>VDFB02000015.1:207881919-207912087 GCA_007258455.2 Sequoia sempervirens | reverse complement strand
TTTTTCAATTTCTATAATATTTCACATAATCGGGTTCGTGCTCACCGTCAGGATTGCACGTAGTTCAATATCAAACAAATCAAATATCTAGGTAATGTTAGGTTCTCTCTTAGCTATCCAACGATGTAATTTTTTTCACTTTCTAACAATGTTAAGCCATTCATCCATAATTTTTTTGTCAGCCTCTTTATGGAAAAGGTTTGGTGTTTTTTCATTATAAATTAGTCTGCTCATCAAAAATTTAAATTACATTTTAGAAACTAGACTCCATTCTAAAATTTAATTTAATTTTTAAAAAATTCAATTATTTCCAAATTTGTAGGTAGCACGGCTAAAATTCTATTTTTCAAAGTGTTCACTTCAAAAATTAGTAAAACTAAAATATTAAAAAATTATCGTAAAAATCATGTATCAACTACATATTGTTAGCTAACTTCTCGATCATAGCGATTTTAAAAATACTAAAAGGTCACCGCATTTTAGGTCGTACAAGAGTTTCTATGTTATGTTTTTCTGACAAAAACAACACCAATTTGTGTAAATCCCCCATTTGAACCCCTTAATCTCAACCATTTTCAAAATAAATTAGTAGTTTAGAAAGTAGACTCAGAGCACTTGAATCCTTCTTTTTGTTCCATCTCAAAATTTTGAGTGTAAGTATCCTCAATTTCACGTCCAAGGTTAGTATTTCCTGATTTAAAAAAAAGTGGCCACTTAAGCCTCCTTTTTGGGAACCATCTTGGTGTACTTACCTGCTACTACATTCAATTTATGGAAGAGAACCATAGATGTCTATCAAACAAAGAATCTAGTAAATAAATATTATTTAAAAAAAAAATTGCATTCCTTAAAAATGAAAGGAGACTTAGTAGCTAAGCATTGAAATAATTTTAATCTCATTTTGAGCTAGTTAGGTTCTATATCTATATTAAGCTAAAAGAGGAGGATAAGTTTATTTTGTTACTTTAGTGATTATAGTTCTCATTTAATTGTTAGCAAAGGGAAGGTAAAACCCATGTTTAATGATGGAGGGATATAATCTCATAGATGTGTTGTGCATTCCAAGTTTAGCATGAAATTTTCTTTTGTTTTTTAAAATGAATAGTGTTGGAGTGAATTTCACATTTGATAAGAGTGGTTGTAGGCTAGATAGACGAAATTTAATGCTATCTAAGGGATCTTGATGTTGGACTTTGCTCAATTTTGATACAACTAAGCGTATGTAATTAAAAACTAATATTCATTTATGTTTTGGTACCATAATATGAGTCACATTAATGCAAATTAGATTAAGACCATTGTCAATAAAAATATGGTGGATGGTTTGTTTAGTTATTATGTGAATTTCAATTTTTGTAACCGCTATGTGTCTAAAAAATATAGAAATTTAATTCTAGTGTCATGCGAGCAAATAGACTATTAGACATTAATATTCATAGTAATGTTTTTGGTCGTATCAAATGTTGCTTCAATTGGAAAATCCCATTATTATGTTTTCTTTATCAATGACTACTCACATTATACTTGGATTTATTTTTTGAGGAATAATCTAATTTTTTAGCAAGTTTAAAGATTTTAAGGTCCTTGTTTAAAATTAGATTAATTAAACAATAAAATTATTAATATAATATAATAGAATTATTTTAGAGAAATTCATTATTTTTGTAGACATGAATATATTTTGAGATAGAAAATAACTTTGCATATGCCACAACAATTTATGGCACTATAGAGAGGTTAAATATAACATAATGAACTAAACCAAAATCATGTTAAGTAGTTCTCAATCAAATCAATATTTCTGGATAAGGGTTGTAAGTAATAATTTTTATTTGATTAATTTAGATCTCCATGATCTAATATTGTTGATAAAATACAATATGAAGTGTGGATAGGTTAAAAAAATTATTTTTCTTATTAGAATTTTGTAGTACTCTGAGGCTTTGTTTCATGTACCTAAATAAAAATGATATGTTAGATTTCAAGGCTAATGAATGTATCTTCATTAGTTATGGTGATAATTAAGGGTTACAAGCTTTAGATTCCTCTAACCTTGAAAATGTTATATTCTAAATAGGCGATTTTTATGAAATTTAAAGTGAAGTCTAATCAAGTATAGCCAAAAGAAAAGGAACATAATATTATGCATTTTGAAATGAAAATAAAGAAGTGAAAAGATGTATAGGTGACAAAATAATAGGATGGATTAAAGGATCTACAAAAAGAAGCTTTAGATTCAGAGAGTTTGGAGGAAGAACAACAAGAGCCTCTTATTACACTCTTGACAAGATCCACAATGTGACGAACATTGGTTCATCCTCTCTAGACATAAAAAACTCTCTAAAAACACCATATTTTTTTATAAAAAATACTTAATTAAATACTCATGATTGCTCTTAATAAATGAGTATAAAATTCAACTCATTATGTCATTTATTTACATCAATTGAACATGCATTCATTCAATAGATATTATGTCTTACTCATAATTACCACTAAGATATTTCACAAGAATAATTTTGTTTAACAAAGCATTGATCAATATTTCATTATACATACATATTACAATTGGCATGAATTTTTGGCGGTTAATTTTCCATGGCGGTGAATTGCTGTGACGATGAATTTTCCTACGATGAATTGTTGATGATGAATTTTCCATTGGTGAATTGCTAGCAATGAATTTTCCTAGAGCCATTACAAGTATCATTTGTAATGTCATATTATACAAATTTTATAAATAGTCAATAATACAAGTGTCATCTAAAATACAACTAATATTTGTGTAACCAAATATTTGGAATTATTCAACTACAAGAGGGAGAGCATCACCTAAGTGTTTTTCCTCCAATCATAGACCAAGGGTCCCCCATACACCTTCCATGAGGAAGCAAACCTACCCTTAACAAGGGTAGAAAATAAAGGGAATCATCAAGATCATCACATGTGCCATCTAAAAACTAGTGTTGTGCCTAAATACAAACAATTTTTTATACAACTCTAGATTCCCTCTAGCTAAGTATGATGCAATCTAATTGATTTATAAAGTAATACACACTTTGAGCTGACAATACAAGTAGTTATTTTGCAATACTGTGGCAAAATATTTTGATAAAAAATACACATTCTAAAATAGATATACATGTCATATGTCCACACACCTCTATCTCAAACTAATTATCAAGATTTATGATTTCACATTCAAGCACACACATGATCATATAGTATTATAAGTATATGCATATCTGCATCTAAAAGTAATCCTCCTATCGCAAGCTTGTTGAGATGACTAAAGAGTTGATGTCAGCAAAAAATCACCTAGGCAAGTGTGTGATAGGATTCTAACTAAAATGATTTAATAATAATGTTATTGTTGTGTACTATAATGTATTGCCAAAAAAAAATCTCAACCCTTAAGATAAAACATATAAGAAACAATTTCTAATCTTGCACCCGAAAGTTCTTGTTAATAAATATGTCTTACATGGAAACTCTTTACCTCCATGGATATTTGATTAATTATCAAGATAAACATTGGTTTCAATTGAAAATAAGTTTATTCTCAACTTAACTTAGTTTCAACAATCATCCAAAATAGTTTTTAAGGTTTATCTAAATTTAAGAACCTCATATATATATACTAGCTTTTAACTATCAAGTATTAAAGTATCTCTAGCTATTTCTCAATTATTCACATTCTATGTTTCTCTTCTTTTCATAGAATCTACACATACACAAGTTTACTTCTCATATCATTAGTCATATGGGACAGGTTTACTAATATTCATAGATAACTCTTACATTACGAATACATATTTATATATGTATATATTTTATATAAATATGTAAATATATATGTATAAATAAATATATAACAGGATATATATTTATATCAGTATATAAGTATATATCTCTCATATACTTATATACACCAATTACAATGACTAAGAGTTTGAACAAAGATCTATACATACACATATACACCAATTACAATGACTAAGAGTTTGAACAAAGATCTATACATACACATATAGATGATTACTCTGTTTATAATATTTTTTTTTGCTCGATAAAAGTGATTGTATAGGGCCACACACTTTGTGTTAGATGAAAACAAAAGAGATTAAGGGTGTTAGATGAAAACAAAAGAGATTACATTCAAGATTCTACAGATATTGCAAGTAGACAAGTTGCAAAATGGAGCCTCCCAGCAAAATGGCTTTACAGACAAGTTACAGTTTCCCATTACAACACAATTTTCCCTAATTCCAGAGCACTACATAGTGCATATATTACTATACTACTATCACTTATTCTTACCCTAGCTCTGTTACTCCCACCTGGACCATCCTCCTCACCTTGGCCATCGTTGTCCACCCTTGTCGTTGCAGAGGTATTAACAAAGGCAAACAACCAGTCCACCCATCCCATTTCTACCTCCCCCACTAGATTTTTCAGGAAGTTAATACCCATATGGGCATGGTGTCATATTTTTTTCTATATTAATGTTGCATCCCATATCACAAAAGGCACCCATGTAGGGTGTCGCTGCTCTGAAAACTTATGTTCATACACCTTCCTACTGTTGGAATTAATTTCTACCAGTAGCAATAACTAACCTCATTAAATGCAGGGTCTAGAGTATTCGATGCAAGAAGAGTCTAGAAAGATGTCTGTCGGTGATGGAAGAGTCTAGGAAGACACGTGAAAAACAACTTCCAGAGATTTCTGTACTCTTCTAAGCCCTCTATAAAAAGAGGCAGATGTAATCGGTTAAGCAAGCAATAGATATTGTGTGCAACAGCACACTTGTGAAAATATCTTGTCTCCTCTGCTCCATTCTATCAACTGGTATCAGAGCCAGGTTAAGGAGTGATGAGAGACATCCTGCAAGTGAGAGAGGACATGAGCAGAGTAGAAGTGGAGGCTTGCAGGTGAAGCTGCCTCGCTTTGGTTGAGCCGTTTGAAGATGCAGATCAAGACAGAAGGAATAAGTGTTTGGAGCTATTTGTTTGCTGGTAGTCAATTGCAACTGATCAAGCTCATCAGAAAGTTTGCATACTACATCTGAAGGAAAGCCGTCAATCAAAGATTGTTGGGTACAAAGAAGAAAAGGAAAGTGCAGATTGGACTGGAGATTGAAGGCGTGCAGATCTGTTCCAGATCTGTCAAAAGTCGCCAAAGAAAAGTTGAGATCGCTAGTATAAAAGTGGAAAGAAGAGCATGGAGGCACCAATTTGAATGAGGACATTGCTAGAGTGGAAGGTGATGCCAACCAAACAAGATCGAAGGAAATTGTGTAAAGATCGCTGGAAGGAGACCGCAGTCTGCAAAAAAAGAATGCAGGATGCATAAGAGGCTACTAGCTCGCAGCAGGAGATGAGAAAGAATGAGTTTATCCAGACCTGAAGCCAATTTGAAGATATTGGGTCTAAGGTAAATCATATTTTGTGTTGTTGAATTTGTTGTTTAAAGAGTTGCTGAAGTCTGAGCTAGAGCATTCTCAAGTAGAGTCAAAGAGCTAGAGAATGGTATGTTGTTACTGTTATCCATTTTGAAGTTGGTTTTGTAGAATGTGCAAAGTTTGAGGAGGTTGGATGAGTATGTGTAGAAGTTGTGAGAATGAAAACAGTGTAGAAGACTATTCTTAAAATTTGTAGATTAGAAGATGGGAGGAGAATAAAAATTGTACAAGGTTGTGAAAATATAAGTGAAGCCCTTAATGGATTAAGAAAGGAATATGGTTGAATGCCACAGCATTCTGTTTCTGTATAAGCATGTTTGAGGTCAATGGACCCCATCAAAATTAGGATCCCCGAGCACCCACAAAGTGACTCAATGGGAGGTGTTGATAAAGCAAGTGAATCACACCTGAACCTACGATGGATTGGTAACCAAGAGGGCCACAGCTCGTGGTTAGAGTATCCCAACTGCAACATGGGATTTCCTAGGTTCGATTGCTAGATCTACAAGATTTTAGGTGCCTCAGCGCTTGTCATTGCAGACCAGCTAAAGGGAATTATAGAAGCACAGCCGCAGCTGTTGAGAAAAAAGAAGTGAAGAAGAAATTACAAAGACAAAATTTAGCCATCATTGTAATAGTGATTAAGTGAATGTAAATGGGTACCTAACAAGGCTTTAGGCCGGGACCCATCTATACTAGGTCATGGCATGATTATTCAGAGTAATTGGTTTGTGGTAGAAATTAAGGGGGAGAAATGTTGGAATTAATTTCTACCAGCAGCAATAACCAACCTCATTAAATGCAGGGTCTAGAGTATTCGATGCAAGAAGAGTCTAGAAAGATGTCTGTCGGTGATAGAAGAGTCTAGGAAGACACGTGGAAAACAACTTCCAGAGATTTCTGTATTCTTCTAAGCCCTCTATAAAAAGAGGCAGATGTAATTGGTTAAACAGGCAATAGATATTGTGTGCAACAGCACACTTGTGAAAATATCTTGTCTCCTCTGCTCCATTCCATCACCTCTGACCAATCCAACCCCTGAAAAAGCTCGTTATAGGATTTCCTTCATACCTCCTCGCCACCCTGGTCATATCAAATCTTCCATTATCTTTCCTACCACCCTTATCTCCTCACCAGTGTCCAGAATCATCACCATGAACATCGAGGTGATGTCTATGTTTACACGGTAGCGATAAGCATCATTCGTGTACCAGTCGCCCAACACTAGTCTTATTGTGTGCATGACCACCTCGCAATTAGATTTAAATATCACCCTCGGTCGTTGCTCTAAGAGATCACCAAGGAAGGCCATCTGCCTCTGCCTAGCTTTCAGACTAATGGGTGTGTCCATTCCTGCATGCTTACTTTCCAAATGTTGTTTGGGAAAGCTACCGCCAACTTGCCTTATAAGGATTAAGCTTCATCATTTTTGTGTTAGCATCAGTACTTCCCACAGTTATGCACACTCAGATATGATTAACCACCTCGATTAATTAATAGATGGCATGAGCTATTATTATCCTTAGATTTCCTTGCGAAATTTGTGCCTTGCCTCCAAATACTGTTGTTGCTTTGGGAAGATTTCTCCCCTCAAATCAAGTAGAATTTGAAGATACTGGTGCAAGCAAAGAACCAACAAGATAGAACTACCCCTCACACCAATACCTATTTCAAACCAAGGGAGAACTCCCATAGGACATCTTAATATTATGGCAGAGGAAGTGACAAACAATCTAGTAGAGCCTGTTACATTCGATTTTCTAATTACAAATCAAGAACAGACAACAACCCTCAACCCCCTCGACATTTCCCAACTTCTATGATTACAGAGGATACAAACACATTCCTATTTAAGTTTTATGTGATGTGCATCTAAGCTATGATTACACCACTGATGCCCATAGACTAAAACTCTTCCCAACCACATTAAAATATGTTTCTTTGCGGTGGTTCATGGGGCTAGGAAGGAATGTAGTATCAAATTGGGAATCAATGAAAGAAAAATAATTGAAAAAATATCGAGAATATTATCATGGAGCATACATATGTCACAAAATGAAGACGAACCACTTGAAGCTTACTTAGAAAGGTTTAAATTCTACCAAAAGAAGTCACATCAGAATAGGCTCTCTCCAGAGTCATTAAAGCTAGTATTTTTGCGAAGAGTAAATGAAGACTGCATGGAAGCCTAAACCTCATAGGAGCAAGGGATATTTCTCAATTTCCTTTTGATGAAATATGCCAAGTATGTAGAAATTATTCTAGGTCATCTATGAGGAAGACTAGGGGTACTAGAGCTTTCTCTTCCACCAAAACATCCATGAGTGTTTCAAGGGTGGAATTAAAAGAAACCTTGTATCTAACATGAAGGAGGACATAATAAGTCATCTAGCTACACAATTGGATACCTTGCACATGAAAAAGAAACAAGGGGAGGTAGAGGCTGCTCTCACTAAATATTATCCACACTACCACTAGAAGAGGGTAAACTGTAATTGCAAAAAGATTGCTAGTATTTTTGTAGGATAGGTCCTTCATCTCACCCATCAACTTATCTAAATTTTCCTTTCCTATAAGAGGCTTTCTTGGCGCATCAGGTTATTTGGTTGTGATATCTGCACATCTAACTATTTGATGTGTTTTCCTAAAATCTCATGTTACTTTCAATATTTATAGTTGTAACACATGCTTCTCTAAGTGTTTATAGATTTTAATCTCATAGACAATATCCAATCTTTGATTCAAATGCACTGCACTAGAGGAAAATATATATTGAGTCATTTAGATTAAGGTACATGGTGGTACCTTTCTCATTGTCATGATAAATTTGCTATTAAAATCAACCACTATTTTATTTATGCCCTTCTTGATCATGGTTGTAAATTGTTGCAATCTTAAAGCATTCATGAACTCCTCTCAAGAAATAATACTACTATTTGGGAGATTTTTGTACTGCTTTGACACTTTCTTCAAGGGAATGCACAAATAATTTCATCATCACATCCTCATCATCTACCTCATATTCATATATGAAATTGATGAAATGTCTTAGGTGCTCTTCTCTTGCCACTACATTGTTATCTTGAAGCTTATGAATCTTTCCTCTTATTTCATTTGGAATCAAGTTTGAGTAATTAAGGATTTTAAAGAAATCCAATTGTTTGTACCTCTTTGATTCTAAAGTTTCCCTAAAAGGATCAAATCTCTGAGCATGTCTTTAGACTTGATGTCCAAGATTTGACACATTCCTAAATCATTAATTTTATTGTTGACAATCTCATTACTGCTGGTACTAATTTTGTGGAATCAAATTATTATTTTGATTTACATGATGTTGATTCCTATTTTGTTGTTGCTGATGCTAAATATGAATATTTGGTATATGCTATTGGTTTATGTTTGTTTTCATTGATGTTGATTACAAACCTAATTTATGTTTTGTTGTGAGGTTGCTTGAGGTTGAGCCTATTGATTGAGTAGAGGATTTTGAGCAAGCTAGTCAATTTTACCTCAGAGTTCCTATCTTCTTTGCTAACATGATCCAATAAATCTAACTCCTCATCAAGGATTCTTTCTCCCTTTAGCATCAAGATGCATCTGCCAATCTACATGAGGAAACCTCATATATTATGGAGGCATAAATGTGATCTAATAGGAAAATCATGCTACTGACCTTAGCACCACGTGTTTCTATGTTTTGATTTGGCAATGCCATATACCTTCATGTTTACATCCCTAAAGCTATATCAACTTCCTCACCAATCATTATATGATTTCTATGTACATCATAACTATTACATTCATTCCTCCTCATATTCCAAGGAAATTATCAATTGAATCCTCTAAAGTATACTAATATTGATGTCTTAAACCTAAAAAATTATTAATTGTGTTAGACTTCTATGTACTTACTTTATTATGATCATTTAGTCTATAAGATTCACTAGCATCTCTAGCTTTCCATTTTTTATATTAGTTCCTTGCATGAATGAATATTCCTCACATGATAATTGATACACATGCTATCTTCTTCTTTCCATGGTAATATTTTTTAAATACTTAATTTCTAGGTTGACTAAGATAGAGTCACCACTCTTCAACTAGAAGAGATAAAAAATTATTTTCTAATCAGGAATATTACAACCACACTACTACTTCAAATTGCTAATGGATATAAATTTCTTAAATAACCAAGGTATTCAAGATGATATATTGATTAAAATTTTCCTTGGTAATGGTGTCATTCTATTGGGTCCAAAACTATTGCTCTAAAATCCTAGAACTTAATTTCATCTTCAAGGATAGGAGCATGTTTAAGAAGGTAAACCAAGGTTCATCTATAGATTATGGAGGGTTAAAATCCAATGAATGCGAGTGGATAAGCTCTCTTACACTTTGGGATCAACTTAAACCTAGGAGGGTGTTCTTAGAGGTGTCCAAAATAGGATAGACAATGTTAAAATATAAAATAATATGATAATTTAGCAATTATATCCAATACAATTTTAACTCCAAAGGATTTCAGTAGGTTAAATGCTAACCAATTGCATATATGGCCTCTTATATAGTTGATAATGATATCATTGTAAAAAATACAAGATGAAGGTATGCATACATTATTCATAGGATGATCAATTGGTAAGACTCACAAATAATATTCTCCCTATTTAAACTATTGAATCATGAATTACAAAGATATTGGAACATGTTTTAATTGACAGTAAAATATTTTTTCACTATTAAAAAGAGTGTGATTGAATCACCTATTTCTAAGATTGGTCCCTATCCAAGGGGTTGCAAAGTCACAATTCACAAAAGAGAAAAATAGAAAATAGAAGCATATAGGAATCAATCTAAGCATAATATACATCAGGAATAGATATCAAATACACAATATTTACTTAATCATCCAATATTATATACTACATAAATCCACATGTAAGGAAGAAAAGATCATTATAAGGCTCACAATATTTTAAAAAGTCTTACGTTTATCAAATCTACATTACATTCATATTAGCAAGTGTGATAAGAGGAAACCTTAATAAAATGTTATAAATTCATTGAAATATACATAGATAATCCTGAAAGTTTAATATCTAACACCCATTATAATATTATTACTTGTAAATGCTTCAAAAACCCACTAACCTCCTCAAATTAGACATTCAATGATTGAAACCCTAAAATTCACCTGATGCTTACATAATTTTTCTAAAAATAGTAATGATCAACCCTTGTAATGACGAAGGAACTCACATTTATAACACATGAGAAATTTGTGCCATTTCCGCACATGGGAAACAACTTCAAATTAGGCATTTTGAAATAACCTACCATATTAATGGCGGTTTACATGTATGCACACTATTTATTGTTGAAGAAACACATTTGGCATCACATTTGGGTGGGAAAACATATATTTTTAGAAAGTTGCAGAGGTCGAATAGGGGCATTTATGTTGATTTGGGAATTCTTGGGGTAATTGAATGAGTCTGTTGAGCCTTGGCACAAAATTTTGAATGTTCCATTGTCTAGTAGGAGTTAGGTCTAGGAGGGACTTGCAAATAAAAGGCTAGAGTTTGTGGGAGGAAGACATGGTAGGGGGTTGGGTCATAGAGAGGGTTAAGTGTTGGATCCTAAGAGGGACCATGGACTTGGAAAGAGTGGGAAGGCGTCACAATTCAACACAAATTTCTTGGAAAATACTCAAACTTAAGATGTTTCATTGAACACTTAACATAATTAACACATGGGGGTTCAAAAAGGAACATCACAAGACACAATTGGGAAAATTTGGCAAGGACTTAGCTTGATTCTTATAATTTTTTGATAGGGTTCCAACACATATTAAACTATGAGATCTATTTTGCAATAGGATTCTCCTTGTAAAATCTCACCTCCAAATCTCTCCAAAAAAGGGTAAAACCTACATGATCAATTTAGGAAAAACTTATAAATAATAGGGTTAAATGAGGGACATGGTCCCAGTGAGCATGCTAGAATGTTGTATAGAAAAGTATGAAATAAAAATAAACCCATTTTACATCTACTTACACCTCAATTTAGCTATCAATCACCCACATGTAGTTCTTGATATGTTAATGGTGATTACGCTCAAAGGATTTGTTGTTGATGAGTGATAGAATATGGTTGCTCCTAGCGGCATCATGACTTCGTATGCCAAACTAAGGATCTCCAAATGGCTTATGGAATGGTAGATTTTAGGCTTTTGATTGAGAGGATCAATGATCAAGATTGGTTGAGAGGATTAATAGGTAGGACTAATTGGTTATTAAGTTATGAGATGGAGGGTGTAGAAAAGAGGAATTTTTAATAATTATTCTATGATTTTCATGTGTAAAATTCAGATTTCAATAATAAGTTTTATTTAAATATTGTGAGATGGGAGGGGAACAATTAATAAATGAATGTGACATTTATTTATCTAGGACTTTATAAAATAGGCAAAATATTTAAATAAACTATTAATAGAAAAATGAATATGTGGTAGGCGATGCTAAGATGTGAGTGTTTTTTAAGTGTGAAGAAGTTCACATAGGAGCATAGTTAGAAATTTTTAATACTTTTACATTTTCTAGTCTTTAGACTAGGACCCTATAATAAGTTCCAAGAAGTATATCCAGAAACATAAAAAAAAATTATGATTGGTTGATATTGTGGTGACTCTGTTGAATAGGCGGGATTTAGAGGATGTTAGCTGGCATTTAGCTTCAGTTGTTAAGCAGATTCTTAATATTTGTGCTTCTTTGGAGTCAGTTACTTTCAATCATATTCCTAGAGAATGGAATGTTGTTGCAGATTGTTTGGCCAAGTGGGCCTCTGATCATATGCAAAATTGGAACATTGTGGATAGGGGTCAATTACCCTGGATTTGTCTCATGAGTTGGACAACTTAGTTGAGTTTGACAGGGCTGTGTAAAGCCTTGTGTTGTACTTCTTCTTGTTTTAATAAATTTTTACCCCTCTTTTAGTCTAAATTAATTAAAAAGGAGTTGAAAAAATATTTATAATTGATTGATATTAGTTGTATTAATTTTAAAAAAAGAATTGAAGGGATATTCTAGTAAGAAAACAACCAACCATTATTTATTTATTTATAGATAAATAAATGTCTATTATATTGCATTATACTAATGTTAAAAAAGAATGAAAGATAGAATAGAATCACATTGATGAATAGATGTCCATTATATTACATTACACTAAATTTCATAAAGAAAGAAATATAGAATAGATTCACATCTCAAAAGTCTATAGCAACGTTAAACATATTAAAACAAAAAAAACACTTATTCATCAAATATATATAATTTTTTTTTCCAATCGTACATTATTGAATAAGATTACTTTAAGTTTAACAAACTAAATCAAAAAAATCAAGTCATACCAAAAGAAAAAACACTTATTCATCAAATATATATATATATTTGCCAATCATACATTATTTAATAATATTACTTTAAAAATATTATATTTCTTTGATAGAATAATTCACACTTTTAAAACACTAAACCAAAAAAATCAAGTCTCGAATAATCAGTCCAATATAAAGCAAACTCTAAAAAAGAAGAGTTAAAAAAATGGTTATAATTGATTGATATTAGTTGTAATTAATTAAAAACTAGAATTGAATGGATGTTCTAGTACAATGTCAAAAAGTTACTAATAAAACAATAAACCATTATTTATTTATTTATAGATAAATAGATGTCTATTATATTACATTATACTAATTTTAGAAAAGAAAGAAAGAATAGAATCAAATCTCAAAAGTCTGCAAACTTTAAACATATGAAAACAAAAATCACTTATTCATCAAATATATATTAAAAAAATCTCAATCATACATTATTTAATAAAACTACTTTAAAAACATTATATTTTGTTTGATAAGCTTTAATTCACAATTTAAAACGCTAAACCAAAATAAATCAAAGTCTTTGAATAATCAATCCCAATCTAAATCAAACTCACATTCAATAAAAGCTTCAAATGGTTTTTAGGTTATGAGATGGAAGGTGAAGAAAAAGACAAATTTTTAGTAACTATTCTATGATTTTTATCTAAGATTTTATAAAATAGGCAAAATAGGGGAACAATTAATAAATAAATGTAACATTTATTTATCTAAGATTTTATAAAATAGGCAAAATAATTAAATAAATTATTTTAATTTATTTAATTAAAAGAAAAATGAATATGTAGTAGGTGATGCTAGAAGTGTGTAGAGTTCACGTAGGGACATAGTTAGAAATCTTTAATATTTTTACATTTTCTAGTCTTTAGACTAGGGCCCCATAATAAGATTCCTAGAAGTATATCCAAAGATATAAAAAAGAATTGATTAAAAAGAAGAGTGAAAAAAAAAGGATATAATTGATTGATATTAGCTGTATTAATTAAAAAATAGAATTGAATGGATGTTCAAAAAATTAGTAGTAAAACAACCAACCATTATTTATTTATTTATAGATAAATAGATGTTTATTATATTACATTATACTAATTTAAAAAAAGAAAGATGGATAGAATAAAATCACACCTGAAAAGTTTAAAAAACCTTAAACATATTAAAACAAAAACCACTTATTCATCAAATATATATTAAAAAAAAAAATCCAATCATACATTATTAATAAAACTATTTTAAAAACATTATATTTTGTTTGATAAGCTATAATCCACAGTTTAAAACAATAAACCAAAAAAAATCACATTCAATAAATGGTGATGATTCTAAAGTACATTCCAACTTGAAATAAAATATTCTCAGAAGCTCTCTACCAAATCAGATACACCTGAACTGTAATAATAAGTAAACAGCCATAAATAAATTTGTATACCCATTTCTAACAAACCCAAATATACCCGACCGCCTGTTCGCCTAAAAACGACTGGTCCAGAGGTCAAATCCCATTAGATAATCTAACAGATCAAATATTATAGAATTCACCTACTCTTATCTCTTAATGAGACAGAATCAGGAATCAATTCCATGCTCTAAATTCCACAGAGATCTTTGACCCGTCTTCACAGCAGTTAAAGTAATTGTAAATGGTAGATTTGCTGTCGTTCTGTATTTACTGTTACGTTACTCCAAAGCAATCACCATCAGGCATTTCCGTATTCTTCCACCGTCCACTTTTGTACATATCAGAAAGGATGATATTTATTCCCGATTGACCCTCTGTTCTGTACTTCTATTCCGTGCCCATGTTGTTCTTGTTTGTATATGGTGAAGTCCATTGAGAGACATCTGGTTCGAGGCAATTAACTATGCTTGTCACAGCTGGCCAGACCGGCTCTTGTCACCATTGAAACCGTGTCGCCAATGAATTTACAGTTGGGTTGACCAGTAAAGTTGTCAGTGTTAAATCTCTGTGTCTTTAAACTTTCCCAAGACGAAAGCTCCACATGGTTGAGAATGACAGTTTTGACTGTCCTGTTTCAGACCTGTTGTTGGTCTGGTTGTAAATACAGTATATTAATGTTAATCTGGTTTTCTAATGCATTCAATAATGTATAATCTGAAACTCATTGGGGTATTAATGGGCCCAATATTGTTTTATGCAACTGGTGTTATATTCTAAATGGATCTTGCCTTTGGAATGGATTGTCCCAATAGCCTTGTTTTCCTCATTCAAAATCTCCCTTTTTCTTTGTGAACTAATACTTTAATTTATTATGGACCTTTCTTTTGGAATGTATTGGCTCATAACCTTGTTTTCCTCATTCAAAATCTTCTTTTCTCTTTGTGAACTAACACTTAGGTTAATACGGACCTTTCTTTTGGAATGTATTGTCCTCATAGCCTTGTTTTCCTCATTCAAAATCTTCTTTTCCCTTTGTGAGCTAACACTATAGGTTATTATTAGTCCCTTTTGTAAGCTAACACTTTAGGTTATTATTGGTCAAGTTATTTGACAAAATATTTTGAATTGAGTATCATGATTTTGTATTTAAAGACGAGTCTTAGGTTATTAGTTAATCATGATATTATTGAATTTCTTTTGCTTCACATCATATAGAGACTCATAGTTTGCATTAGGCTTTGCATCATAGTTGTTGCAAATCAGTTTCTCATTTAAGCATTTTTTCTTACTGTGTTTTCTAATCTTGTTTATTGACAATGGAGCATGATTAATAACAAGGAAGTCTGAAACATTTCCATGTGTTTATAACATGCCTCTGAAGGTATCTTTCAACACTACCAAGTTTTAGATACAAGTACTAATATAAGCAACCAAGTTTTAGAAATCAATTGTAATAGAGGACAAAACCATGCTACTAGGGCTAAGCTACACCAAGAGGATTAGGCCACACACAGTCCAATCCAAGAGCATATAAGACCTTTTTTTTTGCAGGGGGTGGAGGGGGTCTTTGATAGTCTAGATAGTGTTGATTTAATAGTAGATCCAAGATTTAGATTGTCAATTACATTTCTATAGTTAATCATCCTTTATTGACTTCCTAAAGCCTAGGAAACAAAGCTATGCTACTATAGCTATCTCATTTATAGTTACATTGATACTCTTAGCTCTTAATTTAGCTTTAAATGTATTTTTTAATTTTATATTAGTTAATATTACTTTGGATTGATGTAGGGTGTATTTATTTCCCTACATTTTGGTGAACCCGACATTTTGGTCCCACCTAATGCATTTCCCTAGGGTCTTACCTCCTAATAATTGATTTTTAGATCCATTTTTTTCTAGATTTACCTATCTTGTTTTCAAATTAAAAATTTCTCATTGTATGGATCTATATGGATCTTTATATGTCTTCACTCTTGATGGATGCATAAAAGTTGATTAATAATGATACCCTTTCTTTGTGGATGATCTCTCATACATGTAATTACTTGGTTGGCAATGACTACATACCTATCATGCTTTCCTTTTTTGTCTCTTTTTCCTCCCTTCATTAGGTGTATTCTCTTTATGATCCACAAATATTATAAATCAATTATAATAGAGGACAAAACCAACATTTTGGTCCCACCTAATGCTTTTTCCTAGGATCTTACCTCCTAATAGTTTTTTTCTTAGATCCATTTTTTCTAAATTTACCCATCTTGTGTTCACATTTAAAATTTTCTCATTATATGGATCTATATGGATCTTTTCATGTCTTCACTCATGATGGATGCACAAAAGTCGGTTAATAATGATACCCTTTCTCTATGCATGATATCTCATACATGTAATTACTTGGTTGGCACTGACTACATACCTATCACACTTTCTCTTTTTGTCTCTTTTTCCTCCCTTCATTAGGTGTATTCTCTTTATGATCCACAAATGTTATAAAATACTAACTTGATTTTTCTTGATGTTTATACTATTGGGTCTAGTAATCCAAAGTTATTTAATAAATGTTTGTAAATAGTTTGGGGCACAATTATCTTTACAAAATACCTCCTTTAGAGTGTCTAGATGTGTTAATTTGAGTTTGTGAATGTTAATGTGTTTACTAAATAGTTAGGTTCTCCTAGGAAAGGCGACTATACAAGTTAAAAGATGAAGGATTTTTATAAGGTCTCATAGATAATGTAATCAACAATCAATGTCACATAATAATATTTTTGTGTTCATTCATATCTTTGTAATGTATGTTTCTATTGGGAAAATGTGTCTCAACCTTTCAATTACATAAGGTATTGTTGATATGTAAGCGACTGGAGGGGTGGGGAGGGCAGTGCAAGGGTTACCCCCATGAAGGGTTCAGGGGGGTCATCCCTTCGATGGGGGGTTCAAGGGCCACACACACCAGTGTGAGCTTGGGGGCAACACCCCCTAAAACTAAATTTTATGTATATTTTATTATTATAAATTTGGATCGTTTATCATGTTGAGATGATGAATTGCACAGCCCCTGAAGCTCCAAAATATTCAATGCAGGACTTTAGCCATGAAAGATAATCAACCACAAAAGAAGTGTTGCAACAATGGAATGCTTGATTAAAGATTCTATTGATATGATATGATATCTGATTGATATCTTGATATCTGATATATTGATATATTACAAATGTACAAGATGCCTTGAAACTATAGGCATGAGCTAAACCCTAATATGCATGAGATGTTGCCATGTGTCAAGATCAAACAACATGTGACAACATGTAAACCCTAATGGTGATGATCATTAAATGAGGAGATAAGTTCTAGAAGGACAACTCATCTTCTAGAAGGAATCTTATCCCACTTATTAAATGATTTATCTAATAATGCAACCTAGGACTTAATGATTAAATGCAAGACTTAAGTAAACTTATGCTAGTGTAATAATTAATTAATTAATTACACCAACATATCATTGGGTCTTAGATTTGATGGTCAATATTTTATTGGATTGATTTTCCCTAGAAGGAAACCCTATTTATGAGGATGTTGTATTACAGTTGTGTATTGTGATGTATTATGAAAGTCTAATAGTGGTTGTGTTTCCTCTAGATCTCTGGTTAGTGATACTCTTGTGAGAAGCTTGCTTTGCAAGTATATTGTAATCTTTGTGATTTCTGAATAATATATTGGGCGGCTTTTGGAGTATGGAGTTTTTCTCCCAAAATGGTTTTCCCCATGTAAATCACTATGTTGTGGTATGTGTGATATTTATGTTTATTTCTATTTAAGTTTTTGTAACTGTTGAAAGGATATGTAAAGTTTTGCATTATCCTCCTCTCAAGATTAGTGTAGGAAGTTGTTTCGCTACCTTAGCTTCCTTATAGTTTCTATGAATTTTAAATTCTTAACATATACATGTACATGGTACTAGCTCAAAGTTTAATTTATTTTATATACACACAATTACATACATCTCCACTATGGTTTAGTAATGATTACATTTTATCATACCATTATTTAGAAGATGTTTATATACATGTGTTCATTAGATGGATTGGAGTCTATTTATGTCATATTTTACATCATCTTTAAGCGGTCATTCTTTAGAACCCATAATGGACACTCCTTTGATTATTAATGATAAATTTTCTATGGATGTCGATTCTCAAAATTCCACTATTTCTCCTCATTTCCATCATATATCAAATGAGGACCTTCGAGATGTATGCATAATTGCTAAAATTACTTTGTCTTCCCCCCAAGGTATACTTTAAAAGTTGGCCCTTGGAAAATTCTATATAAATACCAATGAATCCCGTATGTAAGACAATTCTCTAGGCATTTTTGTTGTTGAAATACACTTAAAGTGTTAGAGTAGGTGGTTACATATATGTAAAACATAAAATGTGGGTGATTGGGAAACCAATTTTATGAGTTGAAATCTAAATTTTCCATAAATTTGTAATTGATACCTGTTTTAATAAAACCTAAATATCCTGTAAATTTGTAATTGAGGTGGAAAATTAAAACCAAAAGTTCCCATAAATTTATAATTGAGGTAATGAATTAAAACCTAAATTTCTCATATTTTGTAAATGAGGTAGAAAATTAAAACCTAAAGTTCTCATATATTTATAATCAAGGTGAGAGATTAAAACTTAAATTTCTCACTAAGTTGAAACCATACCTTTGAGCCTAAAAATTATGTCTTTCCTTCCATTGGCAACTAATCTACATTACCTTAGTATCGTTATATATATTTCTTGAGTTGAACTTTGATATTGTTGGTTCATGAAACTTGTTCCTTGCTCTATGTGTGGCTTTAGTTTTTAAGAGTGCAAGAAAAATAATAAATTATGTGAAACTTAGAAGATAAAAAAATCAAAAGAGAGCAACTAAGACATTACACAAATATATAAAAAATGAATCATATATTACTATGTATACATTGTTGCGGAGATCATCCATTGATTTGTTTGTTCTCTCTATCAAATATGCACATGAAATGTTGTTTCAACAAACTCCATACTCAATTTCTTTATTTTGAAGATTGAGAATATATCTTATTGAATAATGATTATGAATTTTATCTTTGAATTTCAAATAATAAATTATCGACACCAACATATTTAAATTTGGAGCCAAAATAGGCAGTCTAGGGCACCCTACACCCTAGACTAATTCCTACTTTTTAGGGATCCAAAGTGTCAGGGGAAAATATTAAATATCTACTTTGATTTCCCATGTTTGATTTTTTGATAAATATTTTAAAACATGCAATTACATGCATAATTAGGAAATTAGGTGCATAATTAGGTCCAAGCACGTAGGGGGAGCAAAACCTAGTGTGAAATTGTCAAGGGTGATAATTTACGAGGCTACACATCATAACTATTTCTATATCATACTACATGAATCCACATGTAAGGCATAAATGATCATTATAAGGCTCACAATATTTTAAAAAGTCTATCACATTTATCAAATTTGTATTGCATTCATATTAGAAAGTGTGATAAGAGGAAACCTTAACAAAATGCTATAAATTCATTGAAATATATATGATAATCCTAAACATTCAATATCTAACACCCATTACAATATTTTGACTTTTAAATGCTTCAAAAACCCATTGACCTAAAATTGGACATTCAATGAATAAAACCTTAAAATTCACCAGACACTTAATAATTTTACTAAAAATGATAATTATCAACCCTTGTAATGACAAAGGAACTCACATTATAACACAAGAAATTTGTGTCATTGCTACCCATGGGGAGCAACTTCAAATTAGGCATTTTGAAATAACCTACCACATGAATGGCGGTTTTTATTACTTCCCACCATTTATTGTTGAAGAAACACATTTGGCATCACATTTGGGTGGGAAAACATATATTTTTAGAAAGTTGCAAAGGATGGTGATTTAGAAATTGTTGGGGTAACTGAATGAGTGTGTAGAGCCTTGGCACAAAATTTTGAATTTTCCATTGTCTAATAGGAGTTAGGTCTAGGACGGACTTGCAAATAAAATGCTAGAGTTTGTGGGAAGAAGACATTGTAGTGGGTTGGGTCATAAAGAGGGTTGGGGACATAGAATAGGGGGGGTTAAGTGTTAGGTCCTAGGAGGGACCATGGGCCTAGGAAGAGTGGGAAAGTATCACAATTCCATTTATAAGCTTGTAGCCCAAAATAACACAAATGCCTTGGAAAATACTCAAACTTAAGATGTTTCATTAAACATAACATAATTAGCACATGGGAGTTCGAAAAGGAACATCACAAGATATAATTGGGAAAATTTGGCAAGGGCTTAGCTTGATTCTTATAATTTTTTGATAGTGTCCCAACACATATTCAACTATGATATATATTTTGTAATAGGAGGCTCCTTATAAAATCTCACCTCCAAATCTCTCCAAAAAGGGTAAAAATTGCAAGATCAAGTTAGGATAAATTTATAAATAATAGGGTTAAATGAGGGACATGGTCCCACCGAGCATGCTAGAAATTTGTATAAAAAAATATGAAATAAAAATGAGGATTAAAATCCCATTTCATATCTACCTACACATCGATTTAACCATCAATCACCCACATGCAGTTCTTGATATGCTAATGGTGATTGTGCTTGAAGAATTTGTTTGTTGATGAATATGGATCTATATGAATCCTTATATGTCTTCACTCATGATGGATGCACAAAAGTTGCTTAATAATGATACCCTTTCTTTGGGCATGATATCTCATAGATGTAATTACTTGGTTGGTGTGATGAGCCCTGCTAGCTCCAACTCAAGATTTGAACTAAAACTGTCTATTTTTGTGTTTTGTTAGTTTTTAAATGATGAATTTTGAGCAACAAGTATAGAGTGCGCCAAGCATAAAAATGGAAATGAAACTGAAATACCAAAAATTTAAGAACAACTGCAATACTATTATTGATTTGGAAATTCATACAAAGCAATTGCATACAATCAACATACTTGGAAACCTCCAGAATAATTAAATAAAGAAGATTGGTGCACGCTCGGCAAGATGTGTTGAAATTGATGAAATACAACACTTGGACAATGGATCTATTTTCTCCCACATAGAAACTGGTGGAAAGCTACTAAGAAGGATGGATGCCCAAGATGGAGTCTAGAAAGGAGCCAAAGGAGAGGCATTTTTTCCTTTAGCTTCACACACCCTTCCTAGATGACACACCTCCCAATGCAATGGTACGACCTTTGAATGATGATGGATGTTCCTTATTGAAAGTAGGAAAATAGCTAAAGATGGCATCCAGATGAGAAAATCCCTCTTCCTTATTGTAAACTGAAATCTACTTAATAGAATAACTCAAATGTAGCACAAATGAACTCCTGTATGAAGCTCCCTCAGTAGCAACCATTCAACTGGTATTTCACAGTCTCACAATCAAAGATCAATGAAGAATTATCATTCTCTAGAAAAGAATTTCCTGAAACCCTTGTCCTTAGACAAAAACCACATAGAAGATGTTAAGATGCAATGTCAAATGATCAAAAGTGAGGCCGACTACATTCTTTTGCCTTATATCTCCAAAAAACACAACTTCCAAGAAAGTAATGGCTTTTGTCAATTAAATACATTTAAAATGTATTTAAATCATTTCAATAGTTGTCTTTTAAATACTTGAGCACACTTTTTCACTTAAGTGATTTAATTATCACTTTATGAAATATTTAAGTGGTGTCCCTTTTAATAAAGTCAATTTGACTTTATAATAAACCAATAAGTTTGTAGAAGTTGTGAAAGCCAACCTCACAGACCTCGAAGATCACCTGCATGCAAATAACCTGTCACAAAAAGAAGAAATTCGAGACAAAAAAGCAAGGGTGCACTGAAAGCTGAAAATTATATTAATCAGAGAGTTATAAAATACAATGATCAATCCTTATAAAAGGAGATCAAGTAAAACCTAAAAGAACCCTAATAGGTAGACATTTAATAATTAATATAATTATTAAATGTCACAATATGCAAACTAAAGTGAAATCTTAAGAGAGGAATAAAGGTAACTTAATTAACATAATTAAGTTAAAACCTTTACTCTAACACCCCCCCTTAAGATTAACAAGAGTGCAACTACAAACATGTGCAAGAAAGCAAAGGTAACTACAATGCATGAAAGCAAACAAGGGTCCCGACAACTAGGCCTGATCAGGTACCTAAATACAACCAAATCTCTATAAAGTGGAATAAAGGAGAAAACCTAGTGGGAAAAACTCCTCTCCAAAAAGAGATGGAAATACAAGAGTGAAAGAAGGATAGAGATAGAAGGAGGACTCAACATGACCCCCCAAGAACTACTTCTATCACACAAGTACAAAATATGATCCCCCCATAGGAGTGAGAGAAAGAGACTAGAAGGCCCCCCACAATGAAGAAACTCCTATCGCAATGGTGGAGGCCTGATGTAGAATCCAGAAAGAGATCCTGAAGCGAAAAATAACATTCCTCCCCTTGGGAAGAAATGGATCCAAAGGATGATGGCGAAGAAACCCTGTCAAGAGTGATGAGCCAATCTATCTCAAGATGTGTGCCATGATAAGATGTTGAAGAATCTCTCTGTCTGAACTGAAACAAATGATGCCAAATCCAAACTGATGTGGAGAATCCTGAAATGCAACCTTTGAATGCATAGATAATGGTGGGCATACAATGATAACCTAACTGTCAAGGTAGAGGAGATGAATTTCCTCAAAATAATCCTCAAGATTTGTAGTGTGAGACTCAACAAACAAGAATGTATCTACAAGATAAGAATCCCATGATGGAGCAGATAATGAATGACCAAGATGGTCACGATGTTGAACTGAAGGGCCAATGTGGCTATACTGATGTCATCAGGAACAACGAATGATACATGTATAATCTTAGGCTGAAGAGTAGGAACTGTGAGACAAGCCTCTGATCCATTGGAACATGTAAGGGTGTCTAAATACTCAAGCTCCTCTAAAGTATCATGATCAAAGGGTGTATTATCTCTCCAAGCAATGGGTAAGAGACAATTTGAAGTAGGATCCTCTAGGAATGGAGAGAGATTGGGGTCTCCATAGATCTCCCAAAGACGTGCCCAAAGTGGGTGGGGACAATCAATGTCCGATATAGCCCACACAGTGTCATCATCAACACTAGACAATATAAGTCCTACTATGTGATCTCTAATGATATCCCAAGCTAGTTTTCCCTCTGAAGTGGCTAGTTCAGGTATGAGATCATACAAATAAGGAAAAATATTAAGCCACTTGCAATGTGTAATTATGCCCTTTTCCCATGACTCATAATTACCCCATTCCGGAATTACAACTGAAGGGTGAGTAGAAAAACCCATGATAACTCTTCAAATGAATAAATATGAGAAAAATAACTTTACAACATGTAGATCAAATAAAATAGAGCCTAATGACGCAAACAGGAGGTTCCCAAGTTCCAAAACGTCCAAATTATCAAGCAAACTGTGAAAACACAAAACATTGAATAAAATATACCTAGGGAAAAATCTAGGAAAATAAGTCTCATCATTGTGTAGAGCACTGAACCAGATTTTTGACGCCTATTTTTTTGCAAAAAATGGAGCTTGGACGCAAAAGTTACACCCCTCAGAGTGCAAAAACTATGATCTGACTTTGACTGAGGAAAACAACATCAAAACAGAAAAATCCAGAAACCACACCTACACCATCAGATCGGTGCCAGAACTAGATTTTCGATGATATCTTATTTTCAAAAACTTGACACTGTATGCTCAAAATATGGCCATTTTACTAAACATGCTCATTTAGGCTTTAAACCAAACATTTTATTAATTTAAAGATTAAAAAATTAATAAAATATTCCACTGAACCTTCATGGCACAAAAATCGAGGTAGCTCATAAATCAAAAGGGCATGAAAATCAATGCAAAATGGCACAAAAATTGAGGCAACTCAAAGTTGATGCATACACCAAAAAAATGGCATGAAAAATTGGTGCATTTGTACGAATCCGTACGGATTTGTCTAACAACTATTTTGAGGTTCCCCAAAAACACTAAAAAATCAATTTTCAGCAAACCCTATCATATTTTATATGAAAATAGGGGTTTTTGGGCCTTCTTAGCGCACCCATGAGGTCCATTTTGCACTAGGATGCACTGTTTGAGAGATCAAGGTGAAAATATCTAAAAAAATGACGAAAAACCCTTCTGATCTGGCAAAAAATACCAAGAATGAAACTGTTGTATAGAAAAAAAAAACTCTGTAAGCTAAAATCTTCAAAAGAAAAATAGGAAGCTGTAGATTTGGAGCTCTGATACCATGTAGAAGTTGTGAAAGCCAACCTCACAGACCCCAAAGATCACCTGCATGCAAATAACCTATCACAAAAAGAAGACATTCGAGACAAAAAAGCAAGGGTGCACTGTAAGCTGAAAATTATATTAATCAGAGAGAGTTATAAAATACAATGATCAATCCTTATAAAATGAGATCAAGCAAAACCTAAAAGAATCCTAATAGGTAGACATTTAATAATTAATATAATTATTAAATGTCACAATATGCAAACTAAAGTGAAATCTTAAGAGAGGAATAAAGGTAACTTAATTAACATAATTAAGTTAAAACCTTTACTCTAACAGTTAAATAATTAACTTAACCACAAAAATATTCATAACTCCCTCCAAACTCAGTATTTCTTCGTGTCGTCAGAAGCTAGCGAACATTGAACTACAAACACATGTGCTAAACCCAATACTAAAGTGAAGGAGTGGGAATGAAAATACCCACCAAAAATGGCCACTGACCCCCTAACTAGATCTTGTCAGCCTATGAGGGTCCAAGAAATAGACTAACTCAACTGCTCCTAAAACTGACTAGAGTGGGGACATTACAGTCCACCCTCCCTGAATTTGCTTGTCCTCAAGCAAACTCAAAGCTGACTCAAAGCTGGATGTTGTAGAATATTGTCACCCTCCTAAGTAGCATCCTCCACTGGTAGATCTCTCCACTTAACCAAATATTCCCTGATAACCCACCTCCGAAGATAACACTCTCTGGAATTTAAAATGGTCTCAGGTACTAATATCAACTTCCCCTCATCATCTACGGGTGGTAAGTTTGTAGAAGGAATCACATGTTGTCCCAATGCCTTCTTGAGGTGAGACACATGGATCACATTGTGAACCTTACTGTCCACCAGTAAGTCTAACTCATAAGCCACCTTGCCAACATGCTTGACAATCCTGAATGACCCATAGTAGCGTGGCTTGAATTTCTCTGTGCCCCTCTTCCTAAGAGTGGACTACCTATAAGGCTAAAGCATTAGATACACCATGTCATCGATTTCAAATGATCGCTCAACTCTCCTCTAATCAACATACTACTTTTGCTGATTTTGAGCCTTTTGAATGTTCTCACGAAGGGCTCTCATGATGTCTTGGTTCTCCTATAACAGATCCCCAACACTAGGTACTTTGCAATCACTCAGCAGTAAATTGAGGAAACTAGGAGAATCATAACTATACAATGCACTAAAAGGTGTCATCTGTATACTCATATGGTGAGTAGAATTGTAGCAATACTCACAAAGGTGTAACCACTTCACCAAAGCCTTCTGCTGCCTCAAAATGTAATTTCGTAGGTATCCCTCTATAGACATGAAAAATTAACATTCTGCATTTGATCAGGTTCATTCATCAACTGAACTAGATTTCACATTAGGTCCATTCATCAATTAATCAGGTTCACCTTCATTCATTTAGCAGGTAATTTCATTAATCTCCATTTCCTAAGGTCATTTATTTAAAATCAAGAAAACATTATCATCAACCTTTTAATAAATCAAACATCCATTTAAATCAAATCCAAAATCATATTCCATCATTTTCTGATTTAAATAAATCATATATCAAAGTCCTAAAAGTCAAACTCACCTAATCATCATTAAACTAACATAATCATCATCTATTTAATCTAACCATGATTAAATGCTAATCTCACCCACTTGCATTCTCTAGATTATGCCACTTGCACAAATAAATCAATTTATTGATTTATTAAAACCCTCATTTTCACTCAACATGACAAGTTGATTTGTCCCTTCAACATAGCATTTATTGCTCTTTTTCTTGTCCCCCTCTCTAAATTTATTGCAAAATTTGAATTCAAATTCTCCCTCTCATGGGCACTCTTCCAAAATCTTGCACATCCATTGACCTATCACCACTTGACAAGTGGCCTTTTCTCATTGGAGGATCTTTAGTCCCACATTCACCATCTTGGCCAATCTCTCATCAAGAAAATCTATAAAAGAAGGCTTTAATCCTCATTCATCCATCCACAACTTTTATGAAGGTTACTCTCTTGATTTGAGAACTCATCTTGCTCATCATCTCCATTGTATTTGCATTTCATCATTTTGGTTTCTTAGCAAGGGTTGGGAAAGGGTCACTAGCACATGTGACACCAATCCAATATGGAATAGGTGATTATCTTGCTTTTGAAATGTCTTTTTGATGTTGTTTTTCTTACCTATGGCATTTCTTTAGCATAAATATTTTATTTCATAGAGGTATTTGCAGATTTGTATGTTTAGACTAACCCTTCTAATGAGTATTTGAGGTTGGTCTTACTTGCAGATTTAGGGTACTTCATTGTGGCGCTAGAAGGAGGGCTACTTTGTGTGGTAGAACTATGATCATGAGCATGTTACAATTTGGTGTTTGAAAATGGCTTTCTGTTTTGATTTCTTCTTTATGCTAAATAGATAAAATCATGAGTAGATTATAATTAATGTATCTTCTTTGATTATAATCAAGCTACACATCTTGGCTAACTAAAATGTGGTGTAGTTGCCTCTCTCATGAAGATTTTAAAACATTGGTTTGCAAAACATTATCTCTAGTTGCTGATACCTCCATTCGATGCTCATGTGATTGTTCTAATCTATGTTGAGAGAATCTTTTTATTTTTGAAATTTAGTGCATTACTTTGCTCACTATTTAAACTCTTCTATTCTTTTTGTGCCAATGTACTTTCTTAAAGATAGAGGCAATCTTTTCTGCATTAAGGTGTTGCAGGAATCAACAAACTGAATAACGAAAGCCACTATGATCTTATTCATGCACAGGACAACAAGAAGGTTGTCAAACATTTGTGGAATTTAGTTTTACACCCACCATCTACATTTGCTTAAATGTTTTTACATGGAAGTCAGTGTTATCCACTTAGTATCACTTTCCATGTCCTTGCTGGTGCGTAGTCTTTAGGAGAGGAGAATTTAATCAGTCCAAGCCGTTCTTTTATCCTGTCAAACCGTAAACTTCCTCCATTGTATGTTGTGTATTTTCCAATCTTAGTTCAACATATTTATTTCACAAGTGTTGATAGCTTATGTAAACTTGCTGGTATTTCCTATGGTTTATTGACTCTTGCTCATCTCAGTCATATCATTTTCAGAGAACATTAATGCACCTGCTGTTTGTTTTGATCTCTTTTTCCATTTGCATTTGAAATGTTCCAAATCATGATTAGCTTATGTCCATAAAGATCTTACCTTGTTGGGTGCGCTCGACTTGGTGGTCCGCAAAATAACACAATGTTAAAAGCTTTATTGGTTTTGGAAAATCCCCATCTACTTGTCACAAAGGTTACCTTGTGCGCGCCTATCATTTCCTTATCCCCCGTGCCACATCTGATATGTAGTTTCTTGAGTATTTTTCAAAGGCGTTAATCTGTTCTCCATAATATAGATTCTCATGTTCAGGTGTCTCCCTCATCTTACTGTGAACAACTATTCACTGTGTTCCTAAACTAACATTTGAATGGCGTGCATTTAATCCTACAAAAAGTATTGTCACTCATGAAAAGCTTTGTTTCTTTATGCTTGTAGAAGATGATTACATCCTCCTCTCGCGTGGCGCTCAAGTACGGGCAATGTGTTGATTTTGAATAAGTAGCTTGGAGATGGTAGACTGCGTGAAATAAACAGGGATGAGAATTTCCATTTAAAAAGTTTTAGGCATTGGTTGGGAGCTGGAGATAGTTGAGTGATAAAAAGAAATAATAAATGCCTCTGGTCTTTGTTTTCAAAATACATCTGGTGCTAGAAAATAGATTGTGTTGTCAGTCCATCATTAATGTTATCACTATTTCTACATTGAGCTAAGCCCATTATGAAAAATACGAATCTTCTGCCAAAGCAGCCACACTGGAAGCCATATCTAATGGTACATTACCAATCGGTTCTTCAATAAATAGCGTGGGTACTGTCAAATCTGGCGCATTTCTTGCTGAAGGTTCTTTGTTCTCTGTTTGTGCAGACAAGAAGTACATTCGTTGCCATTTATATGTTTGTAGTAATGGAAAGTTAGGTGATACATTTTATTCTAGATACCTTGAATCCTCAAAAGTCTTTGTCACTTTTATGTGGTTGATTTGGCATTTAAGAGTCATCTTTCCTTTACACCTGCCACTAATGCTCATACCTGCAACAAGTTATCTCTTCGCTTTTGTAGAGTATTTTTTTGACATGTCCACCTACTTTTCGTAGAAATACACATGCCCAAAGCTGCTAGTCATAACCATTCATGCCTTCATTGTGAGAATTTAATGCTCATAATTCTGTTTGTTGTACATGCTCTCTTTTATGTATGCAAATACAATGACAAGAGATCTTTACTGTATCTACTTAGTCAACAGTGATGATCTTGCTCAGAGAGGACGTTGATTAAAGTTGCATTCATATGGGTTCTTTGCATTCATATCTGCCAACTTGGTTGTTGCATTTCCATAAACAAATTATGCGCCCATTAATGGATTGAGTGCTATAAATGTTCCTTGAAGATTGCTTCCAAATATCTTTTTCTTTTTGAATCTTGACTTTCCTTTCTGACACATTACTGCAAAGTATTGGCTTATTGGTGCACACAGTCCATGTTGCTCATTTTAATAAACCTTTTTAGTTATGTATGTGTCTTTAATGAAAATGGATTGTTTCGTTGCGTTTTACAATATTTACCACTTATTGATTTTCAAAGCATCCTCATTACTATGGCTATTTTAAAATGGTGAATGTTTAAGCTCATAATCTATTGACCTTCAAAGTTTAGGTTATGAATTTCAAGATAGCCAAATATTTGAGAAAATGATGATACGTTTGAAAGATTTATCCTTTGTAGGTGATCTATTGACTCAATACCTTTAGTGATGTGAATTATGATAAGGGAGGGAAGGGGTTTAGCAAATGTGTTATCTCTTTAATGAAATCAATATAAAAGCATGATTCAATTATAAATCTTTCTTTTTATAATCATCCAAATCATTTGATTGAAATCATGTTATTATTTGGGGTTAAAGATCAAAATGAATTTAATGTTCTAATTCTTACATAAGTGTCTTTTCTTTTTATAGGTACAAAGTTGAAAATCAACAAAGGTACAAGGGAAAGCGAAAGGAAAGCAAAGGTACAAATGAAGGAAAGCAAGGACAAGGCTAGCAAAGGAAAATGAAAGGAGGAGGATATTTTGAAAAAAAAACCAAAGTGTTTTTAAACACTTTAAGTGTTTGTTCAACGATTCTTCAAGAAATTGTTTATCTTTTCATTTTAGGACACTAATTTTCATTTGGGTTGAAAAAGAACACTTTGGTTTTTTTTTCAAAGGCTAAAATGAACTCTAGGATCACAACTTACTAGATTTTGTTTGGGATTAAAAAATTGAACAAGGCAATTTCTCACACTTCATTTGGTGCTCTAAAAAATGAATCAAATCATTGCTTTGAAGGATAAAATGAATGTGTGTTTTCATTGTTTTGTAATTATTTA
>VDFB02000015.1:207841951-207881819 GCA_007258455.2 Sequoia sempervirens | reverse complement strand
TATTCTATGATTTTCATGTGTAAAATTCAGATTTCAATAATAAGTTTTATTTAAATATTGTGAGATGGGAGGGGAACAATTAATAAATAAATGTGACATTTATTTATCTAGGACTTTATAAAATAGGCAAAATATTTAAATAAACTATTAATAGAAAAATGAATATGTGGTAGGCGATGCTAGGATGTGAGTGTTTTTTAAGTGTGTAGAGTTCACATAGGAGCATAGTTAGAAATTTTTAATACTTTTACATTTTCTAGTCTTTAGACTAGGACCCTATAATAAGTTCCAAGAAGTATATCCAGAAACATAAAAAAAAATTATGATTGGTTGATATTGTTTAAATTAATTAAAAAGGAGTTGAAAAAATATTTATAATTGATTGATATTAGTTGTATTAATTTTAAAAAAAGAATTGAAGGGATATTCTAGTAAGAAAACAACCAACCATTATTTATTTATTTATAGATAAATAAATGTCTATTATATTGCATTATACTAATGTTAAAAAAGAATGAAAGATAGAATAGAATCACATTGATGAATAGATGTCCATTATATTACATTACACTAAATTTCATAAAGAAAGAAATATAGAATAGATTCACATCTCAAAAGTCTATAGCAACGTTAAACATATTAAAACAAAAAAAACACTTATTCATCAAATATATATAATTTTTTTTTCCAATCGTACATTATTGAATAAGATTACTTTAAGTTTAACAAACTAAATCAAAAAAATCAAGTCATACCAAAAGAAAAAACACTTATTCATCAAATATATATATATATTTGCCAATCATACATTATTTAATAATATTACTTTAAAAATATTATATTTCTTTGATAGAATAATTCACACTTTTAAAACACTAAACCAAAAAAATCAAGTCTCGAATAATCAGTCCAATATAAAGCAAACTCTAAAAAAGAAGAGTTAAAAAAATGGTTATAATTGATTGATATTAGTTGTAATTAATTAAAAACTAGAATTGAATGGATGTTCTAGTACAATGTCAAAAAGTTACTAATAAAACAATAAACCATTATTTATTTATTTATAGATAAATAGATGTCTATTATATTACATTATACTAATTTTAGAAAAGAAAGAAAGAATAGAATCAAATCTCAAAAGTCTGCAAACTTTAAACATATGAAAACAAAAATCACTTATTCATCAAATATATATTAAAAAAATCTCAATCATACATTATTTAATAAAACTACTTTAAAAACATTATATTTTGTTTGATAAGCTTTAATTCACAATTTAAAACGCTAAACCAAAATAAATCAAAGTCTTTGAATAATCAATCCCAATCTAAATCAAACTCACATTCAATAAAAGCTTCAAATGGTTTTTAGGTTATGAGATGGAAGGTGAAGAAAAAGACAAATTTTTAGTAACTATTCTATGATTTTTATCTAAGATTTTATAAAATAGGCAAAATAGGGGAACAATTAATAAATAAATGTAACATTTATTTATCTAAGATTTTATAAAATAGGCAAAATAATTAAATAAATTATTTTAATTTATTTAATTAAAAGAAAAATGAATATGTAGTAGGTGATGCTAGAAGTGTGTAGAGTTCACGTAGGGACATAGTTAGAAATCTTTAATATTTTTACATTTTCTAGTCTTTAGACTAGGGCCCCATAATAAGATTCCTAGAAGTATAAATATAAAAAGGATTAAAAAGAAGAGTGAAAAAAATGAATATAATTGATTGATATTAGCTGTATTAATTAAAAAATAGAATTGAATGGATGTTCAAAAAATTAGTAAGAAAACAACCAACCATTATTTATTAATTTATAAATAAATAGATGTCTATTATATTAAATTATACTAATTTTAAAAAAGAAAGATAAATAGAATAAAATCACACCTCAAAAATCGACAGAAACCTTAAACATATTAAAACAAAAACCATTTATTTATCAAATATATATTAAAAAAAAATTCCAACCATAATAAATTTAATAAATAATAAATTTGTTAAGGGTTATAAACTCTATTTTAAAAAAAAATCAGTGTCTTTGAATAATCAGTCCCAATCTAAATCAAAGTCTTTGAATAATCAAATTCAATAAATGGTGATGATTCTAAAGTACATTCCAACTTGAAATAAAATATTCTGCAAACATATCCAGAAGCTCTCTACCAAATCAGATACACCTGAACTGTAATAATAAGTAAACAGCCATGACTAAATTTGTATACCCATTTCTAACAAACCCAAATATACCCGGCCGCCTGTTCGCCCAAAAACGACTGGTCCAGAGGTCAAATCCCATTAGATAATCTAACAGATCAAATATTATAGAATTCACCTACTCTTGATCTCTTCATGAGACAGAATCAGGAATCAATTCCATGCTCTAAATTCCACAGAGATCTTTGACCCGTCTTCACAGCAGTTAAAGTAATTGTAAATGGTGGATTCGCTGTCGTTCTGTATTTACTGTTACGTTACTCCAAAGCAATCACCATCAGGCATTTCCGTATTCTTCCACCGTCCACTTTTGTACATATCAGAAAGGATGATATTTATTCCCGATTGACCCTCTTTTCTGTACTTCTATTCCGTGCCCACGTTGCTCTTGTCTGTATATGTTGAAGTCCATTACGAGACATCTGGTTCGAGGCAATTAACTATGCTTGTCACAGCTGGCCAGACCGGCTCTTGTCACCATTGAAAACCGTGTCGCCAATGAATTTACAGTTGGGTTGACCAGTAAAGTTTTCAGTATTAAATCTGTCTTTAAACTTTCCCAAGACGAAAGCTCCAAATGGTTGAGAATGACAGTTTTGGACTGTCCTGTTTCAGACCTGTTGTTGGTCTGGTTGTAAATACAGTATATTAATGTTAATCTGGTTTTCTAATGCATTCAATAATGTATAATCTGAAACTCATTGGGGGGTATCAATGGGCCCAATATTGTTTTATTCAACTGGTGTTATATTCTAAATGGATCTTGCTTTTGGAATGGATTGCCCCAATACCCTTGTTTTCCTCATTCAAAATCGCCCTTTTTCTTTGTGAACTAACATTCTAAGTTATTATGGACCTTTCTTTTGGAATGTATTGGCTCATAGTCTTGTTTTCCTCATTCAAAATCTCCTTTTCCCTTAGTGAACTAACACTTAAGTTAATAGGGACCTTTCTTTTGGAATGTATTGTCCTCATAGTCTTGTTTTCCTAATTCAAAATCTTCTTTTCCCTTTGTGAGCTAACACTATAGGTTATTATTAGTCCCTTTTGTAAGCTAACACTTTAGGTTATTATTGGTCAAGTTATTTGACAAAATATTTTGAATTGAGTATCATGATTTTGTATTTAAAGACGAGTCTTAGGTTATTAGTTAATCATGATATTATTGGATTTATTTTGCTTCACATCATATAGACTCATAGTTTGCATTAGGCTTTGCATCATAGTTGTTGCAAATCAGTTTCTCATTTAAGCATTTTTTCTTACTGTGTTTTCTAATCTTGTTTATTGACAATGGAGCATGATTAATAACAAGGAAGTCTGAAACATTTCCATGTGTTTATAACATGCCTCTGAAGGTATCTTTCAACACTACCAAGTTTTAGATACAAGTACAAATATAAGCAACCAAGTTTTAGAAATCAATTGTAATAGAGGACAAAACCATGCTACTAGGGCTAAGCTACACCAAGAGGATTAGGCCACACACAGTCCAATCCAAGATCATATAAGACCTTTTTTTTTTGCAGGGGGTGCAGGGGGTCTTTGATAGTCTAGATAGTGTTGATTTAATAGTAGATCCAAGATTTAGATTGTCAATTACATTTCTATAGTTAATCATCCTTTATTGACTTCCTAAAACCTAGGAAACAAAGCTACGCTACTAGAGCTATCTCATTTATAGTTACATTGATACTGTTAGCTCTTAATTTAGCTTTAAATGTATTTTTTAATTTTATATTAGTTAATATAACTTTGGATTGATGTAGGGTGTATTTATTTCCCTACATTTTAGTGAACCCAACATTTTGGTCCCACCTAATGCCTTTCCCTAGGGTCTTCCCTCCTAATAATTGATTTTTAGATCCATTTTTCTAAATTTACCTATCTTGTTTTCACATTTAAAATTTTATCATTATGTGGATCTATATGGATCTTTATATGTCTTCACTACTGATGGATGCATAAAAGTTGATTAATAATGATACCCTTTCTTTGTCCATGATCTCTCATACATGTAATTACTTGGTTGGCAATGACTACATACCTATCATGCTTTCCTCTTTTGTCTCTTTTTCCTTCCTTCATTAGGTGTATTCTTTTTATGATCCACAAATATTATAAATCAATTATAATAGAGGAAAAAACCAACATTTTGGTCCCACCTAATGCTTTTCCCTAGGGTCTTACCTCCTAATAGTTTTTTTCTTAGATCCATTTTTTCTAAATTTACCCATCTTGTGTTCACATTTAAAAATTTCTCATTATATGGATCTTTTCATGTCTTCACTCATGATGGATGCACAAAAGTTGGTTAATGATGATACCCTTTCTCTATGCATGATATCTCATACATGTAATTACTTGGTTGGCAATGACTACATACCTATCACACTTTCTCTTTTTGTCTCTTTTTCCTCCCTTCATTAGGTGTATTCTCTTTATGATCCACAAATGTTATAAAATCCTAACTTGATTTTTCTCGATGTTTATACTATTGGGTCTAGTAATCCAAATTTATTTTAGTTATTTAATAAATGTTTGTAAATAGTTTGGGGCACAATTCTCTTTACAAAATACCTCCTTTAGAGTTTCTAGATGTGTTAATGTGAGTTTGTCAATGTTAATGTGTTGTTTAGTGAATAGTTAGGTTCTCATAGGAAAGGCGACTATATAAGTTAAAAGATGAAGGATTTTTATAAGGTCTCATGGATAATGTAATTAACAATCAATGTCACATAATGATATTTTTGTGTTCATTCATATCTTTGTAATGTACATTTCTATTGGGAAAATGTGTCTCAACCTTGCAATTACATAAGGTATTGTTGATATGTAAGTGACCAGGGTTGGGGGGCAGGGGGGTGTGCAGGGGGTTACCCCCATGGGGGGTTCAAGGGGATCATCCCTTCGGTGGGGGCTTCGAGGGCCGCACACACCAACGTGGGCTTGGGGGCAACGCCCCCTAAAACTAAATTTTATGTATATTTTATTATTATAAATTTGGACCATTTATCATTGGGTCTTAGATTTGATGGTCAATATTTTATTGGATTGACTTGCCCTAGAAGGCAACCCTATTTATGAGGATGTTGTATTATAGTTGTGTATTGTGATGTATTATGAGAGTCTAATAGTGGTTGTGTTGCCTCTAGATCTCTGATTAGTGATACTCTTGTGAGAAGCTTGCTTTGCAAGTATATTGTAATCTTTGTGATTTTTGAATAATACATTGGGTGGCTTTTGAAGTGTGGAGTTTTTCTCCCAAAATGGTTTCCCCATGTAAATCACTATGTCGTGGTATGTGTGATATTTATGTTTATTTCTATTTAAGTTTTTGTAACTATTGAAAGGATATGTAAAATTTTGCATTATCCTCCTCTCAAGATTAGTGTAGGAAGTTGTTTCGCTACCTTAGCTTCCTTATAGTTTCTATGATTTTTAAATTCTTAACATATACATGTACATGGTACTAGCTCAAAGTTTAATTTATTTTATATACACATGATTACATACATGTCCACTATGGTTTAGTAATGATTACATTTTGTCATACCATTATTTAGAAGATGTTTATATACATGTGTTCATTAGATGGATTGGAGTCTATTTATGTCATATTTTACATCATCTTTAAGTGGTCATTCTTTAGAATCCGTAATGGACACTCCTTTGATTATTAATGATAAATTTTCTATGGATGTCTATTCTCAAAATTCCACTATTTCTCCTCATTTCCATCATATATCAAATGATGACCTTCAAGATGTATACATAATTGCTAAAATTACTTTGTCTTCCCCTCAAGGTATACTTTAAAAGTTGGCCCTTGGAAAATTCTATATAAATACTAATGAATCCCCTATGTAAGACAATTCCCTAGGCATTTTTTTTGTTGAAATACACTTAAAGTGTTAAGAGTAGGTGGTTATTAAAACATAAAATGTGGGTGATTGGGAAACCAATTTTATGAGTTGAAATCTAAATTTTCCATAAATTGGTAATTGAGGTGTTTTAATAAAACCTAAATATCCTGTAAATTTGTAATTGAGGTGGAAAATTAAAACCAAAAGTTCCCATAAATTTTTAATTGAGATAATGAATTAAAACCTAAATTTCTCATATTTTGTAAATGAGGTAGCAAATTAAAACCTAAAGTTCTCATATATTTATAATCGAGGTGAGAGATTAAAACTTAAATTTCTCACTAAGTTGAAACCATAACTTTGAGCCTAAAAAATGTCTTTCCTTCCATTGGAAACTAATCTACATTACCTTAGTATCATTATATATATTTATTGAGTTGAACTTTGATATTGTTGGTTCATGAAACTTGTTCCTTGCTCTATGTGTGGCTTTAGTTTTTAAGAGTGCAAGAAAAATAATAAATTATGTGAAACTTAGAAGATAAAAAAATCAAAAGTATAAAAATGAATCATATATTACCATGTATACATTGTTGTAGAGATCATCCATTGATTTGCTTGTTCTCTCTATCAAATATGCACATGAAATGTTGTTTCAACAAACTCCATACTTAGTTTTTTTATTTTGAAGATTGAGAATATATCTTGTTGAATAACGATTATGAATTTTATCTTTGAATTTCAAATAATAAATTATCGACACCAACATATTTAAATTTGGAGCCAAAATAGACAGCCTAGGGCACCCTGCACCCTAGACTGATTCCTACATTTTAGGGATCCAAAGTGTCAAGGGAAAATATTAAATATCTACTTTGATTTCCCATGTTTGATTTTTTGATAAATATTTTAAAACAAGAAATTACATGCATAATTAGGAAATTAGGTGCATAATTAGGTCCAAGCACATAGGGGGAGCAAAACCTAGTGTGAAATTGTCAAGGGTGATAATTTACGACACTACACATCATAACTATTTCTATATCATACTACATGAATCCACATGTAAGGCATAAATGATCATTATAAGGCTCACAATATTTTAAAAAGTCTATCACATTTATCAAATTTGTATTGCATTCATATTAGAAAGTGTGATAAGAGGAAACCTTAACAAAATGCTATAAATTCATTGAAATATATATGATAATCCTAAACATTCAATATCTAACACCCATTACAATATTTTGACTTTTAAATGCTTCAAAAACCCATTGACCTAAAATTGGACATTCAATGATTGAAACCTTAAAATTCACCAGACACTTAATAATTTTATTGAAAATGATAATTATCAACCCTTGTAATGACAAAGGAACTCACATTATAAAACAAGAAATTTGTGTCATTGCTATCCATGGGGAGCAACTTCAAATTAGGCATTTTGAAATAACCTACCACATGAATGGCGGTTTGCATTACTTCCCCACCATTTATTGTTGAAGAAACACATTTGGCATCACATTTGGGTGGGAAAACATATATTTTTAGAAAGTTGCAAAGGATGGTGATTTAGAAATTGTTGGGGTAACTGAATGAGTGTGTAGAGCCTTGGCACAAAATTTTGAATTTTCCATTGTTTAACAGGAGTTAGGTCTAGGATGGACTTGCAAATCAAATGCTAGAGTTTGTGGGAAGAAGACAATGTAGTGGGTAGGGTCATAAAGAGGGTTGGGGACATAGAATAAGGAGGGTTAAGTGTTAGGTCTAGGAGGGACCATGGACCTAAGGAAGAGTGGGAAGGGGGTCACAATTCCATTTATAAGCTTGTAGCCCAAAATAACACAAATGCCTTAGAAAATACTCAAACTTAAGATGTTTCATTAAACACAACATAATTAGCACATGGGAGTTCGAAAAGGAACATCGCAAGATATAATTGGGAAAATTTGGCAAGGACTTACCTTGATTCTTATAATTTTTTGATAGTGTCCCAACACATATTCAACTATGATACATATTTTGTAATAGGAGGCTCCTTATAAAATCTCACCTCCAAATCTCTCCAAAAAGGGTAAAAATTGCAAGATCAAGTTAGGATAAATTTATAAATAATAGGGTTAAATGAGGGACATGGTCCCACCAAGCATGCTAGAAATTTGTATAAAAAAATATGAAATAAAAATGAGGATTAAAATCCCATTTCACATCTACCTGCACATTGATTTAACCATCAATCACCCACATGCAGTTCTTGATATGCTAATGGTGATTGTTCTTGAAGGATTTGTTTGTTGATGAATATGGATCTATATGAATCTTTATATGTCTTCACTCATGATGGATGCACAAAAGTTGCTTAATAATGATACCCTTTCTTTGGGCATGATATCTCATACATGTAATTACTTGGTTGGTGTGATGAGCTCTACTGGCTCCAACTCAAGATCTAAACTAAAACTGTCTATTTTTTGTGTTTTGTTAGTTTTTTTGATGAATTTTGAGCAACAAGTATAGAGTGTGCCAAGCATAAAAATGGAAATGAAATTGAAATACAAGAAATTTAAGAACAACTGCAATACTATTATTGATTTGGAAATTCATACAAAGCAATTGCATACAATCAACATACCTAAAAACCTATAGAATAATTAAATAAAGAAGATTGGTGCACGCCAGGCAAGATGTGTTGAAACTGATGAAATGCAATGCTTGGACACTGGATCTATTTTCTCCCACACAGAAACTAGTGGAAAGCTACTAAGAAGGATGGACACCCAAGATGGAGTCTAGAAAGGAGCCAAAGGAGAGGCATTTTTGCCTCTAGCTTCACACGCCCTTCCCAGATGACATGCCTCCCAATGCAATGGTACAACCTCTAAATGATGATGAATGTTCCTTATTGAAAGCAGGAAAATAGCTAAAGATGGCGTCCAAATGAGAAAAGCCTCTTCCTTATTGTAAACTGAAATCTACTGAATAGAATAACTCAGATGTAGCACAAATGAAATCTTGTATGAAGCTCCCTCAGTAGCAACCATTCAACTAGTATTTCACAGTCTCACAATCACATATCAATGAAGAATTATCGTTCTCTAGAGAAGAATTTCCTGAAACCCTTGTCCTTAGACAAAAACCACATAGATGTTAAGATGCAATGTCAAATGATCAAAAGTGAGGTTGACTTGCATCCTTTTGCCTTATATCTCCAAAAAGCACAAATTCCAAGAAAAGTATGACTTTTGTCAATTAAATACATTTAAAATGTATTTAAATCATTTCAATAGTTGCCTTTTAAATACTTGAGCACACTTTTTCACTTAAGTGATTTAAATATCACTTTATGAAATATTTAAGTGGCGTCCCTTTTAATAAAGTCAATTTGACTTTATAATAAACCAATAAGTTAAATAATTAACTTAACCACAAAAATATTCATAACTCCCTCCAATCTCAGTATTTCTCTATGCCGTCAGAAGCTGGCAAACACTGAATTAAAAACACTTGTGCTAAACCCAATACTAAAGTGAAGGAGTGGGAATGACAATACCCACCAAAAACAGCCATTGACCCCCTAACTAGATCTTGTCAGCCTACGAGGGTCCAAGAAATAGTCTAACTCAATTGCTCCTAAAACTGACTAGAGTGGGGACATTACAGTCCACCCTCCCCGAATTTGCTTGTCCTCAAGCAAACTCAAAGCTGGATGTTGTAGAATACTGTTACCCTCCCAAGTAGCATCCTCCACCAGTAGATCTCTCCACTTAACCAAATATACCCTAATAACCCGCCTCTGAAGATGACGCTCTTTGGAATCCAAAATGGTCTTAGGTACTAATATCAACTTCCCCTCATCATCTAGGGGTGGTAAGTCTGTAGAAGGAATCACATGTTGTCCCAAAGCCTTCTTGAGGCGAGACACATGGAACACATTGTGAACCTTACTGTCCACTAGTAAATCTAACTCATAAGCCACCTCGCCAACATGCCTGACAATCCTGAACGAACCATAGTAGCATGGCTTGAGTTTCTCTATGTCCCTCTTCCTAAGAGTGGACTACCTATGAGGCTACAACATTAGATACACCATGTCATCAATCTCAAATGATCACTCAACTCTCCTCTGATCAACATACTAATTTTTCTGATTTTGAGCCTTCTGAATGTTCTCACGAAGGGCTCTCATGATGTCTTGGTTCTCCTATAATAGATCCCCAACACTAGGTACTTTGCAATCACTCAATAGTAAATCGAGGAAACTAGGAGAATCATAGCTATGCAATGCTCTGAAAGGTGTCATCTGTATACTCATATGGTGAGTAGAATTGTATCAATACTCACAAAGGTGTAACCACTTCACCCAAGCCTTCTGCTACCCCGAAATGTAATTTTGTAGGTATTCCTCCACCCTTTTGTTGACAATCTCAGTCTTCCCATCTGTCTGTGGGTGGTAGCTAGTGCTCGAAGTAAGCTCTATCCCGCATAGCTTGAATAACTCTTGCCAGAAATTACTCATGAACCTACTGTCTCTATCGCTGACAATACTCTAAGGTAACCCATGCAACCTGAATACTTCTCAAAAGAACAAATTTTCCACTTGTGTAGCTGAGTAGGTAGTAGTGATCAGAAAGAAATGTGCATATTTTGTCAATGGATCTACTACCACATAAATGATGTCTTTCCCTTGAGCTTTTGGAAATCCTGTAATGAAATCCATAGACAAGCATTCCCACTTCCTCTCAGGAATAGGAAGCAGATGAAGCAATCCTGTAGGGTATGTATGCTCTTGCTTGTTCTACTGACAATCAGAGCACTCCCTGACATACTAAAGAACATACGATTTGAGGCCTTTCCACGTGAATATCTCCCGTACCTACCTGTAGGTCCTAAAGTATCCAGGATGACCAGCCATGGGTGAATCATGAAAGGTCCTCAACACCTTGTCCCTCATCTTTGAACCTGGGACTAAGAATATTCTCCCTTTGTAAATGATAAGATCACTCACAATAGAGTATCTGCTATCCTCTACTATCCCATCTACAATACCAAAAGCCCACATATTCTTGGCATACTCTACAACTATCATATGTCTCCAATCCTTTGTAATCTTTGCCATGGAGCTCAAATGAGGACGATGAGATAAGGCATCAACAATTATGTTTTATGTACCTTTGACATAGGAGATGTAAAAATCATATTAATGAAGCTTGCTAACCCATTTATGTTGTATCTCATTTAGATCTCGCTGTCCAAGGAAATGTCTCAAGCTATTATGATTAGTTTTTACACAAACTTACTGCCAACAAGATATTGCCGAAACTTGGCCATTGTGTGCATGATGGCCAACATTTCCTTATCATAAATGTTGTAGCTCCTCTCAGGACCCCTCAACTTCCTATTCTTGAAAGCTATAGAATGATGATCCTGCACAATAACTGCACCAATACTCTCTCCACAAGCGTCACAGTGAATCTCAAAAGGTTTGGTGAAATCTAGCAAAGCTAAGACTAGACAAGTAGGCATCAGATGTTTGAACTTCTTAAAACACTCCTATGCTAGAGGTGTCCAAATGAAAGCTCCCTTCTTGGTCAAATCTGTTAGTGGTGCATCATGCCACGAGAATCCTCTGACAAATCGATGGTAGAAGGCACATAAACCTACAAACCCCCTGAGTTGTGTCAATGTCTCAGGTGTAGGCCAGTCAATAATAGCAAAAACTTTATTTGGATCCATACGAACTCCCTCTCTGTTGATGATGTGACCCAAGTATAAAAGTTTTGCCATACCCAATGAACACTTGGACTCCTTGGCATACAAGGACTCCCTATCAAGTATGCTCAACACAGTATCTAGGTGAAGCATGTGCTCCCTCCAAGATCTGTTGTAAGCCAATATTTTGTCAAAGAAAACAAGAATGGATCTCCTCAATTGAGGATGGAAGACCCTATTCATGGTGGACTGAAAGGTGGTTGGAGTGTTGGTTAAACCAAAAGGCATAACCAAAAATTCATAATGTCCACAATGATATCTGAAGGCGGTCTTCTCAACATCTTCCTCTTGGACTCTGATCTGATGGTATCTTGTCCTCAAGTCAATCTTTAAGAAGTAGCAGGCTCCATTTAGCTCGTCTATCAACTTGTCAATACGTGGAATGGGATACATGTTCTTGATGGTTTTCTTATTTAAAATCCTGTAAGCAATACACATCCTGAGTGTAGGTCATCTTTCTTCTTCACCAAAACAACTAATGAAGTGAAAGGGGACTTACTTGGCCTTATGTGTCCGATAGCTAAAAGTTATTTGATGGTCTTTTCAATTTCATCCTTTAATCGCTTTGGGTGCTAGTAAGGTGTGATCATGATGGGATTAGTACCCTCCTCCAACTCAATAATGTGCTCAATGCCTCTATCAGGAGATGTACCATGAGGAATGTCACTAAACACTTTTGCATGCTTAATTCTAAGCTCTTGTACATCAAAATGGTAAGGTATTTTGTGTTGCTCCTCATACATAGGCATTAATTTACAATCAAATGCCCACTCTACCATGTCATGTCTAATCAACCTCTCCATTCTTCTGAGATTAATAACCTTCAAATTGTTTTCCTTGATGGCCTTGAGTACGTGGTTTTTTCCATCAACCTTAAATTTCATTTCCATCTCTCTAAGGTTGAGTGTAAATTCACCTATTGCATGAAGCCACTTCATGCCAAGAACCACATCTGTGTTACCCATCTTCACCACATAGAAGTCTTCTTTGAACTCAAATTTATTGAGTTTCATGGGCAAATATAGAATCATCCTATCACAGGTAAGAGTATAACCATCAACAACCTCCACTCTAATCCCTTCAAACTCTTGAGTTTGAATCCCTCTTCTCTCAACCAACTGTGCATCTATAAAATTATGCGTTGCACCAGTATCAAGTAAGGATATGACTCCTTGACCAACTAAGAGTCCACGTAGTCTGAAGGAACCATCTCTCTGCATACTAGACATGTGATATTCCTCTAACTCAACTTCTCCTTCATTTTCTACCTCTTTCTTAGAGTTCCCTGTATCTGAACCCTCTAAATCAAGGTGCTGGTCTATTACATCAGTCATATCTTCTCCCTCAAAATACCACTCCATGTGCCTATTTTTTCCTTTAGGCTTGAGGGGATAGTCATGGTTAAGGTCACACGACCCCTTGCAATAAAAGAAACCTTCTTCCTATGTAAATCATTGATCATTTCTTGATCCAAAGGAGCTGCAAATTTTTTCTTTTGGTTTGAGTTTTCTGTTTTCTTTGGATCAGATCTATTATCATTGTAGGATGAGGATGGTTTGGAAGAGAACTTACTACGAGATGTGGTAAGTTCCATGCTACAAGATTTCCTCATAGCCTCTTGCAAGGTAGGTGGATTGAATGCCTTGATCCAACCTTTCATAGGTTCAAATAGACCCTCAATGAATAGTATTACCAATATCCTCTTAGATATGTCTGTTACCATGACTGAGAGCTTCTGAAATTCTCCAATTTAGGATTCTAAACTACCCATCTATTTCAGCTGAGCGAGATCTCTAAAGTATAACTCTGGATTTCATTTTTCAAATCTCTCAACCAATCTATTTGTGAACTCCTGATAAGTAGTGATCCTATCATGCTGTAATGTAGCCATGCCATGGTGCCACTAGTCATGGGCTATACCATCCAAGTGTAGTGCTATGTGGCATCCTCTTCTTCCATTGGACGTAATGTCAAGAAGGTATCTAGATTGCTCACCCAAGCTTGAGTTGTGACTCTGCCACTACCATCAAAGTTAGACAAAGTGAGCTTGGTTGTTGCTTGTTTTAGATCACGATTTTTGTTTCTAGGCCTCCTATCTGTCCTGCTCCTGCCATGCTCCCTCTTTTGGCTCATAAATCTGTCAAAGTTAAGGTGATCCTTAACTCTAGGGAAAAGCATCCCACTCATCATGCAATGTCATGATGTTATCTACAAAATTCACGCCACCTCCCTCCTCAGCCATGTCCTTCTCATCAGGATCATCTCTGACAAACATTGGGCGAGTAGGCATGTCATAGGTGCATGTTGGAGTAATTTTTCTCCGTGGACCTCCCTATATACTTCTTTCCTCATGTAACTGTCTCCTGAGAATGTTCAAGTGTTGAACGATTGTACTCAACTACTGCAACACATTGGCTACTTGTTCTTGTTCAACAACAAGACCTCTCAAAATTTCCCTACTTCTTGATCCTCATTATTACCAGGACTCCTGTGTGGTTCACCATCATTTCTATCTCCCATGTTTTCCAATGGTATCTCTTCGAATGAATTTTCAAAAGGAAACTAATCAAATGAATTTCTCTACAATCCAGGTCTCCTGCATGAGTAATACCTATTATAACCACTCTAGTGTGACCACATAGATACTTATAATCCTCCAGGTAGGTAGGATTAAAGCTCTGATACCACTGTGATGAGCCCTACTGGCTCCAACTCAAGATCTGAACTAAAACCATTTGTTTTTGTGTTTTGTTTGTTTTTTGATGAATTTTGAGCAACAAGTATAGAGTGCGCCAAGCATAAAAATGAAAATGAAACTGAAATACAAGAAATTTAAGAACAACTGCAATACTATTATTGATCTAGCAATTCATACAAAGAAATTGTATACAATCAATATACCCGAAAACCTCTAGAATAATTAAATAAAGAAGATCAATGCATGCTAGGAAAGATGTGCTGAAACTGATGAAATGCAATGCTTGGACACTAGATCTATTTTTTCCCACACAAAAACTGGTGGAAAGATGCTAAGAAGGATGGATGCCCAAGATGGAGTCCAAAAAGGAGCCAAAGGAGAGGCATTTTTTCCTCTAGCTTCACATGCCCTTCCCATGTGACACACCTCCCAATGCAATGGTACAACCTCTGAATGATGACAGATGTTCTTTATTGAAAGAAGGAAAATAATTGAAGATGGTGTCCAGATGAGAAAATCCCTCTTCCTTATTGTAAACTAAAATATATTGAACAAAATAACTTAGATGTAGCACATATGAACTCCTGTATGAAGCTCCCTCAGTAGCAACCATTCAACTGGTATTTCACAGTCTCACAATCACAAATCAATGAAGAATTATCATTCTCCAGAGAATAATTTCCTAAAAACCTTATCCTTAGACAAAAACCACAGAGAAGATATTAAGATGCAATGTCAAATGATCAAAAGTGAGGTTGACTTGAATCATTTTACCTTATATCTCCAAAAAGCACAACTTCCAAGAAAAGTATGACTTTTGTCAACTAAATACATTTAAAATGTATTTAAATCATTTCAATAGTTTCCTTTTAAATACTTGAGTGCACTTTTTCACTTAAGTGATTTAATTATCACTTTATGAAATATTTAAGTGGCGTCCCTTTTAATAAAGTCAATTTGACTTTATAATAAACCAATAAGTTAAATAATTAACTTAACCACAAAAATATTCATAACTCCCTCCAAACTCAGTATTTCTCTGTGCCGTCAGAAGCTAGCAAACACTGAACTACAAATGGTTGTGTTGAACCCAATACTGAAGTGAAGGAGGGGGAATGACAATACCCACCAAAAACGGCCACTGACCCCCTAACTAGATCCTATCAGCTTACGAGGGTCCAAGAAATAGGCTAACTCAACTGCTCCTGAAACTGACTAGAGTGGGGACTTTATAGTTGGCAATGACTACATACCTATCACACTTTCCTTTTTTGTGTCTTTTTCCTCCCTTCTTTAGGTGTATTCTCCTTATAATCTACAAATATTATAAAATCCCAACTTGAATTTTCTTGATGTTGTTTATACTATTGGTTCTAGTAGTCCAAAGTTATTTTAATTATTTAATAAATGTTTGTAAATAGTTTGGGGCACAATTCTCTTTACAAAATACCTCCTTTAGAGTTTCTAGACGTGTTAATGTGAGTTTGTCAATGTTAATGTGTTGTTTAGTGAATAGTTAGGTTCTCATAGGAAAGGCGACTATATAAGTTAAAAGATGAAGGATTTTTATAAGGTCTCATGGATAATGTAATCAACAGTCATTGTCACATAATAATATTTTTGTGTTCATTCATATCTTTGTAATGTAGGTTTCTATGATTTTTAAATTCTTAACATATAGATGTACATGGTACTAGCTCAAGGTTTAATTTATTTTATATACACATGATTACATACATGTCCACTATGGTTTAGTAATGCCTACATTTTATCATACCATTATTTAGAAGATGCTTATATACATGGATTCATTAAATGGATTCGAGTGTATTTATTTCATATTTTACATCATCTTTAAGTGGTCATTCCTTAGAACCCACCATGGACACTCCTTTGATTATTAATGCTAAATTTTATGTGGATGTCCATTCTCATAATTCCTTTATTTCTCCTCATTTCTATCATATATCAAATGAGGACCTTCAAGATACATGCATAATTACTAAAATTACTTTTTCTTCCACTCAAGGTATACTTTAAAAGCTAGCCCTTGGAAAATTCTATATAAATACTAATGAATCCCTATATAAAGATAATTCCCTAGGCATTTTTTTGTTGAAATACACCTAAAGTGTTATAGTAGGTGGTTATATATATGTAAAATATAAAATATGGGTGATTGGGAAACCAATTTTGTGAGTTTAAATCTAAAATTTCCATAACTTAAATTTCCCACTAAGTTGAAACCATAACTTTGATCCTAAAAAATATCTTTCCTTCCACTGACAACTAATCTACATTACCTTAGTATGGTCTATTAATTCCTTTAGTTGAACTTCATATTGTTGGTTCATGAAACTTGTTCCTTGTTTTATGCGTGGCTTTAGTTTTAAAGAGTGCAAGAAAAATAACAAAATATGTGAAACTTGGAAGATAAAAAAATCAAAGAGCAACTAAGACATTCCAAAAATATATAAAAAATGAATCATATATTACCATGTATACACTGTTGTAAAGATCATCCATTGATTTCTTTGTCCTGTCTATCAAATATGCACATGAATTTTGTTTCAACAAACTCCATACTCTATTTCTTTCATTTGAAGATTGAGAATATATCTTGTTGACTAACAATTATGAATTTTATCTTCAAACAATGATCACTTGATTTATTACTTCATGAGACCAATGGCTGTGATAGATGTGTAAATCATCAAAGTGCACACCACTTCAATCTATCGATCTATAAATATCAACTTGATCACTTCATGTGTGTCATCAAATCTATTTCATATTAGTTATAGAATACCAAACAAACTTGCAAAGAAACACTATTATGTAAATATGGTGGGTCCACCATATCTTAGACATTAGATTCCATGTGACACACAAATGAACCCTATAAAGGTTCTATATAATAATCCTTCAACCAATGGGAATTAGTCACACTATTCTAAATATCTTTAATTAATTCCTTTGATTTGCCACTTAATTTAATTAAACACCATGCAAAAGCAATAATTGAGATGCTTACTCTCAAAATCAACATATTTGATAAATTTATAGATTCCAAAGATACAAGACCCTTTAATATAATGATCTATAGATATTCATAAGATTGTGATATATATGATCATTCTTTTGAGGATCTATGATCCAAGTTTTCCTACAAAATAAACCATTCCTTCAAGAATCAATTAAAATATACTATGTACCCTCACCATTGGAATTTGAGTTTATGGAATCTATCTTTAAGGTTTGGTAATGAAGTACAAACTCCTACATGCAACTCATAATTCAAACTTTACATACAATTTCTCAAATCCACAATCTTATTTTCACAATAAAATGAAACACAAAGCTTAACATCAATTCACACTTATTTCATTTCAGTTTCATCAAAATAAAATGACTACAACCATTTGCAACAAAATTACATCTTTGGCCTTTCATGGCCCCTCACTCAGTAACCTCATTTGATTCTTCTCTACAACTCTCTTCTACTCTACAACACTTCACTCCTCTCTAGTTTTTGCTTTTAACTAATTTAGATATGCAACATAATAAAGAAACTTTCCTTTGCCAAACCCCACACCATTCCTCTCATTCCAACTCCTTTTCAACATCCATTCATAGCTACAACTCCCAGGCTGGTCGATGCCCCTATCATGGGAAACTTTCACTCTAAAATCCCCACCAGCTCCTGAAGCATGAGCATTTGATGTTCTTAATGCCTTCCCTCTCACAAGACCACTACTAATTAAATAAATTTACTGTAGATATCTCTATTTTTTGGTTCAACCTTAAGAAGTAATTGCATATTAAATCATTTTTTTTTTTAAATGCAATTACTTCACCTCAACGCCTTCTTCCCTATTGGAAAAATGAAATTCTATTTAATATGGAGCCTCCCATTTCCTATGCCACTCAACAAGGCATTATTTTTTTAAAAAAAACTCCCCAAAACATGGCACCATCAATGAAATAATGAAGGTTCTCAATCCTCACATATTTGATATTTTTAAATGCATCAATGAATAAAATAAAACCATTAAATTACCCTGAATAATACCTCATGGAGCAATGATGAACCACCACTTGTAGCAGAGTTGGTTGGGGCTTGGGGTTTTCACTCCTCGAGGTCACAGGTTCGACTCTACTTTGTAGTGGGCCAAGGCAAGGGTCAATTATCTTGTGTGCTAGTTCTTGCTCTGTTGACCCAAGGTATAGGAATGGACTTTGCCCCTAACCTCCTTGAGGTTCGATAAATTTTAAGCTAAAAAGGGCATGGTTCGGTGGTCAAGTCACTTGGTTTTAGTGATGGCCACTAGGGTTCAAACCCTTGTTGGGCCAAAGTGCTCACAGGCCTTGTGCCTTCGCTGGGCCATTACGCTTGTGAGTTTGGTTGTTTCTTGTGGTTTCTTGTACTTGGTTCATAGCTCTGGTCAAAAGTGTTTAACCCTAATAATATGGGTGTGTTGCACCTTTTCTATAAAAAATAAACCTCATGGAGCAACATTAGAAAATTTTACTCTTTGCAACTTCACCATTTTACGCCAAGTAGCTAAAAATTGACTTTTTGCATAACTTTCACCTAAAAGCTCATTTTTGCATGAAATCTTGCCAAGATGAGTGTAATATAATTACGATGCCTCCCACCAAGTCGTTTCACTCCAGCCTTCATAAAAATCAAGATTTTAAATTTTTCATAAATTGTCAACACATATTTTTACAAACTTTCGACATTAAAATCTCTCAAACTATGAAAAATTTTACTCTGATTCCTTTTTCATATTTTACATGGTACCTCAAAGAATATCCCTACAAAAGGATTCAGCTCTAGCTTTTATGGATTGTTGAGAATAAATTTTTGAAAACTATCTACGAAGCCTCTGAAACAATGAACCAGTGAAAAATTGAAAATTGCAATTTTGACTAAATTTTTGAGTTCTTGCTACTGAGAGATGCCTAGAAACACCAACACAAACCAAAACAAACACAACACTAAAATTCAAACTGAAATATTTTTGGGTGATGCAAGATCGCCTATGAACCTGGATGCTCTTGCATCAAACACGCTGGGTAAGAAGTTTGTGAGCATACACTCACAAATGTGGAGTTGAATGGTAGGACCATCCTTTTAGATTGCAAGAAATTCGTAGTGAAATCCATCACTAAAATATGTGCACAAGAAGTTTTTATTTTTCCTCTTCTTCCAACATCTTGTCAGAACTAGCTTCACTCTCCTCCAACAAATTTGCATTCCATTCTTCTCTCCTTTTGTGAAATTTCATCCACCATGTGCCATCCTCCTCTGTAAAATTATTTCTCCTCTCCTCTCCTTCTTTGTGGGATCAAACCCACCACAAATTGGCCACCTCCACCAAGTTTCACTTGCACCATCTTTTACAACCTCTATACATAGACATGCAACATTCGCATACCAATCTTCAACTTCATCCTCTACAACTAAAATATCTTCTATTTAAGGTAAATAATAATTATCATATTCAAAACTAAAATTTACCTCATCCTTCTTCATTGTTCGAACATCATCTTCTTTGTCATTCACTATGACATTCATTTTCTTTCCCCCATCAACAAGCTTATCAAACCACTCTTTTTCCACTACCAAAATCTGCAACAACAAATCATCTTTATCCTCTTTATCTTCTACAACATCCTCAAGCTCTATCGCTGCCATTTCAATCTCCATAGTTGCATCTTCTTCATTGTTCTTATTTTCTTCCTTTTTAATCATTGTAACTCCTCTTCTACTTTCTTCTTTCATTTCTTCAACAAGACTAACTGTTGCAATAATTGTCTTTTCTTTTTCATCCTTTTGCATGAAGATCTCATCTTCACACACTGTTGCATCTTCTTGTTCATTTTCCATTTTTCCTTGAAATAAAATATCTATCTTTTTCATCTCCTCTTTCAATAGGATATCTTCTTCCTCTTCACCCAGTTCTTCATCAAATATATGACCTTCAAAGTCCATCATCTCAGCTTCTATTGCAACCTTCTACATTTTCTTTTCTTCTTCTATAATTAATGTATAAATTAATTAGAGTGAAACTGCCTCAATTTAGCGATTCTACTTCCACTTTCAAATCCACTATCTCAATGGTACAAATTGCCTCACTATTCGGTGATCTGTTTGTCCACAAGTCCTGGTGCAAATTGCCTCACATTTGGTGATCTATTTACATGCTCAGGGACTTCCTCCTCATGACTCCACCCTCAGATCCTGGTGTAGACTACCTCAAATTGATAGTTCTATCCACACACTCAAGAACTACTGCTCTAATACCACTAATGAAGTACAAACTCCCACATGCAACTCATAACTCAAATTTTACATACAATTTCTCAAATCCACAAGCTTATTTTCACAATAAAATACAACACAAAGCTTATACAAAAGCTTAACATCAAATCACACTTATTTCATTTCAATTTCATCAAAAGAAAATGACTAGAAGAATCTACAAAAAAATTTATATCTTTGGCCTTTCATGGCCCCTCACTCAGCAACCTCATCTGATTCTTCTCTGCAACTCTCTTCTACTCTACAATACTCCACTCCTCTCTAGTTTTTTATTTTGATTGATTCAGATTTGCAACATAATAAAGCAACTTTCCTCTACCAAACCCCACACGATTCCTCTCATTCCAACTTTTTTTCAACATCCATTCATGGCTGCAAATCCCGAGCTGCTCTATGCCCCTCTCATGGGAAAATTTTACTATAAAATCCCCACCAGGTCCTGAAGCATGAGAATCTGTTCTTCTTAATGCCTTCCCTCTCACAAGACCACTACTAATTAAATTAATTTGCTGTAGATATCTCTATTTTTTTGGTGCAGCCTTAGGCAAGAAGAATTATTTTCCTTCTTTGGCATCCCATTTTGTGTATCTTTAACATAAAGAGGGGTAAAAATTTATTAAACACAAGAGAAAATACAGGGCCAAATCATTACAGAGCCTTATCAAGCTCAACCAAGTGGTCCAACTGCTGAGACAAATCAGGGGGTAATTGACCCCGATCAACCAAGTTCCAATCATGAATATGGTTAGAAGCCCATTTAGCCAAACAATCAGCAACACCATTCCACTCCCTAGGAATATGAGTGAAAGTAACAAACTCAAGAGAAACACAAAGATTGAGAATTTGTTCAATAATCAAAGCCAAGTGCCAACCAACATCCTCAAGCCTTTGCCTGTTCAGCAGGTTCACCACCACCTGGGAATTAGATTCACATATAATCCTGTGCCACCCCAACTTACTGCCCTGCTCAACAGCCAGTAAAATTGCCTGAGCCTCCATAAGATTATTAGTGTGAAGACCCTTATAAATAGAGAAAATAAATTGAACATCTCCCGAACTATCCCGACCAACACCACCAATTCCAGCATGACCAGGGTTTCCACGAGAAGAGCCATCCGTGTTAATTTTAAGGATGCCTTGAGGAGGAGGAGACCATCTTCCCTCCCTATTCACCTTCGGGGTAGGATGCCTACACCTGTTGCGCATAAGCTGCTGATGCGGAGGAGGCAGATGAAGGCGACCGAAACAGCCAACATCAGAAGGAGCAATCGACTCAAATAGATCACACTTAGCCGCGATCGTTTCACCCAAAGAATGCAAAATTTTCCACCACAAGCGCGGGGCCCCCATCATCATATCCTGAAAAATCCGACGATTCCTTTCCAACCAAAGGTTCCAAATGATGAAGGAAGGACCAATCGCCCAAGCAGCTTGAAGAAAGGAAGTAGAAACAGGGGCCCTACTTTCCCGATCCACAAACTCATCCAAAGAAGAAACATGCTGACAGGGCATATTCCACACTCGCCACTAGAAATGCCATATCTCCTGAGCATAGGAACATTGGAAGAAGAGATGAGAAACACACTCCTCAGCCTCACGACACAACACACACTAAGAGGGACCCTGGAAACCCCGCTTGCATAAATTGTCCCAAGTAAGACATCGATTTTGAGCCACCAGCCACATGAGGAAATTGCACTTGGGCCAAGACAGCTTATGCCACACATACTTCTACCAGGGGACCTGAATATCCCCAAACAACCGTCTACCCAATTGCTTATAGCCAGTAGACACAGAGTATTTCCCAGACATGTCAGAGCTATCCCAAGCTAAAATATCAAGTCCCCTCAATGAATTACAAGCCCGAGAAGCCAAAAGAAGAGCAAGCTCCTGTCGGTCCTCCTCAGAGCCCCCAGGAGGCCACTCAGAAATGTGCTTCCAGTGGAAAGAAACAACAGGGCCGCAATGCTCAGCAATTTTGTAATGCTCAACGGTCTCCCAACCAGCAGCAGTAAACACATCACAGAGGGGTTGGAGATGAGGAAAAGCAGAAAGAATAGGTGGGTGACCATCCCAAGAATCCCACCAAAAAAGAGCCTGAGATCTCGAATGACAGATCCAAAAAAGTGCACACTTAATCAACTGGGCTCCCACTTTCAAAGTAGACCAAATCATAGAACCACTTCCCTCCAGAGGATAGCATGGAACCTCATGTGGAGCAGCACCACGAAGATACTTAGAGCTAAGAACATGGGCCCACAGCTGATGTTGATTAGTACACCAACACCAGTAAAGCTTCGCCGCGAGAGCTTGCCCATTCAGAATAGAAGAGCGTAAACCAAGACCACCCTCCTGCTTAGGTCTACACACAGAATCCCATTTAACAAGGCTCCACTTTGAAGTCATCAAATTGCCACTCCAAAGGAATTGCCGAGAGAGAGCATCAAATTCACGGAGGAAATACATAGGGGCCGATTGAACAAAACATCTGTAGATGGGAAGGGCCTGGATAACAGACTGAAGGAGGGTAACTCTAGCAGCAGTAGACAACCACCTATGAGTCCAGTGAGTTACCTTCTTCCTCAACTTATCAAGCAACATCTGCCAAGAGGATCTGGGTTGACGACCAACGGCAAGAGGAATCCCCAGATAAACAAAGGGGAGAGATCCAATTTGAAACCTCAAAATAGCAGCAATCCTTCTTTGGATGGCCAAAGGAGTATTGAAGAAAAAAATAGAAGACTTCTGCTCATTAACTTTCTGACCCGAAGCAGCGAGGTAGATGTCCAAAGCTTGCCTAATAGACTCTGCTTCATGAAGACTCGCCAGCCCCATAAGAGAAGTGTCATCCACAAACTGGAGGTGAGACAAAGTAGGCAGCCCCAACCCCCACTGCCACCCACGGATCAGACCAAGAGAGACCTGGGATTTAAGAAAGCGACCCAACCCCTCAGCCATAATAATAAACAGATAGGGAGAGAGAGGGTCCCCCTGGCGAAGGCCCCTAGTGGCACCAAACAGTTCTGAAGGTTCCCCATTCACAATGACAGAAAATGAGGAGGAAGTCACACAGCTCATAATCCAACTCACCCACTCAGAAGAAAACCCAAAGGCCAACAAAATCTTCTGAAGGAAGCTCCATTTAACTCTATCATACGCTTTTGCCATATCCAGCTTAATGAACATAGACTTCTCCTTGGAAATCGCCATGGAATGAATAGCCTCCGAGGCAATCACCACCCCATCCAAAATTTGACGCCCAGCCACAAAACCTCCTTGCTCCTCAGAAATAACAACAGGCAGGCAAGATTTGAGCCGCTCAGCAATCAACTTAGTAATAATCTTATACACCACATTGCAGAGTGCAATAGGACGAAAAAGCTCAAACCTATCAGCACCCTCCTTCTTAGGAATTAGGACTAAAAATGTAGCATTCATGGCCCTAAGCATCTGCTTGTTATGAAAAGATTCATAGACTACCTCCAACAGATCCATCTTCACAATTTCCCAAAACTCTTGGAAGAATTCAACTGGGAACCCATCAGGGCCAGGAGCCTTCCCCTTATTCATCCCAAACACCACCTCTTCCACTTTAGGTAGAGTAATCGGGTGCATGAGAGAAGCATTCAACTCATCAGAGATCAAAGGAGGAATACAAGCAAGAATCCTATTTTCCTCAACCTCAGCAGGAAGAGAGTCCTCAGTAAACAAAGTAGAGAAAAATAGGCGAGCTTCTCTGGATAGAGCCTGTTGTGAGGATAAAGCTATTCCTTCAGAGTTAACTAGAGAAGAGATATAACACTTATTCCGACGAGCTTGCACGGAGTGATGAAAGAAGGCAGTATTCCTGTCACCCTCTTGAAGCCAGTCAATCTGAGCCTTCTGTTTCCAGAAAATCTCCTCACGAAGCTCCCACTCTTCCACAGCTTTAAGAGCCTGGGATTCAGCATGCCCAAGAGCTTCTGAAAAACCAAGATCCCTAATCTGGCGAGTAATGACAGCAAGACGCTCCTGCGCTTCCCTTTTCTTAGCACGGAAATTGCCAAAACAAAGCCTATTCCATCTCTTAAGATGAAACTTAACACATTGCAGCTTCTTAACAAAAGAGTACATAGCAGTACCATACGCAGGGGCTCCATCCCACCACCACTGAGCAACAAGATTATACAAAGAAGAGTCACGCAACCACATAAGCTGAAATTTGAAAGGAGGACGCTTAGGATTAGGGAAAGGAGAAGCAGAAAACTTAATTGGCCAATGATCAGAGCCACACCAATCAAGAATCTCAGAGCCAATAACCACACTGCCCCCAACCCAAAAACTAGAAACAAGAAACCTGTCCAACCGCTCGGAAATTGCCTCCGACCCACTCCGCCTATTATTCCAAGTAAATAAGCCATTAGAAGGTTTGACATCAACAAGAGCAAGAGAGGCCACACTAGCCCGAAACAAATCTGAAGCAGGACCCAATCTCGACAATCCACCTCTTTTCTCTTCCAAGCACAAGATAGAATTGAAATCACCCCCTAAGATCCACGGCAAAAGGGGAGCACAAGATCTAACAAACGTGATATGGGCCCACAACTGGCTCTTACCACGGATGTCAACCGAAGCATACACATTGCTAACCAAAATAGTCTCACCAGAGTCCACAACAGAGGCCACCATAGAGATAGAGGATTGGCAAGAAATCCTCCAGGAAGGAACAACCTTATGAGGACCCCAAAATAGTGCCAAACCTCCAGAATTTCCTCTAGAGACAATACACTGACATTGCCCATAAGACCAAATACGAGGAGCATACTGAAGCATACATTCCACCTAAAGCTTAGTCTCCTGCACACATAAAATATTAGGAGAATGAACCCTAATCAAATCTTGAATAGCTTTTTTACGGGAGGCACTATTCAGCCCCCTTGCATTCCAAGAAAGAACAATCATGGGGAAGGCTGGGAAAAGTGAGCATCCAAGGTCTTAACAGAGCTCGATTCCACCAACAACTCCCCAGTAGATTTAATCTTGTCCACATCCTTCTTGCGACCAACCTTAAGAGACTTATCAAAATTTCCTTTCTTAAGAGGGCACTGGAGCACTCCTAGATAAGAAGCAGAACCTCGACCCTTTCCTGAGGACGCCTCCTTAGCTAAGTCCGCTAAAATAATATCATCATTTAAAGCAGCCGGATTGTCAACAGACCCAGACCCTCCCTTTTCCAAAGGAAGAGAAGAGTCCCTAACTACAATCGCCTGTTCCAGCCCTGTATCCATACCAGTATCCCCAGACAAGATCTCAGCAGGAATCCTTTCCTCCAAGGCCTGATTGTCCAAAACCTCAAAACGATTGAAACCCTGATCACTCTACTTATCTTTAAAGGGTCGCTTCTGACCTCTCCCCTTAGCTTTAGGTTTAGCAGGAATGAAGCCATCCTTATCAGGCCCTCGCTCAGCCTTCCCCTCTTCAGCCATAGACCCCTTGCTTTTATCTGCCTTCTCCACTGAAGGCCCTGAGGGAGAAGAAGAAGGAACCCCAACCGTTCTAGAAGTCCGAGGACACTGACGCAGAAGGTGACCATAGTCATGACAAAATCGGCACCGGAAAGGAAGGGATTCGTAATCTAGCTGTTGAATCCATGAGGTAGAGCCAATACAAATCTCCAAAGAATCTGGCAGAGGATTATTTAAATCAATTTCAACACAAATGCGAGCGAAAGAAAATACCTTTTTGTCCAAAGTATTCTGAGCAATGGCAGCCGGCTTCCCCAACAATGCCGCTATCCGTTGTAGAATATCTTCTCTCCAGAACTCCAAAGGAAGCAATGGCAGACGAACCCATACAGGAACTCGAGAAGGCAGATCCTCAGCCGCATTAAAACCCCCATGCCAGGGTTTCATAAATAAACCCACATGATTGTAAAAATACGGCCCCCCTCAAAAACACGATTACGATATGAGATGCAAGAAAAGTCAACCATGAAGAACCCATTCCCCGCCACCAAAATATCAAAGTCACCTTCAACCTGCCAGGTACGGCGCACCCAGGACTCCAAAGCCGAGAGGGGGGCCCGAATACCTAAAAACTTACAGATCAAAACGTGTTGAGTCCAATACGCAAAGTCATCATGCACCGAATCTAGAGAGATAACCAAAACGGGACGAGCGTGACTCCGCGGCAAGCAACCATTCACTTTCTTGAGTTTGGAGCTCTCACCCACAAAGGATTTATTCATCATCGAAGCATGCATGTCCTTATCAAAGCCCAGAGGTGGCGACACACTCGGGTTCACCAAGCAATTGGAGACATCAGCCATCTGTCCATGCCAGACACCCCAGGCTCAAACAAAGACCACTAGCCAAAGCTCCCCGCCCTCCAACACACACCACCACCCACGCAACTTTCCCACACCAAACCCCACCTTCCACCACACCACACTTCCACCGAGCAGTCAAGACCTGCACACCACAAAACACTACCCACGCTCCAAGCCACAGCCACCAAACGCCAAGCTTCAGCCACCAAACGCCGCAGAAAAGACAAGTCAGCCGAGAGCAAAGGAAGATACACACAGATCCTCCTGCGCCCAAACAGAAACCCACGCCCCAAACGCCAACTTCAAACAGCAAGGAAGGAACGAGCTAGGGCACGGATGCCCTAGCTCGCCACACAGAGATCGACGCAGAGCAGCATTTCCAGGTCCATAAAATCATAATCTTCTTGTGTATCTTTATTGTTGTTGCATATTAAATCATTTTTTTAAAAATCTGCAATTACTTCACCTCAACACCTTCTTCCCTATTGGAAAAATGAAATTCTATTTAATATGGAGCCTCCCATTTCCTATGCCACTCAACAAGGCATTAAAACAATATTTAAAAACTCCCCCAAGCATGACACCATTAATGAAATAATGAAGGTTCTTTGTCCTCACATATTTGATATTTTTAAATGCATCAATGAATAAAATAAAACCATTAAATTAACCTGAATAATACCTAATGGAGCAACATTAGAAAATTTTACTCTTTGCAACTTCACCATTTTATGCCAAGTAGCTAAAAATTGATTTTTTGCATAACTTTCACCTAGAAGCTCATTTTTGCATGAAATCTTGCCAAGATGAGTGTAATATAATTATGGTGCCTCCCACCATGTCATTTCGCTCCAACCTTCATAAAATTCAAGATTTTAAATTTTCTGTAAATTGTCAGCACATATTTTTACAAACTTTTGGCATTAAAATCTCTCAAACAGTGAAAGATTTTACTTTGATTCTTTTTGCATATTTTACATGGTACTTCAAAGAATATCCCTATAAAAGGATTCTACTCCAGCTCTTATGAATTTTTGGAAATAAATTTTTGAAAATTGCCTATGGAGCCTTTGAAATAGCGAATTGGTGAAAATTTGAAAATTGCAATTTTGACTAAATTTTTGAGTTCTTGTTGTTGAGAGATGCCTGAAAACACCAACGAAAACCAAAACAAACACAACACTAAAAATCAAATTGAAATATTTTTGGGCGATACAGGATCACCTTTGAACTCAGATGCTCCTGCATCATTTGGTATTCATCAATGACCTAGATTGATTAGCATTAAGACTAATTACTTTAGCATATCTATCTACATGTAGAATTTTATTCAACAACCTATAACATTATCATGATCATGCCATATGGATGCATCATACTAGCTTGATCTCACCATCTGAGAAGCTCCACTTTGCTTAATTTTAGTATCAATCAATGTTTCAAATCATCTTGTCTTTATGATCAATAATTTTGGTAGATTTGTAGATGCCATGTATGCAAGATAGTTCAATTTGTATATATATATATATATATGCACTCAATTTGGGCACATTTCCTCATAGAAACCACTTGATCTTGTTTCTCAATGCTTTCTAACCTTAGGCCTGATTGATGACCCAAAATTATTTTGACAAATTTAAAGATATACATGTGAAACATATGGGTGCCACATGGATCCCTCCTAATTTTTAGAACTTTGGTGTGTCATTTACTTGTAGTGAGTTCTGAGATAAAGATAATATTTTGAAGTGCTTGATTCTAAATTAGTAAATAGATATAGGGAGATATGTGGCGAGTTTCATATGTTTTGGAATAACATGAAGGATTTTATTATCTTAATGTTTCAATGATTACAATTGCAAGGAATTTGGTTGAAAACTTCATGCCACATCTTGGATTGATAGTTGGAGTGTGGATAACATTACAAGAGCACATACAATAGTGTTAGAGTATATGACAATATATATGGGCATGGAGATATTCTAAGATATACTTAGAGGTATATTGCAAGCATCTAGAAATAATTAGGTGTTTTTTCTTTTCTATTGCAATCCACGGTTGGTGTTTGACTATAGTGTAGGAATACAAGTGTATAGTTTAGGTGAAGATGGTTAGTTGTCTTTTACCAAGTGTGAGTGGAAACAAGAAATATATATGGTGATTATCCATATCAAGAATTCATGTGTAGTATAATGTGGTATGTAGACATCATGATATGATCATGAAATGGTTGTGTATTTATTAGTATTTTAAATGGTAATTAGATAGTTGTGACTTTTGAAGCTCAAGAGGATGGTTTAACATCTATATCTAATTGTTAGTATGGATGGAATGAAGCGAGGAAATTGGTTGCTTGATCATGGTGTCATGTTTTGATGCTCTAAGGCATGATTATGAAGTTGTACGTTGTAGTCTATATATTTATTATTATGGTTGTTGTTTCCTACAAGTACAATTGTTACCATCCTTTTGCTGGTGGGTTTTCTCTCATAAGGATTTCCCATATAAATACTCATCTCATGTGCATGTAGTGTGCATACTATCTCATGTTATTTCCTTAATATTTCATATCAAATTGTTACAACTAAAAGAATAAAAAATAAATTAATAAGGTTATTTTAAGGTTTGTGATTGTGTCTAATTAATGTTTCACTAAGATTATCTCTAGCTAGTCTAACACTAATAACAATCAAGAGAGTCAGGAATTAAAATTTATAATAAAATAGATTGAACTATGCAAAAATAGAACAACCAATATGTATAAATATGAAAATGAATAAAATGACAATTAGGATGTGTTGATGGTGTTTTTAGCACTGCAACAACATAGCCAGAATACGAGTATCTTATCTCTCTTGAAAGGTGATTCCTATTAGTAAACTTCAAGAAACAACTCCAAGGTCTCTAATGTCAGGTCTTGACAATGCACAAAGAACTCAGTGATGATGTATAATGTTGGTAATCACAAGAGGCATTTATGGTAAAACATAAGATGAAACTCTTAAGTCAACAATGAGGGTTTTACAAGATCTGAAATAGGTATAAACCCTAGAAACAATTTTCCTAGATCTGTGATCTAAAAATTATACTCTCATCAAATGTAACAATTTAGTGACACTTCCAATCCTATTCTAACTCGATTTTCAAAGAAATGTCAAAATATAGGGGTTTAGAGAGATTTCTAATCTAAAACCTAAGTGCAATCATGAAAATAATGCAACATTCAAGGAGGAGCAATCTTTAGTAACCAATTCCTACTTAACCAAGATAAGATCTATAGTATAATAGAAACAATGCAATCTCCAATGGTATGAAAGATTTTTAAATTATGAAGCATTCAAACATTCACCCAAAAAAACATGAAATGCATAAACACTCACAATTGAACTATTGCAATAAGAGTAGGCCCATGCTAACTATACACAGTAACTTACAATCACCAAACAACCAATAGTATGGACCGAAGATTCCTCAAACACCTCAAATACTTTATCATGATCAACATGAAAGAACTGAACTAAATCTGAAAACTTAACCAACTAAAACAACTTTGAAACATAGGAACCATATACATAGATGAAATAACACAAAAAAGATCACTAAGCCAATGTCTTCTCATATATTAACTTCACCAAAATTTGCAACGGTTCGAGAATCAACCTTACAAATGAGGAGAGACCTCACACATATATAGAGTTTACATCAAATAAGTCAGCCAAGACGAAATTAAATTAGGGTACCCCATAGGTCAGCCTAATACATTTTAAATGCCTATTTAATTTAAAAAAAAAGTATTTAAAGTCATTCCCCAAATGATACATCATCAATATTAAATAAAATTCTCTGACGCTATTTTCTAGGTGGTCGACTTGTGTCCCCAAGTAGTTGATGTAGTATGCACTAATCTTGAGGTAATTGCCCTAGTTGTCCTCTTTCCCTATTTGCTACTTCTTGGAAAACTCTTGGAATTTATGGAATACCCCATTAAGGCCGACCTAACTAGGAATTGGAATAAACGTTAATCTCAAATTAATTGAACTTAATTGATCTTCATATTTTTTCAAAGTCTTATCTCAATCAATCTTCATCTCCTGATACTCATGCAAAACAGTGATGTACATAGATTCATCCTCCAAATAATTTTCTGTAATTGACCCATCTTCAACTTAAGAGTACACCTCCTTCCGCCATTTTTTTAATTGATCAATCTTCAATTATTCCTTATTGATATTTCTTCTAGTCATGATATCCAAAAACAATATGCAACCAACAAGAATATCATCTAATTTATTCTTCATTTATGGAATTTGCTCCAATGCCTTATCCGTGATCTCTCTTTTGAATTTAAAGGCCTCAATCCATTCTTTTGGCTTATCTATATCCTTAGAGACTAAAATATCTTCTTTCACCAATATCTCTCTGGGAACTTCTATCACCTTTACCAACCTTGTCATGGATTTATCATCAATAGCATTACATTCCGCTGCTACTTGTTGCATAGTATTTTGAAAAGAAAGACTCTTTTCATGTAATTGTAAAATATCTTCAATCAAAACAAGGCCCTTTTGATAAACCCCATTTATCCATTGTTGGGTCACCTGTACTGCTGTCTTCATCTTCTCAACCTCATTTATGGCATCCTTAGACAATATATTGGCCTGGGTGGATGTACCTTCTTGTGTTTGAGTTTGTAAAGGTTTGACAAGGTGCTAGATATACTTCTACAACTCTTCTATTTTTTTTTGTAGCTTTTCTTTTGCTTGTACCTCCTTGTCCAATCTTTTCAAGACCGCGTCTATATAATCCTTTAAATCTTCAATTTATTGCTTTTTTGTAGATGGTCCCAGATTGATTGTTTGCACATTATAGTCTATAGGGATGGCCTCTTCTTTATTCTTCCCAATAGTAGGGGTGGAAATATGTAAGACCTTATTATTAGAATCATCCTTTGTAATCTTGGAGATTACTCTTGCTTTCTTTTTCTCCTTAGTCCTTCCTAAGCTTTCCAAAAAACTGTCCCAATTTGGAACTATCTCTTCAGTCACTACTGGCTTAGATTTTAAGCTTTCTCTTAACCAATCAGGAGTAGTTGAATCTTCTACATTTGTATCAACATGGGGACTAGTTTTTCCTCGAAGGTCTTTTGACTTATCCATTTTAGGATTCTCTGACTGTTTCCCCTCCTTATTCACATCTTCTTTATCTGATTCAAGTATTTCCTCTTTCCTCAATGATACATTAGGCACCTCTTTTTTCTTTTCAGGCTCCCTTTCTTCCTCTTCTCTAGAAACATTCTTCTCCAATTTGTCTCCAAGGTTGCTAAGCTATCCATCTTTAGGTGTCTCTGGCTCCTCTTTATCTAACTCCCATTCTTTGGAGGCCTCTATTGCATTCTTTGTTATCTTCCCTTCTTTATTAGAGTGATTATCTCGAGGAGGTGATTTTGGAGGAGTTCCTTCTATAGTTACCTCTTTTGTGACTTCCTCCTTATTAGATTATGGCTCATTTGCAACCTTATATAGCTCTTTAGGAACTTTATCTATCCCCTCTAAGTTAGGAAATGGAATCCCTGAACTAGGAGATTCCTTCCTTGTGTAAACTTGGGTTTTATCCCCTATATCAATTGTTTCTTCAGTGCCATGTGAATTCTCCCCACTTTATTTATCTTTATGTTGTTTCTTTGAGGGAGAAGCACCCTTGTTTCCTCCTCTAACCAACTTTCTTCTCTTACAAGGTTGATCTTCTTCTACTTGTTTAGTGACTACTTTTGTGGTGGGATTTATTTTCTTTGGAATTGGATGTCTCTTAGACTCCTCTGCCTTAGCCTTAGCCTAACCCCTAGTTATTCTCTTAATTACTAATGGTTCATCTTCTTCAGATTCTTCCTCTTGGGCAATAGGAACATCCTCTTTTGTTTTCTCTGAATCATCCTCTAAGGAAGACTAGGATTCCAAATCTTCCATTAACTCATATGTAGGATTGGTGCCATCTACTTCCAAATTTAGAATTTTATGCTTGGCCCATTGCTTTGAATACTTAATTATATAGGCATTAATATGGTCTAACTCCACTACTTCTTAAGCCCAATCTATAGGAGGTAGAGGTTTGTTCTGAAATTGCATATAATAATGGTATTATATTATCTCATCCTCATCTTCAATTTGATATAGCACTTGTACCACTCTATATAGGCTTATAATTTTTAATGAAAGCCTATTAAAATTTCTCTTGACTACCTCAAATTCATCTCTACAATTGGCCCAATAGTCCTCTATATCATCTCAATGCCTATAGTCTTTGTTAGCCATCTTTTGGGCTACTCCATATGGATCAAAATTATGACTAATAGAATGCAAGAGAAACTAGAGATGTGCCATTTTTTATTCTGAATATTGGGCATTTTGGATTGTTGGGAAAGCCTCCCAACCATTGATTTCCAAGGGGAATTCCCCACTAACTCTAGTCTTATGCATACCTTTCAAAACTTGATCAAAAGCAACAAACTGTCTTGCTACCTCCAGCAATACAACCTTATCAGTTGGATACCTCGGGAGCCTGTATGGAACCTTAGGACTACCTTGGATCTTGATGTAGGTGAACTTTGGGAAATGTAGGAACCAGTATCCATACTTCTTTATCAATTCCATAGTATCATTAGAAATCCTTACATGTAGTTACTCCTTCAAAGTTCTTGTAATATAAATGGTAAAAGCATCATTTACCATTCTATAGTTTGAAGTATTTAGATGGAGCTGAGGGTAGATGCCATACACTCTTTCATGTCCAATAATGCCTTTGCAGCTCAAACCCTTATACTTGTAATGCCTTACCAACATATAGATCGCATAGGAAGTCATAGTAAACTTTCTTGTGTCCTACACAACTCTCAAATTTTTATCCAAATCATCACTTATTAAACCTGCCCAATGATATTTGACTCCCTTCTCTATTTGTGCTATCACATAGAACATCCAGTCTTCAAACATTGCAACTTTCTCTAATCCCATCGCTTTGCTAAGAAGAGTGATCATATCACTGTATTCCAACTTGAAATCACTTCCATGTAATTGTTTTGGTAACTTGGAGTAGTGAGATCTAGGCTTGTCTATCCATGAAGCATTCATTATTTCTAGTGCTTGATCAAGATCATCAGTATAAAACTTCCTTGTTGTGTCTATGCCGAATTCACTAGCTTCTTGTATGCAGCAATATGAAATGCTTCTGCCAATGACTCCTCTATTAGATTTGCCATAATTATTCTTCCTTGGGGTCCCACTATCACTTTCCTATTTGAATCATAGTGTTTGGCATAGTCCATGATTAACTCTAGACATTGCATTGATGGAGGAAATCCTACAACTTGTGCCAATCCTATCTTCAACAAACTTCTAGCCAATTCAGTGGGAGCATTACAATACATCCTTTGCTTGAAGTATTTATAGCCAACATGCCCCATATTTGTATCTCCAACCCCTACCCAGTGAGAAGCTATCTTTGACTCTAAGAGTCTCCCCTTAAAGTCATACTTCATTTTCTCTTCTCTAGTTAGCTCCTCCTTGATTGGTTTAGTTGCCTTTCCCTTAGTAGTCTTGGCATTGCTAGACTCTTCTTGTATCTAGTTAGAACAAACACCATAATCACTCAAAATACAAAGCAAGATTAATCATTACATCATTGCATTGTTAGCTTAATCATCATATTTCACAAGCAATATGTAACACTTCATTATTCATGGTAAAGCTCACAAAACCAGGTTCTAAGTCCTTAAAAGCCAAGTTATAACAACTTTTAGGTTTTTACTCATGTCAAGGATTTTGGGTATTTTGACTCCTCATGGATTTTTTAGGGAATCCAGGCCCTCATGGATTCTACAAAGAAGCATTCTTTGAAAAATCCACAAGCACGTGGATTCCATGAAACACAATACACACATGGGAAAAGTAATCATCAAGCATTATGTAACCTCCCTTATGATTCAAATGCATTTGATAATTGAAACTTGAAAACTGTAAGCACAAATCATGACCCAAATAACATCATGGCAATCAAAATGATGCTAATTCTGAAATATCGAGAAATCCAAGCAAGTGCGAAATCCACGAAAGCCAGATTTTTGGGTAATCCAAGTGTCTGGATTTTGCAAAATGCAACTCATTGAGAAATCCAAAGAGGTATGGATTTCATGAAACTAGGCGAGTTGAGTAATGAAAGGGTTCAAGGATTCCATGAAATGCAACTCACCGAGAAATCCAAACATCAAAGGATTTAGCCAAAAATATCATAACTTGGAGAATCCAACAGATGATGGATTTCATGAAAAACCAATGTTTTGGTGCTTTCTAAGGCACATGGATCTCACGAAAGAATGAATGTCAGGTTTTCCAAACTTTGAAGGATTAAGTGATAATTCCAAGCCTAGATAATCATACCTCTACATTCACCACTCAACCATAATTCAACCTTTAAATGCAATCACAAACTCAAATCAATGACAAACCCAAATGTATTGCACATTGATGAACACAACCATTCCAATTGTATTTCAACATAAAACAATCTAGGGTTCTAATAGTAACACACCTAGTAATTTTAAATCAGTACAAGGATAATCAAATCAATTAATGATGAAATTTCAAACATGACTCAAGGATGCCCTAGTTTGTTTCAATCAAATCTAGAATCAACAAAGTGCATTAAATTGACAATAAAAACATAAACCCTAGTTCACTAGCGATGCCCTAAACTCCAGTTCATATTTCAAATGCAAATGATAAACACAATAAAAGAAATTTTGAAATAAAAACCAAATCAAACTAATTAAAATCTAAGTGAAAATCCATAAAAATGAGTTTGAAGTCCATAATTTTGATGAACGATACAAATGCAATTCGATTGATAATCTATCCTCCAAATCAATGATAAATTCACTTGCAAAACCAATCAGAGGGAGATTTAGATCCTACCTTGTGGTTTGAATGGAAAAAATAAAGCACATGAACTGCACCTTGAAATCCCTAGATGATAGTAAAGTGATGCAATGCTAAGGGGTTCAAAGATACAAATTTCTCAATTCCACAAACAATTCAAAGTAGTGATCTCAAAAACCATATCCATTTACACTTTTGGAGCATTCTCAGAAAACAACCCAACATAAGAAACCAACAACCTAACACTCTTCCTATCCTTTAGTGTACCTTTCAAAATTTGATTACCTTTTTATTCTGCCCTTAAATAATTCAAATCCTCAAATAGGGATATTTTGTAACAATACCCTTCAAAATAAACCTTCCTACAACTAGTCCCAATTAGGCCACATTAACAAAACAACTCCAAGATATCCTTCACTCAGACCCTCAAACTCCATTCAAGCACATTCAACAAGTGACAAAATGCCAAAATCAACAAACTACATCAGGAATAACAACCACTCATGTGACAAAACTCCAAACACAGGTTTATGCCAAACTTCATAAGGGTTTATAGGAAATGTGCAATCCAACCCTGAACCACCTTACCATAGCTTCAAAAATGTTCAAATATACCTGCACTCACTAAATAAACCATCTTCCATGCATATTTCATGTCATTTCAATAAACACCTTTCCTAATCCTTCATTTTTTACTCCAAAATGTGGCTGCCATAAGACTGCCTGAACAAGATAGTATACTAAAATGCATTCAAAGGCCTATAAATCATCAAACCCACTTAAAGAAGGGATCAAAATACATTTTAACAACTTTTCCAACAACTGTTACCCAAGAAGATTACCCATTTCTCAAACAAATCACTGGAACTTCACTAAACATTGTTATTTTCTAGATTTTTACACAAAACACAATCCTAGGTCATCATTGTTTTATATGCTAACCTTTATATTTTGGTCTAAAAACTTGTAATATGAAAATATATACAAATATAAACCATCTCACCAAAAATTAACATTTTTTCATCCGTCAAAACATGAGAAAAGTAATTTTATTTACCTTTGTATACCCTAGAAGAGGGTTTTTGGCTGTTTGTAAAGAAAGGACAATAAATTTCTTATTTCTCCATGAAATTCAATGAGACCAATTGAAAAATGATCTAGAGTCATATTTTTACCAATTCCAATGATTTCCCCTAAAAAATCTATCCATACAAGACCATACTAAAGCTTGCAAATACACTTTACTAGTCTGAAACACATAAAATATAGAGTTTTATTCATGCAATAGGGGTTTCTCATTGATTTTATTCATATTAAAACTTCCCCTCCACTTCACAACAATGTAAAATTCCTTTATGAAGTATTTTCAACTTCCCCAACTGAAAGAAATTGATTCAAACTACCCATGACCTTTGGCCTCCCACATTTGCATCTTTTTTTGCACTTTTGCAATTACAATATTTTGACAACTTTACATTATTATGTCATTTCAATCTCATGGAATATAAATGAATTAATATCCCTATTACATCATTAAGTGGTCTCAAATGACCTTATTTGAATGACAAAATTTAAAATGCACCTAAAACCAAATACATAGCCAAAATTGACAAAACTTGAAAATTGGACTTCAAACCTTCCAAACAAACCTAAATACCTATCAAATGACTTAGATACATAAGAATGGTCTTGAAATACCTTATTGAATGACCCCTAAGCACTTATTAACTACTTATTTACAAATTGGCCTCATGGAGGTTTGAATGCAGCAAGGTGATCCTGCACCAAACCCCCCTTGAAAAAGAAACTCAAGTCCCTTGAGGTAGCAAAGAGTTAATAACCTGCAAAAAGAAAAGTATCTTCACCATTACCTGCAATCACAAATATTTGTGAGTGGTATAAATTTGGTTCCTTGAAATGAGTGTCTTCCTTAAAATGTATCTTCATCTTGACCCTTGGTTTACTCCTCCTTGAAATCATAAACACAATAAGAAAAATGTGTCCTCCTTCCACCTTCACATCATGTACATGCTCAAACTCATCCACAAACTTTTCACCTTCGTTTTCCTTCTGTTCTACTAACCATAATGTCTCTACACCTGCTGACTCATCATAAGCATAAGTTTTTACTTGGAGAAAATTGAAAAATCCATTAACCTCCTTATGAAACAATGAAGTAAGCATTGTATTCTCATACCTTCATAGCCCACTTTGTATCTACAAATCCAATCCATATTTTCCCTTCTCTTTATCAAATTTGATCACCAACTCATCTTCTTTCTTCTTTCTTCACCATTAAAACTTCCTTTACACTTGTTGTCTTTATGTCTTCAAGTCCTTCAACCTTTAAGAGCTCTTCTCTTTCCACTTGCTTGAACTCTCCATTATCAACAATCTCTTCAACTTGTTTTCTTTGTTTTTCCTTCAATAGGGGATTCATCTTCTCCTCTTGTTTTCTTCTCAACATAATCTTCTCAATAGGCCATGTGACCCTTTCCTTGTTTGGTAAGTGCCAACTATGTTTAGTTTGCTCATGTAACTACAAGATCTCTTCTTGTCTCTCCCTTAGTAGCTCCCAAACTTTCTCTAATTCTTTGATCTTTTGTTCAACCTCCAATTGGTTTGCTTTCTCTCTTTGCCTCTTCCTCTCTCTTTCCTCTTGTTTCCTCTTTTGTTCCTTTTCTTGAGATCCCTCAACCTACTAGTATCTTCTCAACAAATCCATCTTCTACTCTAAGCAAGTCCCTTTAACCTTGCTTCTCAACTTCTTTGCCTCACCTAGGTCTTTCCACTTCTCCCTCTACTTAGTCTTTTGGCAACCAACCTTCACACAACCACAAACACGCAATCACAAAACCCTCTGCCCAAACCTTTCTGAGCTTTCATACCAATTGATGTAGTGCCAAGGGGTTCAAAGATACAAATTTCTCAATTCCACAAACAATTCAAATTAGTGATCTCACAAACTATATCCATTTACACTTTTGGAGCATTCTCAGACAAAAACCCAACATAAGAAACCAACAACCTAACACTCTTCATGTCCTTTAGTGCACCTTTCAAAATCTGATTACCTTTTTATTCTTCCCTTAAACAATTCAAATCCTCAAATAGGGATGTTTTGTAACAACACCCTTCAAAATAAACCTTCCTACAACAACTAGGCCCAATTAGGCCACATTAACAAAACAACTCCAAGATATCCTTCACTCATACCCTCAAACTCATTCAAGCACATTCAACAAGTGACAAAATTCCAAAATCAACAAACTACATCAGGAATAACAACCATTCATGTGACAAAACTCCAAACACAGGTTTATGCCAAACTTCATAAGTGTTTATAGGAAATGTGCAATCCAACCCTCAACCACCTTACCATAGCTTCAAACATGTTCAAATACACCTGCACTCACTAAATAAACCATCTTCCATGCATAGTTCATGTCATTTCAATAAGCACCTTTCCTAATCCTTCATTTTTTACTCCAAAATGTGAATGTCATAAGATTTCCTAAACATGACAGTATACTAAAATGCATTCAAAGGCCTATAGATCATTAATCCCACTTAAAGAAGGGTTCACGACACATTTTAACAAATTTTCCAACAACTGTTACCCAAGAAGATTACCCATTTCTCAAACAAATCACTAGAACTTCACTAAACACTGTTATTTTCCTGATTTTTACACAAAACACAATCCTAGGGCATCATTGTTTTATATGCTAACTTTTATATTTTG
>VDFB02000015.1:207764856-207841851 GCA_007258455.2 Sequoia sempervirens | reverse complement strand
AAAAGAGGTTTTAAAGAGCCAAAAGGAAATTAGGGAAAATAATTGCAAATCCTCTTTCCCTTCAAAAGCCAATGACCCCCTTCATGAGCACTTCATTTTTAAATATTTAAAAAAAACACCTTATACCTCTCTTGGGCATCCATGTTCATAAGGAAACTATTTTGCTTTTGTTACCTTTTAAAATGACATTAAGTCATTACATTAGGCTCCAAGGTACTTTTTGCATGACCCCTTGACCCCTTCACTTAAGTTAAAGTAACTTTATTAAAATAACTTAAGTGAGAAATATAAATAACAATTAAATCAAACCTTAGTCATACTAACACCCAAACTTGAAACAGACACTGCTAAAGTAGCTTTGGCCAGGACCAGTTACCAAAAATAGACTTACTATTTATAGCATTGCTAAAAATAGTAAATACTCCAAATCATCGAACTGGCATTAAAATTGAGAAACACTATGACTTACTATAAATAGTAAGTGATGGAATTGGCCCCCTACTAAAAATAGAAAGTCTTGCCTGAAACACTAAAAACCACCACACAAGGAAATTGGCTTTGATTCCCCTTACCAAACTCCACTTAGCCTACGAGAACTCTGGAATAGGCTAATGGAAAACTCCACTACTCAGAGGCAAGGTGGGGACATTACATGAAACATCACACCTTTCAAGTAAAATATCAAGCATCGTTTGCTTGTTGTAGAGCCTATGTATACTACTAGAAGATTTCACATCATTATCTTTAAATGCCTTAGCAATTAACTTACCAAACATTCCTACAAGTTAGCTTTTTATCTTATATGATTTGCCACCAAAATGAGGCATCAAAGTCCCCACATTTTTTGACATGAGCTTTGGCATTCAATCTGCAAGAAATTTGCCTACATTTTCAGCACCATTGGCATCCCTATGAAGGCTCCAAAGAGAGATGTCAAGTTGTTTTGATGTTTTTGTAGTGGTTATTTCTTGTGAGAAAGTAGTTATAATAACTACCTCTTCTTCGTACAAGCAGTTTCTCTATTCATTCATAACTCAAAACTTTGGGTTGTGAATTTTCACAACCCAATTTTGTGTTGTGATTTTTTACAACTGTTGGCAAAATAAGGACACACAGCTGAGAGGGGGCGGGTGAATCAGTTGTGACAGAAACTTCAACTTTTCTAACTTATCTTAACTTTAATCTCAAATCTGATGAATAAGCAAATAACCACAAGAAATTAACACATCAGAGAGACAAATAACACCAAGATTTTTATGTGGAAACCCTGTTAGGGGAAAAACCATGGTGGATGTTAGTCCACAAGATTATACTCTGTTAAAAGTATAAAGAGAAATAATAAGGGGAATGCACATGCATTCAGGCACACTACCTAGAGCTCACTGCTCAAGTACAAAAGAGGACTCACTGTCTAACAATACAGAAATATGGATTAGATCCATAGAGTATGAACTGAAAGAATAGCTTCTACAAAGGCCTTATTACAGTTCCAATTAAGCTCAAAAAACCTTCTTCACACTTTCCTCAAACTTCTTCACTCTCTTCTTTGCAATCGAATGATAGAAACACTATTCACACATTTACACTTTCTCTAGCATACATTCACACTTATGCACACACTAACTTCACTCAACCAATCGCCCTTATATATCCGCTTCATGGGATTTTATCACATCTTAGTCGGCCAAAAAAATAAAACATATTTTCAATTTCGGCCCAAATTTACAATTAAATTTCCAATGCAAAACCACCAAGGTCAACGACCACAACATAGTGGAGACCCAAATTAATATCTCCAACACAAAATACTTTAATTAATTTCGCCACGAAGATCCACAACACGTTACCACCAACATGTCGGCCAAGAACATGAAAAACGAGCATGCACAAGAAAATATCTTCAACCACGAGCTTTCCAAGTAGTGTGGACATGCCACAAAGATAGAGAATGATCTAGAGACATTTGAGAGCACCAAGAAACAACAAAGAAGCTTCTGTAACAACTGAGATTACTAGAACCACACAATCTTCATTCAAGAACACTAACAGAGACCACAGAAACAATGTCAGACCACAACATTCTCAAAACTTCACGTGGACCTTTGACACTTCTGGTAGATGATCTAGAAATATTCAGCAATAAACCCTTTAATCCACATTAGCTAATAATCAGCGTACAAAAAAAAGCACCTTCATGACCTGCACAGTTCCAATGGGAACCTAGAACACTTTTACAATTTTCTCAATATCCTCAGCATATACTGCCTCTGATACACCAAATGCTAATAGTGCTGACATTAATGACAACCAAATATCAGCAACCATATCTACAATATCCAACAATCTTCACCTTTGGAATTGATGGAAACACATGATGTGAAAAATACCATCAACCCAACACACTGACTTCTTCTGCACTTCTCCTCTTGAAAGGATTTTTCACATTACACTTCTCCCCCTTTGACATCAATGGAAAAGGTAACAATTACCTTCCCATATATAGACTACTCCCCCTAAGTAGCAGCCACATAAACATCAATCCGGATCATAATATAGCAATGAGGTTCACGGATTGATGCAAGCAAATGCATCTTTTAGTTCTTATTAGGAGCGGTGATTACCCCTAGCATTCCTTTAAGATACTCAAAAGTATCCTTTGGAAATGGTTTAGTAAAGATATCTGCAACCTGTTCTTTGGTAGGCACATACTCCAGTCTGACTTCTTTCTCATTCACTTTCTCCCTTAAGAAATGAAACTTGATTGATATATGTTTAGTCTTAGAATGCAACATCGGATTCCTTGAGATATTTATTGCACTTGAGTTGTCACAGTATATAGCAATAGGTTCTTCATATAACACCCTAATATCTCTCAACATCTGTTTCATCCATATCACTTGAGTACAATTATTGGTGGCAACAATGTATTTTGCTTCAGCAGTAGATAGAGAAATTGAGTTTTTTCTTTTTGCTCAACCAGGACACCAATTTCTTCCCCAGGAAGAAAGCACCACCACTAGTACTTTTTTTGTCATCTACATCACCAGCCCAATCCGCATTAGTATATGCACACAAAGTGAGATAATCATCCTTTGGATACCAAAGTCCAAAGTCAATTGTTCCTATCAGATACCTGAAAAATTCTCTTCACAGTAGTTACATGTGATTCTTTTGGATCCGCTTGAAATCTAGCAACCATACATACAACATTCATAATGTCTGGTCTAGTCTGAGTCAAGTAAAGCAATCCACCGATCATTGACCTATATCTAGTTTTATTTTCCTTAGGAGAGTCATCATTCTATGTCAACTTACATCTAGTCACCATGGGGGTACCAACAGGTTTGGAGTTATCCATTCTGGACTTCTTCAACAGTTCTTTCACATATTTGGACTGAGATATGAAAATCTCCTTGTCCAACTATGTAACTTGCAATCCCAGAAAGAACTTCATCTCTCTAATCATACTCATCCCAAATTCATTCTTCATCTCATCAACAAACTTCATGCATAGATTATCATCTCCTCCAAAAATGATATCATCAACAAAAACTTCTATAATTAACTCCTTATCATTGTCTAATTTGAAGTATAAGTTGTTGTCAGTAGTAACTTTAGTGAATCCAAGCTTCAGTAGGTATTTGTCCAATCTAGCATACCAGGCTTTGGGGGCTTGCTTAAGTCCATACAAAGCTTTCTTCAATCTGCAGACCATATCTTCTTTGTTTGTTAGCTGAAATCCATCTAGTTGTTCTATGTACACTTCTTCTTCCAATTCTCCATTCATAAATTCAGACTTTACATCCATTTGATAGACTTTATAGTTCTTGTGTGCAGCATAAGCAAGAAATAATCTAACAACTTCAATCCTAGCGACAGGGGCAAAGGTTTATTCAAAATCAATACCTTCCATTTGAGAATACCCTTTACATACCAGTCTTGCTTTATTCTGGACCACTTCACCTTCTTCATTTAGCTTGTTTCTAAATACCCATTTAGTACCAATCACATTTTTGTCTTTAGGCCTCAGAACCAGTATCCATGTGTCATTCTTTTCAATCTGTGTTAGTTCTTCCTTCATAGCTTCCAACCAGTGTTCATCTTGACAGGCTTCAGTGACATTTTTAGGTTCAATCTTGGAAATCAAACAGTATTCTTCTGCAATTTTTCTTCTAGTTTGCACTCCTTTATTCTTATCTCCTATCATTTGACTTTCAGAATGATTCAACTTTACATACCTTGGAGTTTTGGGACATTCTTGAACTTCTGACTCTTCTGATTTTTCTTCTACACTTGCACTTGTCTGTGTCTCCTGACTTACTTGATTTACCAGAATAAATTGAGGCTGCTTCACTGGAACATATGGAGTAATCTAAAGTAGATTATGTGTCTGAGTATTCTTCCCTTGCCTTGTAATGTCTTCATCTGAGTCATAACTACAATGTCTGGATGGTTTGACAGAGTTCTCATCGACTTTGACATTTTCACTTTCAACCATCTTTCTCACTCTTTTGTTATAGCACTCGTAGGCCTTGCTTTTAGTGGAGTAACCTAGGAAGATTCCTTCATCACTTCTTGCATCAAATTTTCCTATATCGTCATCTCTCCTAATATAACACTTGCTTCCAAAGATCTTAAAGTACTTAACAGAAGGCTTGTGACCAAACCATAACTCATAAGGAGTCTTACCAGAATTACCATTAACATTTACCCGATTCAAAGTATACACAGTAGTGCTTACGGATTCACTCCAGTACATCTAAGATACATTTCCTTCCATCATCATTGTTCTGGTAGCATCCATAATTGTTCTATTCTTTCTCTTTGCAACTTCATTCTGTTGAGGGGTTCGGGGAGCAGATAACTATCTTTTAATACCATGCTCTTCACAATAAGAGTTGAACTCCTTGGAAATAAATTCACCACCTTTGTCAGATCTCAAGCACTTGATTTTCAGACCTTTCTCATTTTCCGCCATAGCCTTGAAACTTTTGAACTTCTCAAATGCTTCACATTTCTCTCTTAAAAAGGAAACCCAAATCATTCTAGAGAATCATCAATAACCAACATAAAATACATTTCTCCATGAATACTTCTGACTTTGGAGGGACCACAAAGGTCAGTATGTAGTAGTTCCAGCAAATTATTTGAATGAAATTGTTTGCTCCGGAAAGAGACTCTATTTTGTTTACCCATTTGACATTCCTTGCATATTACATTAGCAGGCTTCACCAACTTAGGCAGATCTCTTACTGCTTGAGTAGAACTTATCTTGATAATGTTGTCAAAGTTTACATGGCACAACCTCCTATGCCACAACCAACTCTCATCTACTTGAGCAATTAAACAACTTCCATTAGCAGTATTTAGATGAAAAATATTACCTTTTGTTTGTTTTCCTGTTGCAATCATATCCCCAAAACTTCCACATATCTTACATCTTCCATTTTTTAACTGAAGATCATATCCCTTGTGAACCATCTGTCGAACACTCAACAAGTTGTGCTTTAGGCCTTCAACATAGAGAACATCATCAGTGTTATCCTTACCACCAAGACAAATAGATCCTCTGCCACGAATCACACTAGCATTGTTATCTCCAAATCTTACAACCCCACCATCATACTTTTCTAGACTTACAAATTTGCTTTTATCACCGGTCATATGATGTGAGCATCCACTATCAATCACCCACTCATCCTTTTCTTCAACTTGGGATGCAAGAGCTTTTTCATCTTTAGTAGATTTGGTAGCCACAGGATTATATTCAATGGTAGCAATGAAAGACCATTCATCTTCTTTTCCATTATCTTCATCAGACTCATCATCAGTCACTACTTCTTCAGCAAAGTAGCATCTCTTTTGGAATCTAGACTTCTTAGGCTTAGATCTAGGAACTCTTTCAGGACATCTTAATGAAAAATGACCTATTTTACTGCATGAAAAAAATTTAATAGGCAATACATCTTCATACTTACCTTTTCCTCTGCCTTCTTGCTTAGCAATCAGTGCTTCCAGTTCTTCTACCTCTCTTTCTTTATCTTCAAGTTGTTTCAGTTCTTCATCATACTTGGATATCTTTCTGGAAATCTCTCCTAGATTATATCTTTGCCTGTTACTTCCGGATACAGTGGCCTTGAATGCAGACTCATTCTTTGGTGTAGATTCACCAAATTCACTTATTTTAAAAGCAACAAGCTTCCCAATCAACGTGTCTCTTGTTATCTTGTTTACTGATCTGAACTATTCAATAGCATGAACCTTCATCTTGTAGGAGGGAGGCAAGGATTTGAGTACTTTAGCCACAATTTCATCCTCATCCACAGAACCACCGACACCTTTAATACACATTACTATTTCATTTACTCTCTGCATAAACGAAGTGATATTTTCATCTTCGCCCATCTTCAAATTCTCATACTTGCCTTTCAAGCTCTGTAGCCTAGCCATCTTCACCTGTGCATCTCCTTCATACAAAGTTTCTAGTTTCATCCAAATCTCATGAGTTGTCTCCAGACCCAACACATTAGCCATCTCTGAATCTGTTAGTGCACTCACCAAGGCTTCAATAGCCCTAACATTATTTTCAGCATATTTGATCTCATCAGCAGTGGAGGGACCATTCTGAGGAATAGTATATGGATCTCTTGTAATCTTCCAAAAAGCTTCACCAATACACTTTAAGTGACATTGCATCCTGACTTTCCACATTGAATAGTTAGTGCCATCAAATCTAGGATTGTCCTTCTTGAATGTTGTTGCCATCTCGGATCGCCTCAAGCTTTTAGACTTCTTCAGAGGAACCTACTCTGATACCAATTTTTGGAAAAATAAGGACACACAACTGAGAGGGGGGGTGAATCAGTTGTGACAAAAACTTTAACTTTTCTAACTTATCTTAACTTTAATCTCAAATCTGATGAATAATCAAATAACCACAAGCAATTAACACATTAGAGAGACAAATAACACCAAGATTTTTACGTGGAAACCCTGTTAGGGGAAAAACCATGGTGGATGTTAGTCCACAAGATTATACTTTGTTAAAAGTATAAAGAGAAATAATAAGGGGAATGCACATGCATTCAGGCACACTACCTAGAGTTCACTGCTCAAATACAAAAGAGGACTCACTGTCCAACAATACAAAAATATGGATTAGATCCACAGAGTATGAATTGAAAGAATAGCTTCTACACAAGCCTAATTACAGTTCCAATTAAGCTAAGAAAACCTTCTTCACACTTTCCTCAAACTTCTTCACTCTCTGCTTTGCAATCGAATGATAGAAACACTATTCGCACATTTACACTTTCTCTGGCATACATTCACACTTATGCACACACTAACTTCGCTCAACCAATCGCCCTTATATATCCACTTCATGGGATTTCATCACATCTTAGTCGGCCAAAAAAATAAAACATATTTTCAATGTCGGCCCAAATTTACAATTAAATTTCCAATGCAAAACCACCAAGGTCGGCCACAACATAGTGGAGACCCAAATTAATATCTCCAACACAAAAATACTTTAATTAATTTCACCACAAAGATCCACAACACGTTACCACCAACATGTTGGCCAAGAACATGAAAAACGAGCATGCACAAGAAAAGATCTTCAACCACAAGCTTTCCAAGTAGTGTGGACATGCCACAAAGATAGAGAATGATCCAGAGACATTTGAGAGCACCAAGAAACAATAAAGAAGCTTCCGCAACAACTGAGATTACCAGAACCACACAATCTTCATTTAGGAACACTAACAGAGACCACAGAAACACTGTTAGACCACAACACTCAAAACTTCACGCGGACCTTTGAAACTTCTAGTAGATGATCTAGAAACATTCAACAATAAACCCTTTAATCCACATTAGCTAATAATCAGCGTACAAAACAAAACACATTCATGACCTGTACAGTTCCAGTGGGAACCTAGAACACTTCCTTTTACAATTTTCTTAATATCCTCGACATATACAACCTCTAATACACCAAATGCTAATAGTGTTGACATCAATGACAACCACATATCAGCAACCATATCCACAATATCCAACACCCCCTTTTATGTTGTGGGTTGTGAATTTTCACAACCCCATTTCCCTTCATTCTCTCACCTTTTCATCTTTTTTAAAATTTTAATTTCATCCCTTTATTATTCCCATTTAATTACTTATTTTATTTTAAAAACAAGTAATTAGATGTTTCACCACCGCAGAATGTAAGCATGTTACAACTAGACGCCACAGAACAATTACTCAATCAAGCATTGTCTCTATAAATTCCTGTGTGCCAAAGCTCAAATTTGATCATGATTTTTGATATGTTGGATTTAATTGGCGAAGAAATCTAAAAACTTGCTTATTGACTTTACAAGTTCGTCATGAATGGAATAGCAATAAATTTTAAATGGCTTCATATTTTTTGTTGAAAAATTTCCACATTGCTAAGTATACCACCATGACAAAACCCACTAAGCCATTTTATTCCATCGTTATTATTTTTTTTAATTTAATTGTTTTTGTAACCTAGCTGGTGAAAAATTGAAGTTTTAATATCTCACAATCCGCAGAGCTTTTTGACTCAAAAATTGGCCACATTGGGCGGAATAGCAACAGAAAAATTCCCATTAAAGGAATTTACACCATCTATCATAGATTTTAATCATTATTATTTTTGTAAATCCCACCAATTTGCATAATTGCACTCCTGGGCTTGAGCTGGAACAACATCCACCTTTGAATTTGGTGTCAAACATTGGATTTTGGTGCAATTAAATTAGACTTATTGGAGAATAACATGATGCAAATGATCCATGATGAAGGTTTTGAAATTACAATTTTGATCAAATACATGTCTTTTGCATAAAAAACACTCGAGGAATTTGCAATTCGATTTAACCATTTAGATATTTTGGGCACAAAAAGTTTAAAATTTGGACATGTTAAAATGGAAGCAACAATGATGATATTTTATATTGTGAAAGATCTTTATAGTTTGTTTTTGTTTGTCTTTTTACTTTATTGTTTTCCTTCTTCATATAAACAATAAAAAAATCAAATACATTTACAATACAATGGGTTGAGCAATTACATCCTATACAAGTGGTGTCCATTAACATTTTACAAGACCCCATGTTTGCACTTGTAGTACACTAGCTACAACAATTTGATAGTGTAGATCATATGGCATCTAACAGTGGTTAAGACATCCACACACAATGTCCACTTCCTCTCATTTAACATGTGTTGTATGTTATTTCCCTATCGTCGAACCACGCTAACAATTACAAACAAAGGCCCTATTGACTATAAGTGCAAGCATTTCTATGGCTACAACATATATGCATTGACAAACATTAACAATATAGCATTTACATCATATAAAACATATAGGCATTGACAAACATTAACAGTATAAATTAAAACTCCATAAATGCAGGTAACGATATAAATTGAAACCCCAGGTATGGACTTTACGGATCAGTGGGTATAATATTTACGTCATATACAACAAATAGGCATTTCCAAGCATAAAGAATATAATTGAAAACCCAATAGGTTATGCACTTACAACACATTGGATATAACAATTACATCCTATACAACATATAGGCATAAACAATATAATTGGAAACTATTTACCTTATGCACTTACAACACAATGGGTATAACAATTACATCCTATAAAATAGATATGCATTCACATGCATAAACAATATAACTTAAAACCCCACATATTCACTTAAAACTCAGTAAGTAGAACACTTACATCGTATACAATAGGCATTCCCGAGCATAAATAATATAACTGAAAACCCAATAGGTTTTTCACTTACAACACATTGGATACAACAATTACATCCTATACATATGCGTTGATAGACATAAACAATATAATTGAAAACCCTTTACCTTATGCACTTACAATAGAGTGGGTTAACAATTACATCATATACAACAAATAAACATTCCCAAACATAAATAATATAACAGAAAACCCAATATGTTACGCACTTACAATACATTGAGTATAAAAATTAAATCTTATACAATAGATAGGCATAAACAGACATAAACAATATAATTAAAAACCCTTGATCTTATGCACTTACAACATAGTGTGTATAACACATACATCCTATACAACAAGTAGACATTGACATACATAAACAAAATGATTAAAAACCCAATAGATTATGCATTTAAAGCATAATGGGTATAACATTTACATCCTATACAACATATAGGCATTCACATGCATAAAAAATAGAACTAAAAACCCTATAGGTTATGCACTTACATAATATCGAGTGTAACAATTACATCGTATATACTAGATATGCAATAAGACATAAACAATATAATTGAATACATCATATATGCACTTACAACATCATGGGTAGTACATTTACATCATTTACAATAGATGTGTGTTCACATGTATAAACAATATAACTTCAAACCCCTTATATGCATAAACAATATTGACATCGTATACAACATATATGCATTGAAAGGCATAAACAATATAACTAAAAACCCTATCAGTTATGCACTTATAACATAGTGGATATAACAATTACATCGTATACAATAGATATGCATTGAGAGGCATAAACAATTTAATTGGAAACCCCATAGGTAAGCATTCCCAGGCATAAACAATATAACAACAAATTGCATTGGCATGAACAATATATGTTAGACCAGTATAATACCTGAAACTATATGCAATTTGGTTGTGCTAGTCTTTTGCTATTGCTTCATCTTCTTCTATTGGTGCCTCCAAAATAATAGAGGATATAAAATTGAGAGGAGAAAACATGATGAAATTGAGAAGGATTGAATGGATGCAATGTATAATTGAATTGGTAAATCTAATCATATATTTAGTGCTATGGAGTCTTTAATTTTTATCCTCTTTTGAATTTTCAAATATGTTTTTTGCCTTAAATTGTAGAGTTCATTGAAATTGCCATACATTATAGAGTGAAATGGCTTGGTCAAATGATTTAATGGTGTAGATTGTTTCATTTTTCTCCTTTGTGATGTCCCCTTCTAGCTGACATCAATTGTCAAAGGAGATTAGCCTATAATTCTGACCCTCGTAGGCTAGTGAGGATGGTTAGAGGGTCTCCTGAGGTTTGCATCATCTCCAGTGTTCAGTGGCATTCAGTTTTGGCTTTTGTTTGGCATTCACAAGGCTCCGTATGCATTACTTACTATTTATAGTAAGCCAGAGTTACATTGAGGGGGACTCTTACTAATTTTAGTAAGGTGTGTAGTCGTATGCAGTTACCTCAGCTTAGCACCCAGTTCAGACGACATTCAAAGATGTTGAGTATTTATGGAGTTATTAATGTTTATTTGGCTCAAATAAACATTAATTAATTAAAAAGATATATTATTAAGTTATAACTTAAACTTAATAATTGAGGGTCTAGGTGTCATGAGGAAGGGGCCATTTATTTAATTAATTTATTGGGCCCCAACTCCAAAGTACTTGATGAAATATTAAAAGATGAAAAGAAATAACATTTAATGTTATTAAATGTGCTTTTTGAGGAAGTTCGACCTTCTCAAGAGAGTTATATATTTTTACTTTGGAGTCTTTTTGCATTCGCAGATTGAGCATTAGTGTTGATGATTTTTGTTTGAGAGAGGAAGCCGAGGGTTTTTTATTCAACCAGCCATTGGAGAACGTTAACTCTCCATTATTGCAGCCTTTTGAAGTAGTGAAATATCTATTGAATCAGGCATACAGGAGGGCATCATTCAAGTGCTCTATTTGGGCAGATTGGTGAAGATTTACTGAGGGTTTATAAGCAAAATCACAAGCATCTCTTTTGCAGATTTTGAAGCGGCAACCTTTCATCAGTTGTTGTTGATTACTGGCCTCTGTTTGGGAAAGAGCGACTTGTATTGAGTAGTCATTCATTTGCAGTTAGGTGCCAAAGAGGGCGAGGGCGATTTGGCCTTGGGAGGAATTTAAAAATTCTGAAATAAATCAAGGAGGTGCGCCTAGGGTCCTGAATATCAGCCGTACCATTTTTGGAGAAAAAGGCAAGTTATTTTGAGAGGATCGATTTATTTTGTGAAGTGCTTTTTGGCTGCAATTTACAAACAACAGTTGCATGTTTTCAAACAATTCCAGGTATGATTGTAATAAGCTATCTTCTTTGAATACTGAGCAATAATATACATTTTGGAGGAGTTTTTATCATAGCTAGTTGTATTTCTTTATGCTTTGCATTCTGTTTCTTTATATTCAAAACACACAAAAGCAACAAAACCCTTGTGAGAATACAAAGAAAATTGCAAACACAAAAACAAAAAAACTAGACACAAAATCTAGGGCAAGACGAGTTATTACATCCTCATATTTTAATGGGATTTTTGGTGGCCTTAAAGCTTTTTCTTTGGTGGATGCAAGTGGACATGTTGGAGGAAGTGACCAATAGGTGGACAATTGACAAATGGGACACATGGCCATCTTTTATGTTACAATAGTATTTACTTATGGGAAACTGGGATATTATATGGATCCGATTTGATTTAGTGATGGGACATATGGGTTTCATTAATGTTGACGTGGCAGTTACTTTTTGGAAAATATATCTATGAAAAGGGCAGTCAATGTATATGTGTGTGAGACTCTTTGTTTTAGTTGTTTTAAATGTGGGTGCTAATTTTGATGCTACAACTCATATTTGAGCACCTTGGATTGCTTATGGTTGTGTCAGATGCTTAATGAATATTCTTTGATATGTATGACTGTGATGATGTATCTTTTTGGGAGACAAATATAAACCATTTATAAAACAAATATTATATGTACAATGATTGACCAATATTTATTTACTTTTTGGATAAAAGTTGTTTTACAATTGATTAATGAGGTGCCCCACTATGAGGCCGAGTCAAGTCTACTTTTGTCCCCACTATTAGATCCCGCTCCTTTCTCAAACCCTCTCCCCTACCCCCCTGTGTATGCAGATATTCTTGAAAAGTGGGAAGTCCAAATCCCTACCTATGAGAGGACCCAAACTGCCAGCTATTCGCTTTAAACTCTTCTCATTCCGTAACTCCAAGGGGAGCCCATACATTCCAATCCCGAGATTTTCAATAGACGAGAACTGATGAAAGCTGGAAAACCTACTTTCCGTGCAACAACCTTGATTTCTAAGATATTATAGAACCATCCTTGTTTTGCTAAGATCTGGAGTTTACGTCCACAAGAGGGAGTAAAACAACAAAATGACCTTTATGCAAAGGAAGGATATTTACCTTCACTTTCCGTTCGGGCATGATCCAATCTTAGATCTCTCTTTCATTAACCACTTGTTTGCACAAAATCGTACCACTGCTCCAGGCAGAGAAGGCTGAGCTACTTTATTGACTAGGTAGCTTTGTATCCAAAATCACCTCCAATGGGTCCCCATCCACTCCTCCTAGCTGAGACCAAACAGTAAAAAGCACATTTGACCTCTTGTCCTCGACCTACCTTTTCCGTGCATTGCCCTTATTTTCTCCTCTCTGCCTTCACCATAGAGCTAGTATATTTGCATGTAGAACTTTCCAGAGTGGGTCACGCCCAAACCCCTGTATTTGAAATTCAACATGGTTTTCTAAAAATACCTGTTGGGCGCACATTTCTCTCTACTTTTTGCATCTATATGGGTACTCCAAGCTTTCTTATTATGTTCTCCATGTTTTTTTATGCTTCCTGTGCTAGCAAAATCCTCTTCTAATTTGTTTAATCTCTCCTCACAATTGGAAGATTTTTTTTTGCTTCTTCAAAGTTCATGCTTTTAATTTGTTGTTTCTACTTCATTATGGCTATCTGTCGAAAAGTTACCGAGGAACCTTCTCCTCTTGCACTTGCTAATCTAGTGAGGGGCATACATTTGTAAAACAAAAAACTACCAACATACCACATAAAACCACATCAAATTAAAAAATTAAACAGAGCTTTGATACTAAGCTAATCCATAAGCATGACAAATGTTCCACTCCTTGTTATATTAACACAAATTCTAAATGTCTCAATCAATACTAAACTAATCTACTTACAATTTATAAAAAATATAAACAATCCTACAAATCATAAAATTGAAGTTGTTATGTCTAGAACAACATTGAGGAAGATTATCACCTATTAAGAGAGCACATAAATTAATTTAAAGAAACCTAACATGATTGAGAACTCCAACAAAATGAGATTATACCACCTCTACCTCTACCTGATATATTTACAACTTAGTTGAGGCCTTCATGAACATCTTACTAAAGAATGACATTATTCCTTGGTCTTCTCAATTACACTTCAACGTTTACACAACTATTAAATTATTACAAAATGAAAAAAATGAAAAATACAATGCTTACACAACACCTTCTACACGCTTCAAAGGGGTCATTTACATATGTGTATTGGTTACAATGGAGTTTCTAAGACAAGTCAAACATCCCTAAAATTTAGTGCAAATACTTCTTTTCCCCACGAAATCCCTCGTCATCAAATGGCTCCCTCGTCATCAAATGGCTCGATGGTGAAATAGATATGCAAAATAGGCCAAGCTGATCCTAAATGTTTTTTTCCAAGATTACCTAACTCAAAAGGTAAGTACAATTAATAAGAAATAAAATATAAAGGGACAAATGTAATTAACCAAAACTGAAAGTGGAACGTCAAATATATTTTATATAAAATTATTCTCTGATATATTTGAAGGGTTTAAAATATTTTAAATTTTCTTATCAATTCACTTCATCAGAGCCATTTGAGAATCCAAACCAACCCCAACCATACTGAACACAAATTGAACCATAGCCAACTATTTGTGAGCGCTGACTTCATAGCCATCCGTTATATCTAACTAAGCACATTGCGTTGCTTTCGTGATAACCGATCCTCCCTTTCTTTCCTTTCACTCTTATTCATGATAACCGATCTTCCCTTTTAAATCTTGTATTTATGGTTGTGCTTTTTAACCTAATCCGCTCTCTTCCATTGTTTAAATGATAATCATTGTGCATAGGTCTAACTGTTTTTTTTTTTTCTCTAGATTGCCATATTGCATCATTTAGAGTGGTTATTTAGTGTTTCTCTTCTGCAAGAATCATTATTTTCAAGTGACTTGTAAGAAATATCCCGCCATTATCAAAAGACTTGAAATACTCTATCTGCTCGTCTAAAGGTCAGAATCAAATATTCGAACATCAGATGTAGCCCTAACATACTCCAAAATGCACTGAGAATGGATGCCAGAAGTTACATGTATCCAACCCAAAATCAGAAAACAATAGCTGAGGAAACGAATATTAGACATCTTATGTAGTCTTAACATTCTCCAAAATGCACTAAGAATGGCAGCCAGAAGTTACGTGTATAGCCAACCAAAAATTAGAAAACAATGGCCAAGGAAATGATATTGCTTAAGAATGAACACATCAAATTGATGTTTTAGCTCTGGCTCAAGACAAACCAAAAGCCACAGCCAGAATAAATGGATAAATCATAGTTTAAAAAATTGGATCCTTTACTGCCACCCCGAGCACCAATCAAATATGGGTATTATGTACATAGCCAAACCTTTTACAACTTATGTACAACTTAAAATCACATGGAAGGGCAAATTTATCCTAGCTGCAACCAGCAATGGAATAAAGGAACAAGTTGACTTGAAATCTGGACCACTCTCCAGCTTATACAAGGCCAAAGCAACCCATTGAAATAATGATTCTTTCCTTCTAAGTAGATATTGCAGGTTGGCAGGATTCTATACATAAAGAACTAAATAATGTTACATTTATCGGACATACTATTCCTCACCACTCTGACTAATGAACAAAATACTGGTGATAAATCCAGATGAGTTGGCCCAATTTGACAGTTTGTCTCCAAGATAGGAATGCCGCCAGTTTCTCTCAATCTCATTCATGAAATCAAATTAGTTGCATGTGAAACAGTTTACTTTGGAACCAAATGGCATAAGAACGCAGATTCTACTGTTATGTCAGTTTCATATTTACACCATGAATATCAAGATTTAGATTGCAGACTTTAATATCTGCTAGGTAAGAATAAACAACACTGTACATTCAAGCAGCTTCGCTTGAAATAGGTCAAGAATGGATTTGCTTGAATGCATAATGTCAATTAATCTCCATATATACACGCTCCTCACTCTGCATATAAAAACAAAAATATAATAGTTTAGTATAACAATTCTTAGAAGCTGCTTACTCAACCAAGCATGGATATACAAAATATATCATACCTTGCTCGCAAAAGAACATGCCCCCAAAGGCATCCTCGTGATTATCCTCGCCTGTCGAGCTACTTTCTTTAACAGAGAAATCTTCAGTCTTAGTATCTTCTGCAGTTTCATTCTGTAAGGTATCCCCATCATCTACTCCACCTGAAAGACTATCTTCTTTACCATAGGAATCTACACTCTTAGCTGCTTCTTGTGATTTGGATTTATTATTGCATTGAAGCAAAAGAATTTCATGCAAGCACTGTTTTGAGATGCTTGTAGTCTGCAGTACTGAAGAAGGTGAAATGGTTTCACCTTCGGCACTAACATCCCAAGTACTTGAACCAAATGAATCAGAATTATCATCGGAAGACAAGTTCTGATTGCCATTTGTCCCTACATGGGCCCTCAGGCCATTTACATAGTCTTCATCTATAACTCCTAAATTACCCGCACTCTTAATTGAATCTCCTTTTCTAAAGTTATGGCCTTGAACAAGAATATTTGAGTCCCTATGTATGTGTGGGTAACTCTCAAATGCCTGCATCTCAGAAACATTACCCTGGTTCCATCCAGTTACGTCAATGTCAGGCAATTCAAAGGTTGAACCGTTTGTCATTTCAAAAGCAGACTCTGAATTTGAGCAAGTTCGTACCATGAAATCTGAGAAAAGGGTCAAGAAAAATAAGAAATGAGAGACAGCCTAGAATAAAAATTCATCGGGGGTTATTCTATGCTTGTCTGAATTTGGGAAGAAAATCAAAGTTGCTAATCATGATGAACTTAAACTAATCATGATGAACTTAAAACCAAGATTACAGCTTGCATACCAGACACATTGTCATGAGAGCTACGCCTAGAGTTACGATGCCGGATTTCAGTACTTTCTACACCAGTGTCATTAGTTACAGTTTGTGTACATCCATTCGTTATCTGATTGACTACTAAAGCTGATGCATCTGGCAGGTTACCCGTCACAACATTGCTGCACAAACCACAACAATAAATTAGAGTAGTGAATCGTAGTATTTATACTTTAAAACTTAAAAGTCATAAAACAGGCCATGGTTAAAGATATTGCCATACTAGAAATTTTCATATTTTTACTATTGCACTCTTTATGTGTCTCTTGACTAGGGAGCATTCAGAAGAACTGTGTTGAGCAATAGAAAACCTATAAACATTCATTTTCGAAGGATTTCTTAAGACAATATTGAGATTATAATCCAATCAAAACAGAAGGAGATAAGGTGAAAGTTTGATTAAAGTTATTATGGAGAAGAGCATGAGCAAAAGGAAAAAGGAACAATAAAAGGAAGGGCATTAGGCAAAAAAATTAAGGGGAAAACAGAATAAATCCCTTGATCCACAATGTTAGAGCAATAAAGAAAAGGAGAAAAGAAAATAATTCTCCAGTAAACAATCAAATAACAATGGAGTCAAACATTAAGAAACCTCCACTCCGTATAGCAAAAGAGAAGCAACCGGTTGATACCAGCAAGGAAAAAAGCATCAGGGAAATTAATAACCCCCACCACTTTTGCAGTGTGGATAGGAATAAATACTACGATTCACTACTCTAATTTATTGTCAATACTTAGGCTTCCTGAGCCCCCATCTTGGCATGGATCCTCACTTTTTGTGCTTCTCATTTTCTTTCATGCTGTCTCCTTGACATAACTTCTTTAAACTTCTGCCATTTTATTTTTTGATAATATACTCTTAGAAGCAAATTGAATTGCAACTCTAGCCCCATGTCCCAAACATTGAGCTTATATGGACAAATTCTTTCTTTTGCTATCTTGTACTTCAGTTGTGTGCTTTTTGTAATGGTTTTGTGTTAATGCTCTACTAATTTATCCATGCTCACTGCCCATAAGGACACTTTTTATGGGTGAGGGTCCCCAGTTAACTAACCCATTTAACCATCCAAAAATAAATTACAAACTAGGAAAGTGTGCATATCAAATATGATCCGATGAGAGAAATCCATTTCATCCATGAATGTATTGTAAGTTTGTAACAATAGTTTGTAAGTTGTTTTTAGGAAAATACGGTGAAAACCAAGCACGAAGCTGTCTAACACAGTCAATCCCAGCTAAGCCTAAGTGAACATTCTAATTTCTACATATGAGGATGGACAAGACCCTGATCATAAGAACCCTTCTACCAAAGTGATATAAAGCAAAATAGCATTTGTTGCCAAATAATCGTGACTCACCAGTTTTGACAATTTTCCCCCAGAAAAACAGCTGTTTTTTCAATTGATTAGTCAACCAAAAAATTTGGTAAATTGCATTTTATTTTTAAATCATGATTAAATAGCAGTTTTCAAAAAAATTGTGATTTGTTTTTCTATTAAATCCATCTCTGGGACATTTTTGCTCATTCTTGCAGCAAATTTTATCAATTTTCTCTGAGCAGGTTCGGACAAAATTTGACAGTTTGACTGCATTTGAGGGAGATTGGTTAAAAATGATAAAATCATGAAAAATGGCACACACCATGAAGGTCCACATGGCCTCAATGGCCTTAATTTGGTCTTGGCCCCTTGACTCTCCTAGGAACTCTCCCCCCAAACCCCTTTGAGGGGCACACCACCTCAACCCTATTACAGACTCTAGTGCCCCCAGACCACTACTCTGCTTTTCAAAAGAAAAAAGAAAAAAAAATTTGGCTGTGCCAGATGGGAAAAAGCAGTGATTTTACTTTTTCCCTTTATTTGGTGTGAAATTTAAAAAACAGCAGTTTCTCTATTTTTTGATTTTTTCTCATAGTTCCAGGGAGATTAGCAATGGGAGGATGGGAGGGAAGGTTTCAAAGATGGGGGGGCCAATGACCTAAATTTGGGGACAGCGGCTGGCACTGCAAATATATATACATATAAAATCAGGTCCTCATTATTTCTGACAAAATCTTAATTCCTCAGAGAACTAACGGTAAACATAGAGAAACTGACCAGTTTAAATGATGAGGGCTACGCAGTTGAAGACAGGAATCTCGTCATTCTTGAATTTTTCTTCTCTGTTTTTATTAGTTCTAGTGAGCTTTTACTATTTTAGAAAATCCTTACAGCAGTCAGCAGAAACTCAAAACATTTATAAAAACTTGATAACAAACGAACATCCACCACCACCCCACCCTAGCTGCTTCCTCCACTCTCTCTCTACTAAGCCCAAGGTGTTGGTGATGTGCGAATAAAGAAATATTTGAACAGCAACTTCCTAAAGTTATGATAAGAGAGTGTGCATCCAAGTAAACTGGTTTAATAGTCTATTTTTCCTGCAATACCATTTATGTGTTCCTTCTTTCTTCCAAGGTCAACCTTTTGTACATGCCATCATGTTCTCTGTCTGTTCAAAGCTTTGAGAAAAATCAAAACCATTATCACAACATAGTGAAACTGTGGAGATAACCAGCACTGTCAGGGACACTTAAGAGGTTTGTGGAAGTAGCGAGCTGTCTTGAGGACATGCTGCCATCCCCCATCATCCCCACCAGGGGGTATGTTCTCTCAGAAAAATGTCCTGGGGACATCTCCTCCTTGCTGTTGGAAGTTGGGGTGTGCAGGGGGACATTTCCTTGGTATCTCAGTGTCCAGGGAATGTCCTTGTCCTGGAAACAGCAGGTTCTGAGGGGGGCCATCCCCATGAACACTGATTTTTTTATATCTTTTGGCTTTCTGATTTACTCCTGAGAAAGATTTTTGATACTGTGATATACAGTATTTATAAATATGGATTCACTTGGAACTATTCAGGTATCTAAGATAGATCAGTTATAATATTTTGTAATTCCTATGTTACTGGGTTCGCCTCCTGCAGGGCCAGATCTGGGTTCAGTTCGCACCAGATCTGGGTTCTGGTTCGGTTACTCTGTGGGTTCACAATTTCCCACCTGTGTGCAGGAGTTGAAGTCCTACCATTTGAAACTCCAATATTTCAAGCCATTTTTTAATGATTGCTTGGCAGCGCTCAGACTTTGTGATGTAGTCTTTTATTATTATGTCCTCAAACAAATAGTTAGGGCTCTCTTTGCTTCTGGGGATGATATTTGGATCCTTCATTCTAATCATTGGTTACTCTCCCTTGACCTTTAAGATTAAAACTAAATGCATTTTCCATGATATTATCTTTCACTAATGCTTTGCATCTTGCAGAATAGTTGACCAAGACAAATCCTCATTTCTTAAGGGCTAATGCTGTAGCTCTTTAAGAAAATTGTTATGTTGATTGTTCACTCCATCAAATCTCCTACTAGTATAGTCCTAACACTCTTGGAACCCTGTTCTTACTATGCATGCAGGCTTCAAATTACATTTATAATGGGTTTAGTGGTCAGGGTTGTTTGACCAGGAACATAGAGGTTGAAGGAATGTAATAAGGAATGGAGTAGATAAAAGCAACATTAGTAAGATTTTAGTACTCTAGATTTTGTCCATATATATATATTATATATTATATATATATGATGCTAAGTGATATTCTAATCCTAATTCATGCTTCTAGGCTGCATATATATATTATATATATATATGATTTTTACATGTTTTTTGTATGAACGAACCCAAATCCCCAAAAAAAATTTAGCCAAACCTGCAAACTGAACCCCCAAACCTGAACCTGAACCAGTACCAGAACCAGCAACATTCTATGTATTTTGTCTTATGTAACCCTAGAACGTATTGCCTACAAAAATTGATCCGTCCCCTATATGTGATGTTTAGGGGATGGTAGGAAATGTCTCCCCAAAATTCCCCAATTTTTCAGAATTTCAAGAAATGTTTCAAGGACCTAGAAAAACTAGTAGGGGATGCCCAACTTTTTCTATGCCGATGCCATACCATTTCATCTAGCATGCTCTCCATATTTTAAACAAATGTTCAAAGATGCACTTGTTGTTTGTCCTTCATTTGTCCACCTTGGAGAGCATAAGCTATGCAACTCCCTCCTTGATAAAGAGTATTCCAAGATGAGTATAGTGATGAAGGAGATGAGACAAGTTTGGATAAGGGATGACTGCTCTATCATGATGGATGGTTGAACCAATACTAGAAATCAACCACTCATCAATGTTGTTGCCACTCATCTTCTTTCATAGGTTGTCAGTTCCTCTGCAACAAGAGAAATTGCTCTACATATAGCTTGATATAGTCAGCTAGTAGGAATAGGCTTACCTCTCAATGATCAGAAAAGCTAGTGGCCATGATAGTGCCTTTTGGCTTCAAAATGACAAAATCTGGAGTATCATTAGATTCCAACCACACATTAGGATGTTGATCCCGAAGACGCATAGTGGTAATGACTCAAACTCAAACTTTGATTTTTACGCAGTGTTACCAGATGCTGACTAGGGACAACTGCATATTTTCTATGTTCTTGTCATTTTATAGTTGAAACTTTGCAGCCTACGGGCATTTTGTTGTAATTTTTGTATAATATATATGCACATTAATGATGAAAGCACTTAAATTTTGTTAATTCGTTTGTCAACCCATGTGAAATCTCAGTTCAACTCTAATGTTATGTATTAAGGTTATATGACATATATGATGAATGCCTTATCAATGTTATCATATGAATATTTGAAATTTTCAATATTTTTAAAATTCTCCCTATTTTTTTTAAATAGCCATCCCCTAAAAAATCGCCTCCCAAAAAATCCCTCCTAGTAACATGTCCCCATATCCCCTGCCATCCCCATCCTGGAAACTTGGTGGAACAAAGATTTTGTGACTTTGTCTTATCTGGAATAAGCTATTAGGGAACATAATCATTAAGGTTGTGGATCAATGCAATGTAGTAAACTATATTGATTTTCATTTGGCTGATGTCCTTCTGTGTTGTAAGTGCAAGCACAAAATTCTGAAATGATGCAAGGATGTTAAGGCAACATAACATAAAGCTATCAAGTGCATTAGTGCAGGCTTGATTCTGATTATTAGTCCTTTGATGAGCAATGACTTTCCATTACTTTCTGAGTTCTAACAGCAAAATTGACCTGCATCCTGACTTTTTCAACAGTATATCTCTTAGAATTTAGAATGATACTGGAAGCATTTCATCATTAAATTATTAAACACTGAAATTTGTATTCAGCATGTGCTCCCCATGTAGAAAAAGAAATAATATGACCTGTCCAGGCTGACACCAAATGCTCTAGTACATGGTGGTTAGCTGCATTGCTGAGGTATACAATGCTGCTCATGGTGCTGCCAGTAATTCATCTACAACTTGAAATGGGAATAAAATTGCTCCCAAATATTCTGGATCACTTAAGAAATTGTTCTGCATTATTCCACTCCTATTGTGCTAATCACACATCAAATTTGGAAAGTGGTGAATAAAGGCAATGACACTGAGCATGAGCGACTATGAGCCAAATTAATCTCTGAATAATTTATTCCGTTATTGTGAATACAGTTTGATTTTCCTTATATTTTCTTGCCTTAACTTTCTTCTTTTGGTTTTTATTCCTGCATAGACTTCCTAACATAGTCCTTTACCTCTAGACAGAAAACAGTTTCCGTCACTTTTCCATTTCTAATCTATATCATTTCTCTTCTTTTTTTCCCTTTCTAGTCAATTTTCTTTCTTTTGCTTTTCCCTTCTAAGCCATCATTTTCTCTCACATTTCCCTAAGTGTTCTATGTTCATCGATGGAGTGCAGGGTGCAGTACTTGCACACTGGATGAAAGGTTCATGGTTGTACACACACAGCTACTTGTGACAGACAAAATGATGATTGATAACTTTGCTTAACTATTTGTCTCATGAAACATTGTGAACAGTCCAATTTAGAATCAAGGAACCAAAGGGCATCCCACAAATAATAAATGAATCTAGAGTTTTGATTGTAAACAACAAAAATGGGTGCAGACAAGTAAAACATGCATGGAAATGACTTTATTCATTTCAAGAAAAATGATAGCCTTCTGGCATGCAAACAAAATGGCCATTTTGGAGTATTGTATTACAAAGCCTATCACATTATGCTTTTGGTCATTGACAACCAAGTGAGGGAATTTATATTTATGAATTTCCAAAGGAACATAAGTATAGGAAGAGACATGCAGAGGTCCTGTTTTAAATTTGGAGGCATGACAGTGCTATATGCAATTCTTGTCCAGACATTTGTTTTAATGCCAGTCTACTGACAAGAGTCACGTTATATTACAGCAAAAGCCTTGCTGACAAAGAAGTATTGGTTTACTTTTGGAAAACAGGTGTCCCTTATCAGATGTTATCATGGCTCATCTTGTAACACATAAAAATGTTCCACCACCTTCTATGCAATAGTCTAGAATGGTCTTACTTTGCTCAAGTGTGTTATAGGTTACTGCAAAGTTCTAATATACTGCATCAGTGATCACAAATATTAACAAGTGCTACAACAAAAAATCATTTGAGATAGTTTGCCACTTTGCCTCTGTGAACCTGACTCAATTTGTGTGATTGCTTCAAGTAGATAAAGTAGACGGCCATCAGATATTCATGTTCATGCAGAGTGGATGAAATAATAAACAAGGTTATTTGAGGAGGAAAACTGTTCACACAAACAGTTCAGCAAAAAAGGAATTGAGAAAAGAGTCCACTCCACAAAGTCAAATTGCAAGCTATGCAGTCAGAGAATCCAAGTCATCTGCAGAATTAATAGGAAACTTACAAAAAATATGTTTTATATGTCCAAATACTTAACAGTTCAGACTTGTCCTCATATACTAGAAGAAGACAACCATTATAATTTTTGTGTGCAGTTTACTTCTTTGCTTTTTGTTAAGAATGCAACCCCTGTGGTATGGACACAGGTCATGGAATATACTAGCAAGGGATCTCCCTTTTGAACAAGGCTTGTTGAATAAAGAAAAGGCAATAGTCAACACCCTACCCATGTCCTTTCTTAGTGAAATCATAAACTGGATGTGGTTGTGATTTAATGGCATTCACAAGAAAGTTGGACAACAATGTATTCACAAAGGATGGATTTTATATTTCCTAAAATAGGGAAAAACAAAGCACAACCACTATATATCAAACTAATTAAACCACAAAGTTGTGCCATAAAAGTTCAAAACTAAACCTCCAGACAATGATAGAACAGTACTCTTTGTCAGAGAAACATCTAAGACAGAAAGACCAAGAATAACTTGCTGCTGCCAAAAACCACTTTAAAGAATCCTTTGTATTATATCTCAAAAATAAAGATCATAAAAGAGTTGATATTCAGTGAAATATGAGATCAAAATATGCACATTAATTATGGATTCAATATATGTCCATACCTTGCCAGCGGCATCAAATCTTTACTCTTAATTTCGACAACACATGTTGGAAACTTTTCAATTTCTCCTTCCTCAAAAGATCCTTTTTCGATTGATGCCTCCACCATAATTTTATGCAAATATATCTGACATAGCACATAATGAGCTGAGATAAGATAAACACAGAAACATTATCATAACCTTAAATATCTAACAAAAACAGATTTCAAAGAGACAAATATCAGAACCTCAGGTTTGACCCATATTGCAGGTCTTTCATGGTGTGTATGCACTTCAGCATTTGAGAGGTACCAACTATGTTTCTCTTCATTCATTGTATCTGCCTTTACTAACTGTTCACTGGCATCAGATTGAGCATGGATTCCCACATTTCTATAACCTGCCCAGGCAGTTGACCGTTCTTTCTTACCACTTGTTCCACCAAGTTCATATATGTCATCTTCTCGCTCATCCATGTTTAATTTTCGACCAACATCCCAGCGCTGGAGTTCCTCATATCTAAAGTCCTCTGTTTGTATTGACCCACTAGAACCTGAAGCAATTTCTGGATGATTGTAGTGCTCTGTGTCTATCGTGGCATTAGGGTGCAAAGCATACTGTACAACATGACCAGGTGGTGAGAAACCCCACAATTGATTCTTAATTGCAGAATTCCCTATCTGTGATTCCAGGCACTGATTGCCCCCATTGTGAAAAACAGCTGCAACAGCACCAGATGAAACATTTGGTTTCCCTCTTGCTGCAGCTGCAGCATTGCTGATGGTACTGCACCATCCATCATTACCATTCCTTACCTTGCATACGGCTGACAGTATTGTTGGATGTTGGGGTATAGGATGCTGATTGCCCTTCAACCGTGAGCTTGACCAAGGGCACATACCAGTTAAACCTTGAACCATTGGAGATCCTATGCTACTGTCCACAAGAACACTTACATGGTTATGTGGACTTCCCACCACACTAAACGGTGATATTGAAAATAAGTGGCTTGTTCCTCTGGAGGAGCTGACAGCAATTGAACTACTGTCATCACTGAAACTGATATCCTGTATGACCTGTTGAGAAGCAAAACCTCCTAAATTAATATAATAACTGTTTCACAAGAAAGACTACCAGCCAGCTGTAGTGAAATAAGAATTAAATAAAGACAGTTTATGTTTACCGCATTTGTCACCCCACGAACCAGCTTGTAAAGATGTATGTGTGATGCATTCACATTAGAACCAGTAGAGAAAGAACCATTCCCTAATGCATAGGGCATAATGCGAAAAACATTGAGGTTATGACCATTAATTGATGCAGTAACCAGAAGAGTACCGCTAGGGTCAAAGCACAATGTAGAAATGGGTATACTGTGTGGTCTAAATTGAGCAACAACGACATTGCTAACAAAATCTCTCACAATCACCTGCAGCATATACTTATCAAATGAGATACTCCAGCATAAAATATATTGTCTTAATTGCACGAGATTTGAAGAATGAAATAGAACCAGGCAGATGTAGTCAAAATCAAATGATGTATTCCCTAAATCATTAAATAGAAACCTCCTTGTGGTGCAACAGAACAGAGATATTCAAGTTAAAGAAATAAGACATGTTAAACAAAGTTTCCATGGCATGCAATAAGTATCTCCATGACATGCATTTATAATGGTAAATGGGGGCACACAGAAACTACATACCGTCCCTGTATTTTCAGAGTCATGCCCAACTGCAGCATCTGTATGATTTTTCCAATTCGTATTTCCTGATGTTGGAGGACTAAAACTATCAGGAAGAAGCTCAGAACAGTACTTGGTCAAAGTCTTGTATCCCATATCTCCAAGGGTAACAATCCCAACAGCAATTTGCTTGCTGGATTCTTTTGCATAATGAGCCACTGTGCTTCCATTAAGTGGCGCTGTTGCCAAGCTAACACTTTGGGGGTTTATGCGACCACTGGTTGATACAAAAGCATGAGTTGCTACATATGCTAACCACCTTGGGCCAACATCCATCGGACCATAGCCTATATTTACATTTCCTGGTCCTTGACCTCCTTGAGGAATAGGATAGGTTGGCACATTGAACATGAACTCAAGAGTTGCTGTATTATAACAAAAGATCTGACATAGAAAAGCTAAATAATTAGACAACATTGCACTTTATTGCCCAATGGAAAATCAATGAATATTCTGATTCAAACTAATCAAAATCCAAAAGCTTACTTGATTTATAAGGGCAACAGCTACAATTCGCGGACTGCAGCGCACCGAATATATAGCAGATCGAAAACGCAGTTTATGGACATAAGCATGGGTTTTCATAGAATAAAAAGAAACAACTGTAGGTATAAAATTACTAATCTCTGATTGAGGTGAAACAACCCCACCATTACTGTATCCAATACCAAGTGCACCTGGAACTTTGCCTTCCTTGACAGTAGCATCCCCAGTAACAACCAACAATAAAGGTGAGGCAGCTTTAAAGCCACTATCCTCTTTGTCCGGAGTAATTGGTTGTGGTTGAATTCGTAGGAATGCGACAGGGCCATCACGCCTTGAGAGGACCTCACGCACGTTATCTACTTCCTCAATGTCCCAAACTTGGAAACCAGTTGAATATGCAAGCAGAAGAACACGGTGACTAATGCCTGTTGGCAATTCCAATCTGTCAAAACCTGCCCATTGTACCTATCCCAAGAGGACAAATTTAAATAAGCATCAGAAATCTCCTTCTACCCCTGGAATCTGAAGCAAAAAATCAAAACCCTACATCTATACATCCATTTACAATCCATGGAGTAAATCATAATAGATCACATAAAGATCGGTATCTAAAAGTACCCACGATTCTGCTATAACTCCACTAAAAGAATATGAGAGGGATTAAACTGGACTTCTGTAAATACTGAATGAACTCAGCAACTTCTGTTGATGTACTGTTTACAAATTCAATATCTAAACAATCTGAGCTTTGTTAGCTCTTTAAGTCCAACTAGATCAACTTTATCTGATAAATTAAGTGGCCCAAGCATGAAATGGCAAAAGTTACAATATGATGTGTTATGATGTGTGATGCATTGCAAAACAGTCGAAAGGAGGACCTATATGCATACGAAAATCAGAAATCCTATTCACTGCAATTAGTGCTAAACAAGGGCAATGACTAACCATCAGAACAAAAAATGGCACTTGAAAAGAATCTAAACAGGTTGGTATGAGCTTAGTCATAAAATAATCTTTCATATCATAAATAAAAAATAATATATGCCACCAAATATTCTTCATTTTGGTAATCAGCCAAATCTAGATATTTTGGTAATACTCTTGAGTCATTTCATTTAAGGCATGAATTCTGTCTAAAATTTGAATTGCGTTTCAGACATGAATTCTGTCTAAGATTGGAAGTGACTGAACAATTCTGCAATTCAAGGTTGTGAGAACTTCACTTTTGAGGAGCCATTTATTACAAGCTTGAAACTGAAGACAGGCAATTTATCTAATATTTGAATGAGGGTTCATTCATATTAGATTTGGGGCTGATAAATTCCACATATATGTTTTTATCTTGCAGATAGTTTCATTTTAGAGTCAACTAAAAATAATGGGAAAATCCTGTAAATATACACATTTCTCAGAATTTGAAAGACAAAACATCCCTATAAAATCAGGAATATGTGTCTCAAGGGAAAATGTTCACAAATGGCATAAGTATTTACAGAATTGAGTAGAAAACACAACTATTAATCAAAACCATTATAAGTTATAACATATCTCATGGAAGCTGAAACGCAAATTTACACTCTAAATTCAGGAATATGTATGCTGCTGAAAAATGTGCACAAATAATAATTACTTCTTTGCTTCCATATTGACTTATGCAAAAATCAGCAGACAATAAGACTATTCATAACAATGGAAAATGCCCTCTAATTTTCAATGGAATTCTGATTGAATATTTTAAATTTTAAAACTATATTCTAATTTCTCATCATGTTAGGAAAAAAACAAAAATACGCCAAGCCTAAATGCTCACAAATGACACTTACCTCCCTATTGACTTCGGCAAGAATCAACTGACAAAAAGACTGATGTTCATTTTAAAAAACTTCAACATGTCCCCAAACAAACCCATTCAGAACAATAAGCAATATGAACAATGTCCGCTAAACGCCCATCAAATTCTGACAGAATTTTCAAAAGCATGTCAATTGAAAAATCTTCACAAATGACAATTAAATCGCACTGACTCAAGCAGAAATCAACAAACAATAAGACTTTTGTTGGTTTTGAAATCTGTGCAATGGTTAAATGCCAAAGACAAAAAACTTATTCAGGACTACTGACAGTGGCCTCTAAATCCCTGTCAATTTCTGGTTGAAGTTTCAAAACCAAATGCCAATTTCTATTCACTGCAAAAAAATATATAAAGAATCAAAATTATCTAATAAGAAAATTTTCACAAATGAATCATTTCTGAAATAACTCATGCAGAAAGCAGACGATAAGACTATTGCTCATTAAACGTCCAAAATCAAAATGTCATTACAAAAATTCATTCATGATGACAGACAATGCCCCCACTAAATGTCCCTTAATTTCTAATTGAATTTTCTATACCATGTCATGGTGTCTTCGTGGGCAAAAGACACAAATGGCAATTACATCCTACTAAACTGTACAAAACTCAACAGACAATATGACCATGATTTATTTTTAAAACCACCAAAATGTTTCACAAAAAAAATCAGTAGCAATTAACAATGTATTCTAAATGCCCGTCGAATTCAAATTGAATTTTCAAAATCATATGCCAATTTCTCATTGCAATTAACGTAATTCTTATTGCCCACCAAATTCAGATTGAATTGCAAAACCATGTGCCAATTTCTCTTTGCAATTAAAAAACCACGGGCAAATGCTCACAATTGACAATTTCTTCCCTATTGCCGGATACAAAATTCAGCAGACAATTAGACTGAAACCATAAAAAATGTCACCAAAAAGAACTATTCGGGCAATATTGAAAACGCACTACATGTCCGTAAATTTCTGATTAATTTTTCAAATCATATGACCAAAATAACAAAAATTTATCTTCCCTAAACGGCGGGAATAAAAAAACAAAATATCCTTTGTGACAATCATGCTAATGCCCAGAAAATAAAAATCATTATCACACGCCCCTAATTAGAACTGAAACCCAAATTTTCCTCTAAAATCAGGAAAATTGTCGCGCGGCAAAATGTTCACAAATGACACTCATTTCACATTGATTCATGCAGAAACCAACGAGAAATAAAAACAATTGATCCCCGTAAAACTGAGCATCCACTGGAATGCCACCAATTTTATTATTTTTTAAATCCACCAAACCTGGAGACAATACCCTCCAAATGTCTCTCAAATTGTTACGAAATTTTCAAAACTACGTTTCAAAAACACTAGAATAATCTCCAAATGTCCGTCAAATTGTGATTGAATTTTCAAACCCCAAGTTTCAAGTTTTCTTGAAAAAAATTTAAAGTACGTTCACAACCCAACAGAAAATAAACAGAAACAAAGCACCCACCTGTTCTCTGTGGCGGTCATCCTCAGACGCAGAAACCGTAGAAGCGATGGAAGCCCCAGCAAAGCGCAGAGAGGAAGCAACAGACGAAATAGCACGAACAGAACTGGACAATAAACTACGGCTCCGTTCCGATTTACGACCCTGAGATCTGTTCCTATCACTCCTCATTCTCTTCCCTTCCAATCAATCAATCAATCAACTGGGCGATCTATAATTCAATTGAAATAGATACCCAACAACCCAATAAGAATGAAGTATTTTTTAAAAAAGAAAAAATTGCATCTATTGCAGAGACGGGGAATTTATATACAAAGGCCAGCAAGGCCAAAATAAGTTGCAGGAGGAGGAGGGTTGGGTTAAGTAATTATGAAGAGGGGTATTGTAAAGAGAACATTCCGATCCCTGTGAAGTGGCGTATAGACCCGGATTCGAACCCGGCGGATTGGAATATTCCTACAAAATCATTGCATTTCGGTTGTTTCCAACACGAAATATATACTTGAAAACTCCAATCAATATACCCAACGGCTTTAAACTCATCATCCCCTTTGCCGGAAAAACACTTAGTTATTGTTATTAAAATCATTCATACGCATCAATCTGTTATTTTCCCACCACAGTAAATCAGAACTACAATTATTATGCATCGATCCATCAGTGTTTTTTTCTTCCTTCTTGCCACTGTAAATCATTAATTACCGTTTTTTTCTGTTCTTTTTGGAGCGCTAAAGTAAATCTGGGGTTAAAAATCATTAATTTGCGCCTATTTTGCCTCGGATGCTTAGCCATTGAAATCTACACGTCCCTGTCACCCATCGGTTTAACCAAAAAAGAGTTTTTTTTTTTTAATTTGATGATCTGTTGCTGAGTGGCATGTGGAATTTTTGAGTAAGTTTGAGCTCACGAAAAGTATGTTTAACTTTCAAGCCGACATAAAGGAATCATGTATTGCTTTGTAGTGTCGGTTTTTCTTTTGCTATTGCTTGACTCGGCTCTTAACCAAGGAGTTACTCTTGGTTTTCGTTGTTTCATGAAATAGAATACAAGTGTATTGATGGATGTAAGAGTATGTTGGAGTTTTATTTAAATTATTTTTCTTTAGATTAAAATCAGAGAGGTTATAATTGAAGGATTTGTTCGTATTTTTATTTAAGTTATTTTTTATTTGATTAAAGTTAGAGAGATTATAATTGAAGGATTCGTTTGTGTTTGTATAAAATATTTTATTTTTTAAGTAAGGATCTTTATTTTTGAGATTCATTTAAAAAAAATAAAAAATCATAGTCTTATTGTCTTTTAGGTTGCAATTCATGATGTTTGTTAGCTATAATTCATAGTACATTTGATTTTTTTATTATTATGTCATAGTAGAATTGCACTATTTTTTTATATTACGACTAATTAATTTTTCAAATGTTGCATTGTTGCATGTGCAATTGGTGTTGTCATTGATGTCAACAAGCTTTTGTGTTGTCATTGGTGTCAATTGTATAATCAAGAGATTGTTGCAAGAGTGTGAGTAGTTGGTATTGTGTTGATGTTGTCTCTTATGATGTTTTGATTAGTTGCATTATGTTGTCATTAGTAAGCTACTAGTGTCAACCTCTAGTGTTGTTTTGATAAGCTTCTATCTATGGATGTATGGTTGAGTTGCTATGTCACAGTTGGCTTGGTGTTGATGAGGAAGTGCTAAAGATGTTGAGGATGTGTCTCTGGTGCTTGGTCTCCAAGTGTTTTTGAGAAAATTTGAAAAAAAGGAGGAAACAGTGTGTTGCAGAGTAGCATTCTGGTTTCGCTTCACATTTTTTCTATGTTGAAGATTTTCCTATGTGGTTTAGATACGTTGATCAAAGGTGTTTAGAGGTGTTGCATCCAAGAATTTGTTGTTGTTGCATAGACAGTTGTTGTTGCACCAAAATATCGACTTGTTAATGCTCGATACAATTGTCAGTGTTAATGAATCCACAAGAGGTGGTTAAGCCATGTCACGAACCCAAGCATTGCACTACATAGCACAAGGAGACCAAGGGCGCACACCTTGCAACAACCCCCTAGTGCAAGCAAGGGTTCGAACTCGTGACCTAGCTCTGATACCAATTGTTGCACAAACATTTATTGTTGCACCAAAAAATCAACCTGTTAATCTCTGATACAATCGCCAAAGTTAATGAATCCATGAGAGGTGATTATGCCATGTCACGATCCCAAGCGATGCATTGTACAACACAAGGAGACCAAGGGTGCACACCTTGCAATAGGTGTTTTGGATTGTCGTGTAGAGGAACTTGTGTTCACCAGTGTGTGAATTATGTATTACATAAGTGTTTGGGATAAATGGTTTTGATCCACATAATGGTTTTAGGTCTTGTAGATCTAGAAGGGTGTTGATAGTGTTTGTATCTTTCTTTAGTTGAAATTGTTTGAGGTTTGGTGCTTCGAAAGTTGGTTTCTTGAGCTACAGTGTATGTCAAAATTATCTAAGTGTATTGGGTGTGCACATTCTTCAGGTGAAACTTGTTGCAAAGGAATTTGTTGGATTTCTGGGCATTTATGGAATATTCCAAATTATGTTCAAGTGACATTTTTTGTTTGTGAGTTATCTTTGGATCAAAGGAAGCATGCACTTAATTGTTTAATGGCATTTACATGGGTTTGGTTGACCTTGGGTGTTACACTAATTGCGGAGTTGCTTTGGTGTTTGTGGAAGTGTGGTGTGGCATGTATAATTGGATTTAGGTTTGAGTTAAGGTGTGTTGTGGTCCGCCTTCATTCCTTTCCACCACATGAATGTTTTGGTGTCGACCTAATTTGAATTTGCATGATTGAGTTGAATAGCTAACCTTGGAGAATGTTTTCAAGGTTGAAGATGGTATAAATATGTGTTGAGTTGTTGAGGTATGATAAGATAGACAGGTGTGATGTGAATGATGTGAATTGCAGAGTTGTAAGGTGTGAATTTGTGAAGTGCACTGTGAGCTTTCATGTGTTAGATTACTGGATGCAATGAGTAGAAGGTCTCTACAATATTCAATAAGACTATGAAGGTCTTGATGATGTTGTGGTGGACTTTTTTGTTGCATTGAGATGGATTTCTCACTATAACATTTTTCTCTATCTTCTTTTCTATTATGGCAGTGAGCTCTCCAGCAGTGAGCCCTTTGTAATCGGTTTTTATAGTACTTTATGAAACAAAGAAAAATATATGTTTTAGTGGGTGGGAAATGTTATGAAAGGGGGGTTCACCACCAAGACCTATTTATTTAATTTCATTCAAAGAAATGAGATCCAAACCATCAAGGTATGAATCAACAAATTTCCTATCTATGCAAGGATGAGGGTATGAACTAAATTGCACTTTGGGGAGAAAGTCTAAGACCATCAAACAAACTCCAAAATGCAAGTCATAAAATGCAAATGAAGAATAGTAATCAAATATGATAGAAACAATAATCAAAAGGTAGATTTGGAAAGGGGAAAACCATGTGTACCTTTCACAAAAAGTCACCTTCTGAAGCTCACTGAGGATTCATTTGCTCTACGGTGAATGGGTCCTGGCTAGGGTTTTTGAAAAATGCTTTTTGGGTTCTCTTCTCCTTGGCTTGCACTTCGGATTCCAAGTGTTCACTATTGGACTATCATAAATAAATTCTATAGAGGAGTTTCCATGATATGACAAATTTTCTTGCAACTTTCTTCAATTTTGCTCTTCAAAGAATCTTCAACCCAAAATCTGCAATCACACATCAAAGAGAGAAAAATATTGTTTGTTAGGTGAATGGGAGTTTGGCTTGGTCAAACCCCATTTTGGTAATTAAACCTTGAAATGTAATAATGAAACATGAAGGAATGATGAATGAACAACTTTATGTAACAACTCACCAAACATTATTTGAACCTTGGATTACAATTCTATAAGCTAGCATGAAGTGGCCTCAATGGATGTAGATCTTGATCATGAAACTTGTCTTGAAATAATGCCTTTGATATGATTGAATAGATATTGAACACTACATCACCATATTAGCTCAAACAACATGCATGATGTAATAAATCTTTGACATGATAATAGGAATCTTGATTGTTGCAATAATCTTCTATAAATCTTCCCTTAAATGTCTTGAAAATGCTCTTGAATTGCTCCTATAATGCTCTCTTGAATGCTCTTATGATAACTTCAAATTGCTAGGTGAAACATAGTGAAATAACCTTGTATTTATACATATCTTATCATTAATTCCTGAAATTCAAATATCACAAGCCGACATTGAATTGTGGATTTGAAATCATTAATATACCACCAAAAACATATTTTAAAGGGGGGTCCTAGGTCTAAACAAGGAGACATTCACCCTATGGCAAATGGGTCCTAGGCCACTTACCTAGGACACACATTACTCAGTGTTAAACATTGTGTTAAATTAGGGTCCTATGTCTAAGTGAGGTCTTAGGTCACTTACCTAGGACACACATCTTCCAAAGTTAAGTGTTGTGCAATGGTATTTATGACTGTTGGGTTTTATCCCTCAAAAATTGCATTTAATTAGGCTTGGATTTGAATTAAAGGGTTTAATTATGGAAAATTAACTTCAATCAATTAATAAAGCCCTAGATTAATGTGAAAGTGTAAAGGTACACCTTACAACATTAAAAACAAGGCACAATTAAGTCCATTTATTTTAAAATGGCCCTAAACTTAATGTGAATGTGAAAAACATATTACAATATCAAATTAAGGCATCATTAAGCTCATTTTATTATTAATTATTCCCAAATTAAGTGTGAAAAGGGGATATTTTTTCTTAAACTACATTTTTCTCCCACTTTAGTGAGAGTATGACCGCATGTCAAGCTCACATTAAATTAGACATTCAAGACACTTATGTATGTAGCAATGACAAAGATACACAATCATACACCATCAAAGACCAAGGGGATCAAGTATAGACAGTCCAATTGATGCAGAACACATTTAAGCCATTGGTTTTTTTTATCGTATGCTCACTCTGGGGTAGCCAAACTTCAAGCTTTCCACTAGGTAAGTTTTCCAAAAAGGGTGGCAAATGAGAGAATCATATTAGGCTCCCATACCATATCAAAGCTATCCTCCTGACAACTTCAATAAGTCACCACAATGCTAGGTTTTGTGCTCCATAGGGTTTAACAAGTTGTGTTATGTCAAACACCCATGAACAAGGGGAAGGCTCCATAGGAAAGAAAGGTGTGTTATTCTAGGTGGCCTTGAATTTAGGGTTTGAGCTTCACAAGCTTAGCAAGTTGCATTATGCCAAACACTTATGAACATTATATATATATGGTTTTTGTTCAAAGGGATTTTTCTTAGTTCGTGTAAGGTCTTCTTCTCAGGGAACATCATGCCTAATGTCTCCAATAAAGGACAAGTCAAGAGTAAAATATTTGCAACTTAGGGAAAGCAGTGCATCGCATCACCACTAAGAGGAAAGTCGTATGCTAAGGAATATCGCACTCTTGGAGTACATAAAACCCAATGACACCACCAAGAAAAGGACTCATCACAAGAAGAAAGAAAATCACACCATGAAACATGAGAAATATCAAAAGATAGTATCAATGTATGCCCCGACTTTAAAGCGGTTACTAACACCATTGATGTGAGAAATTGCTTTAAAGTAGCCAATGTTCAATCCTAAGACATGAGAGCTTACTCGAAAAGCCCTATGCCAAGTCATATGTTTCTGAAATAAAGCTACATCATGAAAAAGGGAGGGGTTTCCCCCCAAAAATACACAAGGGATCTATAGATTCGGGGTCAATATATCTTTGCTACAATGTTGTTATAGAGCTTAGAAATGTCATCATTCCCCAAATACTCATAGAATTGGAAGAATGACACATAGAGAGTGAAAACAGAGAAAAATCCTTTTGGGTCAACATGGAAGAGACCTAAATGTCTCGACGCCTTGCGTCATCCCCAAAAGGAAAACACAAGACAAGTGAAAAAGATAAAATGTTTATGACATATAGAAGAATGTGGGTACATATAGAAGAATGCACAAAAAGAGAGAGATACATCAAACATAATAGTACAGGGGATCACATTACACACATGCAATCACATAAAGAAATATTAAAAAGAAAATAAAGCAAAAGACTAGTAAGGAACGTGTGAGTCAACCTATAGCAGGTCGTCTACTTCCCAATCTCGATCAGTATATATGAAAGGCGGACAACTAGCCAAAGGGACAACGACAAGTCCCAAACTAGGACAAGCACAAAGTTTAACACTCTTATCATCATTTAAGTTCATGGAAGAGGAGAACAATGAATTCAACTCATTATGTACTTGTTCATCAATCTTTGCAATATCAATGTCATCATCTAAATTAATCACAATAGGAGGTTGAATGATATTATCTCTAGAAGGTTCTTGTTTATGTTGCAGTGAAGGTATAAAATCATCATGCATTGCTTCAGGAAAGTTTAGATTTTGATTTTCTATGTTGCTCTTTTCTTCTTTAGTTTGTAACATATGAGCAATAGCACGACATCTACGCCTACACTCTAGCATTTTGATTTCATTTCAATTTGTTGTCAATTTATGATTGTGTAGGAGCAGGCTTTTCAACCATAGGTTTATTTTCTTCCCTTAGGGGAGGAGGGAAGAAACCATATGAGGTTTCTCAACCACTTTCTCTTTGGCTTTGTAAACTTGTTTTATTTTAGGAGGCACAATGGGATTGCTTTGATTGTCTCGTGGTCTCTTATAGGAAATGGTAGGAGGATTTTTCATAGGCCACTCTTGGATATTTGGAAGGGATTTTGGTTCAATCATTGGTTCATCAAGAATAGGTGGCTCAATCATAGGCTGAGGCATATTTCTAAGGGATAATTCTGCTATACACTTCCTTAAAATTTTGATATACTTTGGACAATAAGTCTTCATGGGGTCTAATAGGTTCAATAAGCTTAGGCCAAAAGAAATCCAATGAAAAGTTCCCACGGGAAGACACATGATTAAAGCCACTATGGTGTACAGTAAAGATTTCATTGCAAAAGGAAAATTTAAAACTAAAATGCACAACCAACAGGACGACATTCATGGAGTGAAGCCATGGATAGCCTAACTTCACATGAAATTGGTCTAACAATGGGATGATGGTGAATGAGAAATTGAATGTTTTCGGTCCAACCTTTAGAGGGAGATTTATTGAGCCAATCATGGGGCAAGCAAAACCATTATGTGTTTTGATCCATGCTTTTAGTCTTTTATTTGTATCTTGATAGAGTTCATGCACAAATAGGAATTCTTCAGTGATCACGTTCTCTACATGTAGATGAAATCAATTAATATCCCATTAGTAGGCTTGTCATTGATTCTTCCAGCTATGTAAATAGGACCATTAGGTGCATGTTTGATTATTTCATTTTGTGAGAAAGCAATATCAAGGGGCATTTTGGTTTGGCCCTTATGAGGTTTAGCTTCAATAAATTCCACTACTTTGACTATTTCATCCTTATTTTCATCTTTTATGTTTTCATCGTTTGTGTCAACATTCATCACATAATTCTTTGTGTCACTAGCTTTGACAAATGAAATAGTGTGTTTCAACATGGGATTGGTAAAGATTTGTAAGTTTTGGTTAGGAGCTACAAACTTATTACCTTGATAGTTCAAACCTCCAATTTAAAGTCAATTAGAATCAATGAGGTCTTACACAAGATGTTTAGGATGCTTACAATGTTTTATATCATGTCCATTTTGTTGGTGGAAATGGCAATAAGCATTTGATCTATAATTTGAGGGTAATATTTTATTAGGATCAGGAGCTCTGATAGGAGGTAAGGAAAGCATATTCTTGTTTATGAGTTGCATCATGATATTATGAAGGGTGTTGGGTATAGGGGTAAATTGTATATTCCTATCCCCAAAGGAAAAAGGATTTGCCGTCTTTATAGCAGCCACTTGGTTATCAACTTGTTGATTTGGTTAAGGGGAATTAAATTGTAAAAATCCCCTATTCTATTTCTTGAAAGGTTGGTAACTATTTTGAGTTGCGGATTCAAACTTTTTAGGACTATTAGGAGGATTTTTCACTTCATGACCATAAGCTAAATTTTGATAATCACGAAGGGTTGTACATAATTGTGTGAAGGATGGGAATTTCAACATCTCGAGTTTGGTTTGGAGTTTGTTTTGTAAATTGGAAATAAACATTCGTTGAAGGTAAGAATTAGGAATCTTAATGTTTATTTGTGAATACAACATTTGATATAGCACTATAAAATCAGTAATCTTTTCATCATCCTCTTGTTTACATGTCATTAAATCAGCTAGGGTCTTCTCGAGACCCATGTGAATGTGGAAGTGGTTGAAAAAGGCATCAATAAGCTCATTGAATGAGTTTATTGAGTTGTTCAATAAAGAGCAAAACCACTCTAAAGTAGTATCCTTCAAGGATCTAGGGAAGAGTTTAGCCAAGAGCTTATCTTGAAAGATGAAGTCACTACATGGGGTTGTAGAAGCAAAAACATGGCTAACATGATCTTCTTTCCCATCATATTTTTTCAAATCTAGGAACTTTTATACCTTGTGGAATTTGTGTTCTCAATATCTCCAGGAATAACGGGTTGGTTTTAATGTATTGTGAAGGTTGGCCATTATTGTTTTGATTTAGGATGGTGATTTGTTGTTGAAGGGATGGCATGTTTTGCAAAAGTGTGTTAATGATGGGATCATTGTTGGTATTGTAAGATGTGTTAGATTGCATGCATTTTTCATTATGTAAATGCACTGAAATAAAGTGTCACAACAATTCATGTCTTTTTGGAATCTTGCACATCACTTTGTGCCTTATTGTACTCGCACTATGCTATAAAGTGCCATGGGGGGGTTTGATGTTTTTCCTTTGTTTTCCATCATACCTTTTTCAAGTGAGTTTCTTTTAATTAATTATTATTCTAATTCTCATGCAAGTTTAAGCTAAACTTAGGTTTGCTTTATTAGTTAACTCAATACTTTATTTATGTTAATTGCAGAGCTAATATTAGATAAATTCGTCTCATCACACAAGATGTTGACACTTGTCATGATCTAATCCCTTTATCATTAGGGTTTCTCTTTAAAGCATTCATTCTCTCTTGTAATTATTCATCTTGTATGTTTTTTTTCTTTTTGAGAAATAGCAAATCTTTCTTTTGCAGAGCTCTTGGGTGGAAGGTGTTTTGTTCATTATTTGATCTCGTGGTTTGTGTTATTTACAAATATAACATGGTATTAGAGTGTGGATTTAGCGAACCCCTTCTCGATTTATGAGGTTTTTTCTTCAACAAGGGCCACATGCTTCAAATTTGAATCCCCTTTGCTTTTTTTGCAATTTTCGGAGGTGGGCAAATTTTCGGAGTTGTTTTCATTTTTTCTTTAGAATTCCAGCTTTCACTCATTTGTAGGAAAAACAATTTTTGAGTTTTGTAGCTAGGTTCAAAATCTCATTTGGGTATCTTTTAGATTTTGCATATCTTGAACAGATGTGAAGAAAATTGTTGTCCAAAAAGTGTCGCGCATCATTTTTCTATAGATTGAAGGTTAAAATAAATTTATTTTTTCATCTTCTACTTGTTGGATCAAAATTATTTTTCTAGGTTTTATTCTTAGCATTAAAATATTTTTGGGTTTCTATTATTGTCTACAAACAGTGAGTAGATTTTTTAGAAATCAAATTAGAAGTAAAACTTTTTTGCTAGAAAAAATCATTTCCTGCAAGCTACATTTAGCTTTTATAAATTTCATAACTTTTGCCTCAGTTATTGGATTTTTGTGATTCAAATGGCATTGGAAAGTTGTTTTGATCCTCTACACAGATCTAAGATCATTTTTAATCATGGAGGCAGATGTGAACATTCATTAGTGCATGCACTATTTCATTTTTTGTATTTTTTTTGCAAAATAAATCATTTTACCTGGATTTTTTTTCCATGCACCTCTAAAATTAATGGACCTCTTTTTTGGTGGTTTTTTGCTAGATTTGGTGGAGTGCTTTTTTTCTCTACTCAACCCCTCTCCATTGGATTTTTCAATTTTGCACCTCATATTTTAGAGGTCATATCTTAGCCATACGGTGGTCTTTTCCAGTGTAATTTTTTTTTAAACAGGGTAGAATTTCATGCTCTTCATAGTGGTGCAGGTATTTTCTAGTTTGGGATTTTTTATTTTTTATTTTTAAATTCTATTTTTCAGTGTTGTTGTTTAGTTCTCATTTTGGAGACTTCGACGAGCCATATCTTCAACATTCAAACTCCTTTTTGGGTATTGTTTTTCTGAAAGTGCATGTTTTTTCATGTGCTTCGTCATGGTGCTATCGGTTTCCTCTTTTTCTGTTAGAGAATTGTATTTTCAGCATGTAATCATTTTTTAGACATTATGGGCTCCCATTGTATGCATTTTCATTATGTAAATACATTGAAATAAAGTGCCACAACAATTCATGTCTTTTTAGAATCTTGCACATCACTTTATGCCTTATTATACTCGCACTATGCTATAAAGTTTCATGGGGGGGTTTAATGTTTTGCCTTTGTTTTCCATCATACCTTTGTAAATTTAGGATTTATTTTTTCCTCCTTATGGTCCCACTATTATTTGGTGTGACAATCAAAGTTCCATTCACATACCTCACAATCCAATGGAGCATCAACGTACTAAGCACATAGAGATCCACATGCACTTCATATGAAAATTGATTCATGATGGTTTTCTCACCTTGCAGTACATGCCTACAAAGGAGCAAGTTGCAGACATCCTCACAAAACCTTTGGCATCGCCTCACTATCTTTAGCTGTGATCAATGCTTAGGGTGAAGGAAGTTGTCCTTGGGGGGTCTTCATGAGGCCTTCCTTCATGTTTTTTTGCATGCTTTCATCTCTTTTTGGAGTGGAGTTTTTCCCATGAGGTTTTCTCCATTTCTCCATTTTTTAGAGATCTTTTAGTTGTACTAGGTACCTCATCAGGCCTAGTTGTCAGGACCCATTCATGCTTTCTTTTCTTTTTATGCATTGGTTTTTAGAGTTGTTTAGCTACTCCCTAAGTTACACTTAAGGTGGGGTGTTAGAGTTATCATGTATTAGAGAATAATTAATTTATTATTCTAGTTCTCATGCACTTAAGCTAAACTTAGGTTTGTTTATTAGTTAACTCGATGCTTTATTTATGTTAACTACAGAGCTAATATTAGATCAATCCGTCTTGTCACACAAGATGTTGACACTTGTCATGATCTAATCCCTTTATCATTAGGGTTTCTCTTATAAAGCATTCGTTCTCTCTTGTAATTATTCATCCTTTATGTATTTTCTTTTTAAGAAATAGAAAATCTTTCTTTTGCAGAGCTCTTGGGTGGAAGGTGTTTTGTTCATTGTTTGATCATGTGGCTCGTGTTATTCACAAATCTAACAAGATGGAGGGGAATAAGGTGGAGTCATGTATGTTTGTAGAGGGCAAGTGAATTGTAGGCTTGTAAGGGGAGATGATTGAGGAGATATGAGATTTGAATGCACAAAGCTAGAAGGATTCCCTATGGAAATACCCAAGGAAGTGTTGACATTACTAGTAGGTTGAATGGTTGTGGTAACATGAGTACTAGTGTATGTGGGAATAGAGATGGGGATTGTGGAAGGAGGAATTGAAGTTCCACCTTGGCTTGGAGTATACCCCAAAGATTGAGTATAACTAGCCATGGTAGGGATGGTATTGTTAACAATATCATGCACATTGGTTGTAGGTAAGGAAGTCATTGGAAATGAGGTATGCATGCTATGATCCATAGGGGGTTGATTATCAACACTATTAGAAAGAGTTAAAAAATCCAAGATCCATGGTGAATGGTGTATCATGAGATCACATGAGTCTCAAACTACGTCTCACAACACTATTGCTAATAGGAACCAAGTTGAAAAGCTCATACGAGATTCACGAACTCAATGTCAACCCAAAATAGAAAGAGTAAAATGCAATGCAATGACCTAGAATGTACTATATAAATGTAATTTTTAGATTCTAAACAAGAATATTTTTTTTATTACACTATGCAAAAACCTGAAAATAAAGTCTTGTAAATGCAATTTTGAAATCACACAATGCACAAAATTTATCAAATTAAGCTAGATATGATCAAATTGATGAAATGAAAATTTTGCAAACAAAAACAGGAATCTGAAAACAACAAACAGGGATGCAAAGATGAATGTTTTAATGCACAAAAAATTGGACTATGACCCTGATCAGGGACTCATTCGCCCTAGGGTGAATGGGTCCTAGGTTAGGGTTTTGAAATAAATTTTTATAGATTTATGAGTGATTTTTAGTGGTTTCTAGATTATGATTTGATACATCAAGTTTCAATTTTAATTTTCTATAAATTCAATGTTGAATGCAAATGCAAAATGTGACAAAATGACAACCTAGAACACCTAATTTGATATGCAATTTTTTTTCAATTTTCAAATGCAAGATAATATGATGCAATGCTATGTAAATGATATGTAAGATGGCTAATTTTTAAATATTTTTCATATTTAAAGAATGCAAAAATGCAATCCTAAAAACCTTAAATGCAATGCAAAATTAAATACAAACTAGAAACCCTGAATGAGACTTAATTCAATGCAAAGAGATGGAAATTAATGCAAGATCTAAATCTAGGGTAAAAGAGGACTCCCAAAATTAGAAAATGCAATGATCAAACTTAGGTTCAAGAAAATGAAACAAATAAAAATATATGTTTTAGTGGGTGGGAAATGTTATGAAAGAGGGGTTCACCACCAAGACCTATTTCTCTAATTTCGTTCAAGGAAATGAGATCCAAACCATCAAGGTATGAATCAACAAATTTCCTATCTATGCAAGGACTGGGGTATGAACTAAATTGCACTTTGGGTAGAAAGTCTAAGACCATCAAACAAACTCTAAAATGCAAGTCATAAAATGCAAATGAAGAATAGTAATCAAATATGATAGAAACAATAATCAAAAGGTAGATATGAAAAGGGGAAAACCATATGTACCTTTCACCAAAAGTCACCTTTAGAATCTCACTCAGGACTCATTCGCCCTATGGTGAATGGGTCCTAACTAGGGTTTCTGAAAAATGCTTTTTGGGTTTTCTTCTGCTCGGTTTGCAGTCCTAGATCCTAGGTGTTCACTGTTGGACAACTAGAAATAAATTTTGTAGAGGAGTTTCTGTGATATGCCAACTTTTCTTGCAACTTTGACAACTTTTTTCAAATTTTCTCTTCAAAGGATCTTCAACTAAAATCTGCAATCACACATCAAAGAGAGAGAAATGTTGTTTGTTAGGTGAATGGGGATTTTCCTTGGTTAGACCCCATTTTGGTAATTAAACCTTGAAATGAAATAATGAAACATGAAGGAATGATGAATGAACAATTGTATTTAACAACTCACCAAACCTTATTTGAGCCTTGGATTACAAATCTACAAACTAGCATGAAGTGGCCTCAATGGATGTAGATCTTGATCATGAAAATTATCTTGAAACAATGCTTTTGATATGCTTGAAAAGATCTTGAACACTACATCACCATATTAGCTCAAATAACATGATGATGCAATAAATCTTTGAAATGATGATATGAATCTTGATTGATGCAATAATCCTCTATACATTTTCCCTTAAATGCCTTGAAAATGCTCTTGAATTGCTCCTATAATGCTCTCTTGAATGCTCTTATGATAAATTCAATTTGCTAGGTGAAACATAGTGAAATAACCTTGTATTTATACATATATTATCATTAATTCTTGAAATTCAAATATCACAAACTAACATTGAATTGTGGCTTTGAAATTATTAAAATACCGCAAAAATCATATTTTAAAGGGAGGTCCTAGGTCTAATTTAGGACCCATTCACCCTATGGAGAATGGGTCCTAGGCCACTTACCTCGGACACACATTACTCAGTGTTAAACATTATGTTAAATTAAGGTCCTAGGTCTAAGTGAGGACCCATTCACCCTATGGCGAATGGGTCCTAGGTCACTTACCTAGGACACACATCTTCCAAAGTTAATTGTTGTGTAATGGCATTTATGAATGTCGGGTTTTATCCCTTGGAAATTGCATTTAATTAGGCTTGGATTTGAATTAAAGGGGCCAATTAAGGAAAATTAACCTCAATCAATTAATGAAGCCCTAGATTAAAGTGAAAGTGTAAAGGTACACCTTACAACATTAAAAACAAGGCACAATTAAGTCTATTTAATTTAAAAGGGCCCTAAAATTGATGTGAATATGAAAAACATATTACAACACTAAATTAAGGCATTATTAAGCTCATTTTATTATTAATCATTCTCAAATTAAGTGTGAATTTGGGATACTTCTTCCTACACTGCACTTCATATTATGAGCTAATCCTCACCATGGTTTTTCCCTTCTTGGGTTTTCCATGTAAATCTGGTCTTTCTTTGTGCATGGTGTTGATTTGATTTTGTTTATGTTATCAAATTCCATGATAAATCATTCTAACAGATTAAGGGTTAATTGAATTAACGTGGATTTGAATGTTTGTGAGGGTTTCAAAGTTTTAAGGTACAACTAATTTACCCCCCCTCTCAGTTGTCTTGTGCATTCAACATGCATAAGGTCTCTACCTTCATATTTGGGCTTATGGATCTATAAATTATATCTCAATTTATATGTGAGCACATATATGAATTTGTTGTAATCTATGGGTTTTTCCTTGGTCTTGTTTAAATTTTTCTATTTATATTATTCCATTGGTTTTTGTGCTTGTATTTATTTCCATCATAGGTTCCTTTGTTTAAATTTTGAATATGATTGAATTCTTTGTTTGAACCTACACCTTATGTTCTATTTAATTTTGAAGGGTTTGTGTTCAAGACCTACACTTTATGACTAAATTTGAAGGTGTACCATTGGATTTACTTTTAATTGACATGTTGAAATTGGGGTGAAACAACAAAAGGAGAGAGATTGCAACTTTTTCTTTCATCATTTAACCTTTATCCATCAATATCTCACCAATTAACACTTGTTGTCAAATCAAGTTGTAGCTTAGTGATCCTTGTTTCAAACCCATGCACTTTTATTCCATTTTTTATTTGATTTACTATAGCTAGTTCCAAACACTTAATGGTTTCTTATAATACAATAATGGTATATTATTGATTCTACAATCTACAACAATCAGAACAATTAGTCTGATATTTTTTTTGGTGAGCCCACAATATTACACTTTATTGATATATAAATGCATATGATTGAATACATGTCCTCTTGTAGTTAACTTAGGAAAAATGGATAAAACATTTAGATGCAACTTTGGTTCTCCTCATTTCACCCTTATTGTTGATCGATCAACCGATCAATGTAAATTCATTAAATCCAGTCACCATTTAACAATTTGAGTGTAAGTTTAAAAAGGTAATAAAAATATTTTAAATAAACCTAGGTTAATGTGTCATGATATTATTGGTTGAGAATGTATGCATGTGTACTCATTTGGATAGTAAAATAAAGGAACAAATCAAATGTCACCGCATGTGTTTGAAAGACATAACTATGTTGGGTCCCTTCAATTTACTGAGAGGATGAATATTACTGACAATGTTGATCAATTTAAGTGTTATGTGTCATGCACATGGAAAAATGATGAAGGAAAGCTATATATAACTTTGGTGTTTAGTTGTTTAACTCTAAATTATCAATCCTACACTAATTATCTCAAGATCTTTAATATTCTCAACACTTAACAAAAGGCATTATTGAACATAAGTTGCACAATCTAAACAAATGATTACATGGATAAATATGTGCCATGTATTTAATTACATCAATAGTCATAACTCCTTTAAAGATTATGAGGAAATTATCAAAGTGCAATGTTGTGTAAGCCCTTGAATTTCTTTTGGTCAAAAACTATTAATGAATAAAGGATGCCACATGGTTTTCACTTGCCAAATTTTATCGAAACCAATATGACACATACACATTGAATTTGAAAAAAATTGATGGCCACTCTTAGAAACATTTAAATGAATTATGAGCTGATCATTGTAAAGGAGTTTTTAAATTGTAAACTATAGAATATGAACCCATGATTGTGAATATGGAATTGATTTTGGACATAAACTATAACATGATTGTGAACCTAATGTTTTTTATCAAACAAGATTTTTATAGTATATAGACAATCAGATTGAGAAACAAAGACAACCATGGGAATAGAGTAATCGATTTATAGGAGAAATTTGGTTTTTTCAACTAAATTAAAGAGAAGTACAATCGATGTAAATCTTAAAATTATTTTCTCTTTATTATTTAATTGAATTTGGGTGTATGCATGATAAATTTATTGATGTTATATAAATTGTAGAAAGCTAAATTAAATGATTCTTCACTATTTGTTTAGAATTTGATACTGCCTTTTTGTACACAAGATTACTATTTGGTGGATTGGATCAATTTAGATAGTTGATGCTCATCTAGGGAAAACGTGGAGTGCTTGTTGCTAATATAGAATACCTTTGGGAACATGTCACAAGGTCATTCAAATTTAAGGATATTGTCAATTATTGATGAGAATCTATTTAGACCATTAAATATATAACTAATAGTTGGATATGTGACCAAAATGATGAGCTTGAATAACTTATTTCCATTTTAAATTTAATGAAGACTTATCACCAAGGATTTGGGAGAATTTTAACTTAAATATTCAAATTAAAATTAATGATTTTGTATAGGAATTATAATTGTTAAATAAAATTACTATATTTTTCCTATTTAGGAATCTATTTATAGCCAATGAATTGACATTGTAAATAGTCAAAAACTATTGGTTTCAAAATATATATTAAATTTTATTCAATCTTGATTTATCTTGTTTGTTCCATGGTTTTCCAAACTAAGTCATGAAATTTTAATTCCATATTTGTAATTTGCTCGAGTGTGATAAATTAGAAATTGAGTGCTTAAGAAGATATCTTTAGTATTAAGATCTAAGATATTTGATATGTTCAATTTGTTCATGTAATATTTTGGTTTTGTATGCTAATCTTGAAGGTTGTGTATGTTGATCTTGGAAGTTTACATTGTCTTGGGCTTTAATTGTATGCTAAATGGTTGAGCTAAGGTTATTTTTGTATTGGTTTCCCTACTTCACAAAATTTGATAAATTGGGATTAATTTTTTTTGTTAGATTTAAAATTAGATTTAATTTTGAAATGTATTTAAGTAGAACATTCAGATCACAAGTCGATACTATTGAGGATATTCATCAATTGAATTATTTTCTATATCACCTTTAGAAACAAATCCTTGAATTGTATTTTCCTTAGTTTCAATTATAACTTGAATGAAATGACTATCATCAATCTTTAGTTTTCCCAAACATTGTTAGAAATATGAAATAGATTAAACCCAATGAAATTTATAAGAGAAATTCAAAGCTAAATAAACTAGAAAAACATAAACAATGCAGACCAACAATTCTAAGAGATATGCAACGTCAGGATGACAAAATTACATTAAGAGCTTCCAAGATGAGAAATATAAGTTAGGTAGTGAGTTTATATAGAACTAAGGAGAGGATGAAGGTGGAAAATCAACCAATGAGAATTGACCACCAATAACCACCAACATTAAATAAAGTGATAAAAAAGTAAATACTCCACCCTTAAAGGGTGGAGACAACTCATCACTTTATCTCATAGTTATTAAATGGGAAAATCACTTTATTATCCTAAGAAATCTTAATAAATGTGTAGGAAAAACCTATAACTAAGGGAAAATAAATTATCCCACTAGGAAAATAAAAACCTACACCAACCCCCCTTAAGCATAGATTAGGAGGATGTAAAAGATGATGGGTCCCAACAAATGAAGCCATGTTAGGTACAAATATACATATAAAATCCCCCACAAATAAAGAGAGAACACCCCCAAAATAGAGAGAGAGAAGAAGAGAAGGACTAAGTAGCCCCCTCCAAAGGGATCCAATGGTAGATGCTCAAAAATGGATACAGAAGATGATCCACGATCATCAAACATGTTCTTCCCCTTAGGAAGAAATATAACCAAATTTGTATGCAATCTATTTCCCCACTCCTAAAAGAAATATTATATGCATATTGTAGATTTGGGAGACACTATTGATTTCTTTCATCTTCTCTTTGACATAGTTGATTCTTCTTCAATTGTTGTGAGGGAACACTCTAACCCTCCAATTCATTCTCTACATGATCATTCATTATAGTTTGACATAAGTGACGAAACTTTTGATCAACATTTGGAGGAGAAATTTTAGAGGAGATACTTGAGTCTTTGGCTTGTGTTCTACATCAGTCTCTAGGAGATTTTTCATTTTCATTTTCATTTTCAGTAGTGTGGCCTAAAACACCTGATTTGATTGTGATATCCTTCAACACCAACATGGGGACACTTAAGCCGAGTTTAGAGACTTCATACATCTTGATTTTTCTTCCTGGGTGATCCCACAATAGTGGGTTACACTTTTTGGCCAAACTTGACATTGAATTGAACTTTTTTAACCAAATCTTCACTTTCAAACACCTATAGCTACTAAACCATGAGGAATTTGAAGATGATGCAAACTAGTGATTTGTGACATTTTATATGTAGATTCTAAATATATATTTTTAAAAAAATTAGAATCAAATTGCATTTATTTTTCCATCTCCTTCGACAACTAGCTTTTAACAATAAACACCATTTTTAAAGAGTGATGTTTACTGTATAAGACAACTTTTTTGTATGAAGGATGAAATTCTAATTTTTTCAAATTTAGATTTGTGACTACGATATATGTTGGTGTAAATAAAGTCTTGTGCCTAGTTAATTCATTACTAGGGGACTTATTTACATGTTAAGTTTACTTAGGCCTTAGAAATTTTTCTAGAAAGTGTTAGTTGTCATTAGTTGTTATCTTATCTTTTGAATTGTAACACATGTGACCTAGGTAGTTGTGATAAGTTGTCTCATGTCATATGATTAAGACACTTGTCATAATCTTATGACATTTCATGTCTCACCTTGGATATATAACCAAGGGGTCTCTCATACATACACATCAATTGAATCATATATTCATATTCATATTCTCTCTTTGTGCTTTCCATTTGGCCTCTAGATCTTGGCAAGCTATCTCTATAGCCAATTCTAACATGGTATCAGAGTGGGTTGGGTGACATTAGATAGCCTTTTCTAAGAGACATTGGTAAATCTTGAATAGTTGAGTATGCTTTTCTCTTGCATCATATGATGATCTAGAGAATTAGAAAAACTTGATAGAAATACTAGATTTTGGGGGGGTTCCTCTTTGTGGCTCTTTATTGCAAGTTCAAATAAGAGCTTTTTGGTGTAAATCTAAGCTCACCGTTGCATCTAGAGTGTTTGAGAAAGTCATTTTTGTCTTTTGTTTTGTCCAAATCAAACATACGAGGCCAAATCTATGAGGGTTTGAAGCTGAAGAGTGGTTGCTAGATCCAAATGGTAGCTATAATTTTGGAACATTTTAGGTCAAATCCAACCCTTCCATTGAGTCCAGAAGGGCCAAAAACCCTAAGATCGATTGTCAAATTGTCCAAATCTGAGAAGTTATCCACTGAGGCAAAAAAAAAATTCCTAGGGAGCCGTATGCCCCTAGGTCAAGTCATTATTGCGTCGGGTACCATCATCAAAAAAATTGTACAACAAGTTCGATAATTTTTACAAAAAATTAAATATTTTAGGCACATTGTTTGTTTTTAGAAAAATTGTATTTGAAAATACAAAAATTAAGAGTTTATTTAAAAAAAACTGTGGAGTATAGGGTATAGTCTATGGTACAGTCTGTAGACTGTACCCTGTCCCCCATCAACAATACCGACTGCCACACAATAGTTCTTCATCAACCCACTCAACTATTTAGACCCACCTCCACTGTCCGTCAGCCAACTTCAAAATACCAACGATCAATTAAAAAACCAGCGTTGAAACATTGAAATAAGCAATAAAAAAATCTAAAGAATTTGACAAATTAATAGAATATTCTATGAAGCGATTCGGTCGAATATTCCCAAAAGTTTCCAAAAGGCAGGGCAACCTGCGACATCTAAACACCAGTCAATTTTAAGCCGGAGAAATCGAATATTCCTTGTAGGGGCGCATATTCTCTATAATGGCCATTTGACCATCAAATTTAGGCCAATAAGTTGCTAACGTCAGCACCACGTTATCAGTTTCTTAACAAAAATTTCCCCCCCTCACCATTGAGCTTTTTGATTTTGCAGTTGATTTTCAAACAACCATAACTTGCTCATTTTGACTCCTTTTTGCAAGTAATTTTTTTTTATTTGGGCTAATTTTTTATGCTCTACACAGTGGTGCAATCATATTTTATTTTTGGTGTTTGGATTTTCTAGAAATTGTGGATTCTCATGGTTGTTGCTACTTCATCTTTATTTTGGGAACTTCAAGAGCTCATATCTTGCTCCTATGGTAATATTTTTGGATGTGGTTTTTTTTGAAATTGCATATTTTTTTGTGTACTTTTTAGTGGTATGATTAGATTGATCTCATTTTGTACAAAAAATTGTACTTGATTATGTGGCCAAATTTGGAATTTGCATGTACCAAGAACAAGACCACTTTTTTGTTTTTGGAAAGTGGCAACTATAAACACACTAATCATAAAGTGCCACAAATCAGATATTGCTTGGGGGGTTTCATGATTGAGTAATTTGGTAATCTTGTAGTGGTTGGTTGAATTATTTTGCTTGGTTTGTGTTCTTGCAATGGGGAAATCACAAATTGAACTTCTAACTCTACATAATTATGCTACATGGAGAAAATCAATATGGAACTATCTCATGGGAAAGGGTCTAATAGGCTATCTAAAGGAAACCATTTCTCAACCTACTGATGCTAAAGGATTGACAAGATGGGAGATTAATCGTGAGAAAATACTTGGATACATATGTTCATTAGTCTCATTTGATTTACAATTTCATGTTGAATCATGTAAAACACCTAAAGAGGCTTGAGAAGATTTTGAAAATTTGTATGGTAAAACAAATAAGATTAGGGGATATCAGATTGACAATGATTTGATAAATATTGATCCTAAAAGTTTTAACATCCAAGACTACATCTTCAAAGTTAACCAACCAAGAACACAATTGAAAGAATGCAACATTGATAAAGAGGATTTACAATTGATTTTGAATGTGTTATCCAAGCTTGGTCCTGAGTATTCATTGTTTGTTTCTAGATTTCATACCCATCGACTTTCTATGGGAGCATCATATGTTGATCCTAACTTTGATGAATTTGAAAATCTTCTAATCCAAGAGGAACCTAAGTTAATGAACATGGGTCTAATCAAGTCTTCCAAGTCACAAGCATTGTTGGCTAGTGAGTCAAAGGTATAGAAAGAATCAGTGAATATTGATAAGAAGCAAAAGAAGAAAAAGAACAAGCCACATAAAGAATCAAAATTATCTACCTCAAAAGGGGAATCATCTAAGAAGGAGAGGCCTACTTGTGCATATTGCAAGAAGGATTTATATGAAGAACACTATTGTTATAAGGCAGATATTAATGGGTTGAAACATCTTCTCAAAAAGAATCACATTGATTTGCCTTATAGAACGTTTGAATTTTCTCCTTCTTCAAAACAATCTAAAAAGGACATGCTCTTTGTGCTCTTTCAGTTCATGGATCAGGGAGATGACTTCTAGATTTAGGAGCATCTCATCATATGGCATCTTTGTAGTTTATATTCTCTTCTTTTCAGCCTTGTACTATGTCTCCTATTTTGATGGGAAACAATACATACATGAGTGTACTTAGGAAGATGTCTATTAGTTTTGGGGACAACACTTTCTAGGATGTTTTGTGTGCTCCTCATTTGATGAACAATCCTCTTTCCATATATCAGATCACATGGTGGATATGGGAGGACTATGGATTTCACACCTAATTCAATCTTCTTTTCAGATCACATGAGTCAAGCTTCTACATTAGGATATAAAGGACATGCTCTTTGTGCTCTTTGAATTCATGGATCAGGGAGATGACTTCTATATTTAGGAACATCTCATCATATGGCATCTTTGTAGTTTATATTCTCTTCTCTTCAACCTTGTACTATGTCTCCTATTTTGATGGGAAACAATACATACATGAGTCTACTTAGGAAGATTTCTATTAGTTTTGGGGACAACACTTTCTAGGATGTTTTGTGTGCTCCTCATTTGATGAACAATCCTCTTTCCATATATCAGATCACATGGTGGAGATGGGAGGACTATGGATTTCACACCTAATTCAATCATCATTCAAGACTTGGTGAGTAGACAAATCATTGCTACTGGGATGCTTGATCATTCATCTCGATTGTATACCTTTGCAAATTTTGCTTCTGATGGTGTATTTCTCCTTCGACTATTGATCACACTTCAAGTATGAACGATTCAGAGGAGACATTTGGATTCTTGAACTTGGGAGTTCTCACATTAGATCTAGTTCTTGAGTCATGCATTTCACCTCCTCCATCTACTATTGTAGTTGATGATGCTTGTGTTGCTACAAATATAACTTCTTGTGATTAAGTTCAACAAGATCTTCATTGTCTTTAAGATTTGGCTACTTTGGATTACTTCTTGACAGGTATTTTAGACTTGTTTGTGGAGTCTCATATTGCAAATTTGGGAGACATCATTGATGAAATTCATCTTCTCTTTGATGAAGAAGATCCTTCTTCAATTGTTGTGAGGGAACACTTTGACCCTCTTGTTCATTCTCTACATGATCATTCTTTGTAGTTTGATGTGACTGTGGATACTTTTGGACAACATTTGGAGGAGGCTTCTTTTTATTCAGAGGGGATATCAGTGTCTTTGGATTGTGTTCTACATTCATCTCTACTAGATTTTGGATTGTCCTCTTTAGCAGTGTGGCCTAGAATGCCTGTTTGGAGTGTGTTAGCTTTCAACATCAACATGGAGACACTTGAGAATGCTTCTGAGACATCATCTCATATCATCCATCTTCCTAACATCCTGCATACATTCTTGGTTTTGTTTCTTCCTAAGGGGAGGAACATTGTTCGATGAGATTGGATCATCTTCAACATTTAATGTTGAGCTTCCACCATCATTGAAGGAGACTCACCATTGAGGGGGGTTGCATCATATCTCTTCTTATTCTCTCTTATGGGGGGTATTTTTAGTCACATGGGATTTTGGCCTTCTCATGCATCATTGAGTGCATTTCTTTTTTGTATTTCATCTCTCTTTTGGGGAGGATTTTTGTCCCACTAGGTTTTCTCCTTTTCTCTGATTGTGAGAGATTTCATTTGCATATGTACATGGGTACCTAACATGTCCTAGTAGCTGAAACCAATTCTTGCATCTTTATGTCATTTGAACACATAATAATTTGCTACTCCCTAAGTTGCACTTAAGGGGGGGTGTTGGTGTAAATAAAGTCTCGTGCCTAGTTAATTCATTACTAGGGGACTTATTTACATGTTAAGTTTACTTAGGTCCTAGAAATCTTTCTAGAAGGTGTTAGCTATCATTAGTTGTTATCTTGTCTTTCAAATTATAACACATGTGACCTAGGTAGTTGTGATAAGTTGTCTCATGTCATTTGATTAAGACACTAGTCATAATCTTATGACATGTCATGTCTCACCTTGGCTATATAACCAAGGGGTCTCTCATACATACACATCAATTGAATCATATATTCATATTCACATTCTCTCTTTGTGCTTTCTATTTGGACTCTAAATCTTGGTAGGCTATCTCCATAGCCAATTCTAACAATATCTAGCTCCTTTATTTGGTTTCATAGTGTTTTATTGAATTTTTTTTCTTAATTAAGTTTTGAAGTCAAACTAATTAGAAATTAGACATAGGTTTACTATATAACACAATTTTTTTTGTATGTATAAAAATTCAAATTTTTTTGTTGGATCAAGGACATAAATACCAAGAGCATAGATATTTTTTACAACTTTTTTTTGGTAATATACTATTTTTCCACATGTGCAAAACAAAGAGTTTAATTTTAGTGAAAAACCTATGTTTAATTAAACTAAAAAAAAAGAACATAACAAAACCAAAATATATAAAAACTATACTTGATGGAGAGCTCGTTTTGAGGACTATAATTCTCCAGCTGGGTTTGTCAAGTTGATTCCATTTTCATCCTCAACCTAAGCCTCAAAAACCAATGATGTAGAACGAAATTCATGAGTCTTATTAGACTAGAAAATTTTGTAGCCAACCCCAATTTCAATTTGACAATTTCATTTATCAATGTTCCCCAATTAAATTCATGAAAACAACAGTGACAATTTGATTACTTCCAATCAATCAAATGTTCCAAGCATTTAACTTCTACTTACAATCAAATTTAATTTCACCGTCAAATATTTTTCTACAACCAATAAACCAAGTCATTTTATAAATTATAATTTTACATTCCATTATTCATTCTCTTATTTCAAACACTAAACCAAAAAATCAGATTTCAACCTTACTTCCTCTGTTCACTCTCTTGCCATTCATTCACTATTATCCCTTCTCTAGTTATGGTCTCTTCTTTTTATTCTCCTTGCATCCAAATTTTATTTTTCTTCCATTCTTTTCACTAGCACAACCCTCTCTACATACTTCTCGACATAGATTCACATATTCCAGCCTTTGCCATTCTGAATTTTCCCTATGCAAATGACCCCTTTTTTCCTCCTGTAAGTGGTTAGCATTAACCACCTCAAAAAAAACTGTAATGCACCAAAATTAACTCTCTTCTTTGGTCTTATCTCCTTCAACTTCATGCCACACCCAAATCCATTCATCTCCCCAACAAGAAAATAATAAATTACAAGGTAAATGAGGAATAATTCAAAATTTTATTTTGAATTTTTTATTCCTCTTCAATTTCAACACCAATGTATTGGGTAAATAAAATAAAAAATAAATGAATTATAATTTAATTAAATTCCTTTGTCATTTTCCTAGCAAGGAATTGCAATTAATTTATAAATGAATAGAAGAAGAATTAAAATTCAATTTCTCCACTTTTTGCCTTTTTTTTGGTTGCTTGCGGATAAAATTGTAGCAACACCAAAAATAAAATAAATGACCAAAATGAAACAAAATTTAAATATTTTTTTTTGGTGATGAGGATTGCTCTACACCTGGGATGCTCTTGCATTAGACACATTGGGTAAGAAAAATTTTGTGAGCTTGGGCTGAAAAAATGGAGTTGAGTAGTAGGACTACCCTCCCAAGTTGTAAACAACTTACAACACAATTCAATGTTGTGTCAGGTTCCCTACGATAAATTTTGTTCTCCTTTTCTAGAACTTAGCTGGAACATTTGCCATATTCTTTCACCAACAGCTATTCTTTGCACCTCTTTCTTAATGTGGAATTTACTTCACCTTAATCTGACCTCCTCCACCAATTACAACTCTCACTCTTCTCTAATAATGTGGGATCCAACCCACCATAAACCAACCACCTCCACCAAATTTCATTCTCATCTTCCTCCTTTGTGGTAATTAACCCACCACAATCCATCCTCCTCCTCCAAGAACATTCTCTCCAATGTTCATTCATCACTGAATCTGCACACATATCTATATCAAAATTATAAAAATTAAATATTTCCATCAACTGATTTTCTCCACTTGTATCTTTCTCTTTAACCTCTCCTATTTCCTTATCACCATGATGGATTTTCCCAGGCTTCACCTCAACCCACAACATCTCCATACTTTCTACTTATTTAAACTCAAATGAATACAAATTAATATATTCTTCACAATTACAAAGACCAATATTTACCTCTATTGGTACATTTTTTTTTATCTTTTATGTTGAGATGCAATATTTTCACTTCCACCATTCATCGCCTTCTTTATCTTCATGTTCTCCAAAGGAATCACCTATGTTTCAACCTTTTTTTCTTCTTCAATATTGATAACTTCATCTTGCGTCTCATTCACTGTTGCAACTTTTATGTTGCTCTCTTTCTCTATGCCTCCAACAAGGTATGCTCTTTCCACTTCACTCTCCTCTTTGTCATCCTTTTGCACAAGGATCTCTTCAAGTCTCACTGCTGCAATTAGTGCCATAATTTCATCTTGCACACTTATGTGGGTTGTTCCCACATGTTCACTTCTCGATGAACCCTTTGTCAAAGAGCTACAACATTGTCTCTTATTTTTCCCATCCTCAAGGGCATCCAATCTTGCCTGGATTTTGGTTATTTCTTCATAAAGAAATTCTAAAAATCTATTTTCTCACTCCTCTAAGTATGAAATTCTTAAGGGTCTCTTCATGAACCATCTCGTCCTCTTCCTGGAAGACATCTTCTCACTCTCAATTTGTAACTTCTGCAACTTGCACACAAACACATTAGAGCCACCACTATCTGTAGTCATAGGTACTCCCTATAACAAAATCACTTGTCATCCTCTACCCAACTGAGACTCTGGAAGATGCTCCTCTCAAGACTTCCTCTACCCACTTTCTCTTAGTGGAAGAAGTATATGCACCTTCTACCCAGCTTTATCTCTACTGGAGGACAACCAACCACTTCACATACAATCCAACTCAATTTGCAGTTGTAAAAATACTCAACAAGCAACCAAGATCTGATACAAATTGATGCAAAACAAAATTCGTGATTCTTATTAGACTGGAAAATTTCATAGCGAATCCCAATTTCAATTTGACAATTTCATTTATTAATGTTCCCCAATTAAATTCACGGAAACAATAGTGGTAATTTGATTACTTCCAATCAATCAAATGTTCTAAGCATTTAACTTACAATCAAATTTAATTTCACCTTCAAATATTTTTCTATAAGCAATAAACCAAATCATTTTGTAAATTATAATTTTACATCCCACTATTCATTCCCTTATTTCAAACACTAAACAATTTTTTTTTAGTTCCAATCTTACTTCCTCTGTTCACTCTCTTGTCATTCATTCTTTGTTATCCCTTCTCTGGTTGTGGTCTCTTCTCTTTATTCTCCTTGCATCCAACTTTATTTTTGTCGTCCCCTCTTTTCACCAGCACAACCCTCTCTACATACTTCTTTGTATACATTCACATATTGTAGCCTTTGCATTTATGAATTTCTCCTTGTGCAAATGACCCCCTTTTTCCTCCTGTAAGTGGCTAGCATTAACCACCTCAAAAACTACAAAATACCAAAATTAACTCTCTTCCTTAGTTTGATCTCCTTCAACTTCATGCCACACCCATATCCATTCATCTCCCCAACAAGAAAATAATAAATTACAAGGTAAATGAGGAATAATTCAAAATGTTTTTTTGAATTTATTATTCCTCTTCAATTTCAACACCAATGTGTTGGGTAAATAAAATAATAAATAAATGAATTGTAATTTAATTAAATTCCTTCATCCTCTGCCTGGCAAGGAATTGCAATTAATTTATAAATGAATAGAAGGAGAATTAAAATTCAATTTCTCCACTTTTTGCCTATTTCTCAGTTGCCTGTGGATAAAATTGCACCAAAAAATAAATGACCAAAATCAAACAAAATTTAAATATATATTTTTTGGTGATGAGGATTGCTCTACACTCGAGATGCTCCTGCATCACCCAAAATTCTGCATAAAATTGCAGAAGGAGTGGGGGCAAGGACATAAAAGGGGGGTTCGCTAGGAACCCCTTTTAGCAAAGGGGGGTTCGCTAGAAGGGGGGTTCAAGTGAACCCGCTTAAAATAATATTAAAAAATGTGTTTAGATGGGTTTGAGCGAAGGTGGACCGTTAAAATTATTTTTAACAGTTAACCTTCGTTTGAACCCCTGACCAACCAAGTTATTTTTATTTTTTATTTTAATTTCATATGCATATAAATATGAACTTATTTTTTCATATCAACATTGCAAAATTAATTTACATTTTTATCGATCAAGGTAGATTTTGAAGAAGAAAACTTTTGGTAGAGGATTTTTCAAGTCATCTTTTACTTGAAGAAGAAAATGGGACAACAAAAAAAGGACAAAATACGACTCAACAAAATTTTCAGAAGAAAGAGAACAACAAAGGCATGAATAAAATTTTGCAAGATATCATAAAAAGAAACAAGGTATGTATATTTTCTTTCCTATTTTTAATATTATCTTGAAAATATTTTCTTTCCTATTTAATATAAGTTTTTAGCATGTAGTAGGATGTTATTTCTAGTTTTTAACATTTAGTTTAAGTAGATATTTGTTTCCATATCATTTAAACTTGTAACTTAAATATATTTGTTTTAAAATATATTTAAATGTGTCTATTAGGACTTCTCTCTCCCTCTCTCCCTCTCTCCCTCTCTCTCTTTATCCTTCTCTAGATCTACCTTCCTCTCTAAACCATATTAGATAACTTCCTAATATTAATTATTATATCTTTATCCTCTACAAGAAATTTGGGAATCATAGAATTAAATGCTAGCAATACCCCTAGAGGATAACCATTATTACCTATGCCCCTTCACCAAAAAGGTTAGTTTTGGTGAATTTGTCACCAAAATTAATGGGTAGTTGAATAATGACCTACCTAACCCATCCCTTGAATTCATTTTCCCTAAATGTATCTAAAATACTAGAAATTAATTCCTCTTCCTCCCATCTCATTCATCCATGCAAATTCACATTCCACAAAGTGACTTCACTTAAAGAAATAAATTTCTTGTGCAAGTTCTCTCTCCATCCATCCATTTATTGTAGGTATTATTTAAGGAAAAGAGGCTAAATTATTTCTATTAGGGATACACTTAAGATCTTTCTCTCTATCTTTGGTCAAAACTCGAGCATGTGTCTTACCTTCCCTCTTACTTTATAGTTGATTCATATTTTATTTTCTTCATCTAAATCTATTAGAATCCCCATTTTCATGTTCAAATAAACATAAAATCTTACTATTTAGTGTCTTTCCTCCTTTCATTTCCATGATATTCTAGTCCATATTATTTTTATCATCTTTTTTTTATTTCTTATTTCATCAAATTTATTGCACACATCATCAAGGGGTTTATCTATTTTTATCATGGTTTTTATTTTGTCTATTATTGTTTCAAATTATTTCCATATCCTAGGTTTACATAAACCATTTTCCTATTAACAATGTGGATTTATATTGTAATTACCCACAAGGGGATTGACTGAGGTACAATTCCCTTTAAACTCTCCATATTGTAATTTTTTTCTAATTTACAAGTGATTCTATATGAATTTTTAGGAAGTGATTGAAGATAAAAGTGCATGAAATCATCCAATGAATCTCCCATAAATAAAATAGATTATTATAACACTATGAATGAGTTTTCATCTATGAGATATCCCTAATGCTTATCATGTCCCTTTATTAAAGGATTGATCTTATAGTTCTAAATTATTTTCAAAAATAACCCCAACCATTCTCTACTCAAATCATATGTTAAACTTAGATAGTTTTTATTAAATGTAACAATTCTGAATCCTCTATTTTGCATATTTTCCTAGCATAATTTTTATTTTTTTACTACTTTTATATTGTTTTACCACTTTAAGGTCCTCTCTCTCTCTTTCTCCCTTGACTTAAGTCTTTTTAAAGTTATTTATTTAGATCTAGATACTTGTCCGCTCCCTATCCTTCTCTGTAAGGTCCTCTCTCTCTCTCTCTCCTTAAGTCTTTTTAAAGCTCTTTCTTTCTCTCTTTATCCTTCTCTAGGTAGGTCCTCTATCTAGACTACTAAGTTTGCACATTAAGGACCAAGAAAGTTATATGTTGTTACCAATATTTGGACTACTAGTTGAACATGTTCTTGACCATATATTATTAAATTTATGAGGTGAATTTGTTGGACATCATTTTCAAATAACTTTAATTTATATTTGTTTCAATTGAATGTGTGAATTAGGGTTCTTCATAGGTTTTCACATTAAGTATTTATCATGTACTTGTATTATTTAATCATAAGTTTCATACTTGTACTAGTTTCAAACATGTTTTAAGTCTTTTTAAAGCTTTCTTTCTCTCTAGATATCCTTCTTTCTCTCTAAGGTCCTCTCTCTCTCTCTCTATCCTTCTCTCTAAGATAGGTCCTCTATCTCTCTCTTGAGTTAAGTCTTTTAAAGCTCTCTCTCTCTCTCTCTCTCTCTCTTGGCTTACGTATTTTGTGTGTAGAATATGCTCAACAAACAAAAAGTTTTGAAGTAGGATTCAAGCCAAATTTAGATATTGGATCAAACGAGGGTGAAGAACATATAGTTGAAGATAGGGAGGAGGACCAATTTTAAACAATGCATGTTGGAGAGGGGTCAGGATCGCTTCCTTCTATTGGTATGGATGAGCATACGAATCTAGCTAAAGAGGTGAAGAGAAAAATTTCTTATAGAAATTTAGATCATTTACTTGAAATAGATATGGAGAGATTGAAATGTTATGCCAAACAACCTAGAAATACTAGTAGGAGGTCAATGAATAAATTTGTAAAGGAAATAATCAATGCTCATTTCAATCATCTTGGTACACTTGAAAAAACTAAGTTATTATCACTTTTTCTTTGTAATGAGCTGGAAGAGCCATTACAATTGTTGGGTGTAGATTCAACATTGAATAAGAGGAAACACAATATAGAAAAAGATATTGTTGAAAATATTAAAAAAGTTTAGATTCCATTGGGAAAGGATCTCGATCAATAGATAAGGCCATTTCAAGAAGAGTGATGTTGACATATATTTTAAATAAAAATATATTAAGAGAAAGAAAAATCTCTTCACTTTCAACTGAAATTGGTTTTAGTAGAAAGACACTAACAAAATATATGAAAAGGAGAAAGGTTTTGGATGATATTCCAGAAGGCAATCAATAAATTATGTGTAGAGCTCCCCATTCTGACAAGATTGAAGATGTTATTAGGAACTTGATCTCAACTTTTTGGAATGATCATACCTATCCATCATCAAACAGTAGAGATGTTGTCAAACACAAGATTGGGCTCAATGATTATGAACATCATACAAAAAATTGGCTAGACATAACACAACATGAGATGTATGTGAACTTTTGTAATTTAAATCCTCATATAAAGATTGGGAAAACAATGTTTGAAAGGTTAAAGCCACATTATGTGAAGATAAACAAGGTTTTTGAAACTTGTTGTTGTCGTTATCATATTGAATTTGATCTCTACTATTAGGTGTTTTGAAATATGAGAGAAGAAAGTGATGGTTTTCAAAATGCACCTCCTAAATGGGTAAGTATGTTCATAGAATCCATCTTATGTGATAATGCAACTGGTCAAATAAATTGCATAAAAGGACTTTGTGAAACATATGGAAAATTGACTAAACTTCCTTTGACAAATGAAGATACTGACCCAACAAAGATAGTAAATTGCAAGAGTTACAAGTACATAAGTTTCAAACAAATTTTGGGAAAGAATCCACAAGGTTAAACTATGTAGAGGAGGAGATACCTATCAGAACATTTATGATTTTTTTTCAAAAATTGATACAACTGTACATACAACATGCATTTTTTGCTAAGTGGAAAACACAATAGTTTCAAACATTAAGAGATACTTTCCCACCTAAAACAGTTCTATCAATAGTCGACTTTGCAAAAAAAAATTCTTTTGTACATCAAAAAGAGATTCAATCAGATTATTACTTTTCAAAGCAGATCACTATTATGGTGCATGTGTGTTATTGACATGCGCAATTGGATTTGGATGGTGATGATAGTACATATGATGAACAAGTCATTAAAAAAGAATATCACTTTTATATTAGTGATGATAAAGAGCATGACACACTTTTTGTACAACATTGCTTTATAATTTTTTTTGAGAATTTGGCCAGCAGGGGTGTAAAAAATAGAAAGCATTTTGTATGGTTAGATGGATGTGCAACACAATTCAAATCTTCACAACCATTTTATGCACTATGTAGATATTATCAAATTACAAAATACCACATGTTCGGAGTTTCTTCAAGAGTGGGCATGGAAAGGGCGAGCATGATGGTGTAGGAGCTTGCATCAAACATGCTCTAAGAAAGCATCAAATGAGTTATTCGGGAGATTGTATAGACGATGCACATGATGTTGTTAAATGGTGTAAGAAACACTTTGCATCAAATGACATCGACACATCTTTAAGAACAAACCAATACATTCCACATAGAGTGTTTTGGAAGATAATAGGTATGTATAAATTACATTTGAAAATTTAAAACTTTAAATAATTATATATGTATACATGTTTGTTCACATAAGTTTGATTTTATGTATCTAGGTCTAGATAGAAGATCGATGTATGGATGCAAGAGGGTAGACAAAATAAGATATTTTCATTATATCATGAGTACAGATCGTTGGCTTGGATGGACATCGTACATGAGGGATTATTATTGTTTTTGCAATGAGTGCATTTTGGAAAGCTTTGAGGCACAAAACAACCAACAACGTGGATATGTTAGTGAATGGAATTTACTGACACTAGTCATTTTTAACACATATGGTGAAGATGAGAATGAAAGCTTTGAAGACATCTGTAGTGCCCCTCCATTCTCACCTTGGATGTGCAGTAGTCTAGCTAAGGAATTTGAAGATGAAGGACGCAAGATATGAACATATTGATGTGATGGGAGTGCTTTGGTTACCTTTAGGGTTTTCATCTGATTCTAATATATGCTGACATGCCATTATGATTTTGATTATGATTATCTTTTGGGAATGAAGATGTATTGACTTATGTTCAAGTGTTGTGGTTGCAGATGGGACATGAGCTCCTATTAGCGCTTTAGTGAGTATGATGTATATTGTCATGTTATTATTGCTATGCAGAGATTTATTTGGATAGTCAGCTGATGTAATAGTAGGTTGTTGGATTAGGAGGAAAGAGAGGCAACATACCATTGGACGTATCAGGGACATACATAAATGAGATATAATTGCTAGAGTTCCTTTCCTAGTACTTCAAATATTATGCACATGTGTTCTAATTTGTATGTTTGAGTGAACAGGTACTAGGCTACGTCTCCACTCGAATTGGAAGGTCTAAGTGTGCCCTGGACCCAATGGATTAGTTGATTGAAGTTAACACTTGGTCCCCTACCCTAGCCATCATCCTCAAAGAGGATGAGTATCTGGTATGATACCTTGTTAATATTGTCAGTGGTTAGTCAGTGTTGCTTGAAGTTTTGCTTTTTGACCTTGGTTAGTGGTTAGGTAATTTGTTTGGTATTTGATTTAAATTGTCTGCTATCATGTCTTTGGTTATTTTACGTATTAAAATGAATTGGGATATGCTTTGGTAAATAAATATAAATGTATATATATATATATATAAATAATCATGGTTTATATTAAAATAAATTTGTAAGGTAATGTTAAAATAAACAAAATAAATAAATAATAATATGATAAATGAATAAATAAATGCTATAAGGTCGAGTATATAATTAATTATAATTTATAAATAAAATGCTTTAATCAATTCAAAATTAAGTATGGTGTTGGAAGGTTAATTTATTAAATAAAAGCTAATGAAAAAATCGGTTGGGATAGTTGGGAAAGTTTCCGTACAACTGACATTGTCTTCCTATAAATACTTGAGTTTTAGAGATTTTTCAGGTTGTCCTTCGGGGGAAAAAGAAAATTGCCTATAAAAAAATTGATTCTATTGCTGATTTTGGGGGGAGAGGACACACTATCCTTTTGCTATCCTTTTTGGCATTTGATCTTAGGCGGTTCTAATTATAACTGTTTTGGGTTCGTTTCTTTCTTTCGTGTGCCCAAATCTGTAGTTGAGCCCGCTGCTGCCTTGTAGCATATAGTTTGTTATGTGAATTAGAAATGGTAAAGATTTCTTTTTTATAATAAATAATGATAATATTACTATGGTTCATTTCGCTAATAATCATTGATAATGTGACTATGTCTCCATTTCGATAATAATCACTGTGGGAATCAACTAGTTAGGTTTCTTTTATTAGTACTTGCGTTAAGGCAATACTATTGCAATGAGTTTGCTAAAACTTGTTTAACTGGTTATTAATAAATTGTTTGCCAACCAATTACAAATTAGTATTTTAAATTGAATGAAGATTTTTTTTATTTTCTAAAGTCAACATGTAAATTTTTTAATTTTATAATTTTTAGAAAACATTTTTCATCAATGTGATTGGCTTAAAACTTTTCAGTGTTATTGGCGGATTTTTTGACATGTTAAACATAACCTGTTTTATCGGAGATTTTTTGGCATGTTTTCTGTGGAAAATTCCCGCCACTCATTTGCTTGGAAAATGACGCCTGAAAACTGGAGTTCATAGGCTTTCACACCTAAAAAACTAGAGTTCGCAGGCCTTATCCTTGCAGTTCCCATGCCCGATCCTTATCTATATTGTTTTCTCCGCTATAAACCCCGCTATCTAGCCTTCTATACATTCGCTAACAGCCGTCTCACACACTGTCTTGCTTGAAACTATAGATCTACATTTTTATTGCGTTTTGAATCTGTTTGATAGTCCATTCAGAAGGAAATTAGATTTAGGTCTTTAACTTTCGCTTCTTCGTATCCTGGAGGTGAAAAGCACATCGGTGAACTTGATGAGCATGCAATTTGTTTCCTGGTAAGTTTTTAGAATTCTTGAGAAATCCGTTTTTCATGTCACCCACATATTTTACTTTTTATGTCGCAAGCATTTCATGTCCACACATTCTTTCTTCTACAACGTTCTGATTTTTTATATACTGAATTCATGTTGAAAAGCAATCTCCTTCTCTATCTCTGGGACCGTATTATGTCATGCGGCATAAGAGACCATTATTGCTTTCAAATAGTTTACAGGGGAACCATTAGTGCCCCTTCACATCTCACTGACTCCTGACAATCATTTGATTAATTATAATATTGTGTCATTCAAGAGCGCAGAGATTCTATATATTGGTGGTAAATAGCCATTGTGCATAGCAATGTTAGCTGCTACAACAACAGCTATTGGTTTTAGGAATGTTGTGCCTGTAAATCCCTACATTGGCCTCACGCGTACACAGTTTTGTGGGCGAAGGGAGTTTCTAACTGTGGTCGCTACAATGGCAGGGGCTTTGGATGTCTGTGCTAAGGCTGCCGTTGGCGCACCGGATAAGCTTGGTGACTGTATAGTGATCAAGACAAAGTCTGGTTGATGTTTGTATTCCCAAACATTCAATAATACAAATCAACACTGCATAAATTAAGCTACAAAATAGGTAAATTAGAGATAAATTAAATAATAATAGTAATAATAAAAACACTATAAATTTGAATTTAAATTCATACATTGCTATTATAATGAACCAACTTACTATGTAGCTCTTCTCTTCATTGAACTAAGATTAATGACAATTAATAGATTTTTTTTCATTGTTTCATATTAAATATATTGTTATTTAACAAAACTATTATATAATTTAATGTTTAAATAATTATTATTTTATTATTTCTTATAATTGTATTATATAATCATTTCATTTATTTTAAATTTTCTTTAATATAAAATAATTTAAATCATTATTATTTATATTTATATTATATAATCAATAAATATTATTTATATATTATATTATATATATTATTATGTAACATAATTATTATATAAATTTTATATTTATTTAATTATCATTTTTAATTCTAATTATATTATACTATCATTTGATTTTATTTTTATTTTATATGATGTTTATAATTTTTTATAATATTAAAAATTTGAATATATAATTGATTTTTATTTAATATAATGAAATTAAAATTAAGAGTTAGTAATATTAATATAAATACACATAATTGTTTTTTGTTCCATTAAATTAAAATATAGGTATGCATTATCTTACAATTTACATTATAATAATTAATATATTATTTACAAAATTTACAGATAATATAATACAACTATACAAAACTTTAATTACAATACTACAAAGGCAAGTACTCGCCACTACGTGGCACTTGTTCTAATATTGTATTTAAAGTTGCAATGTAAACTTAGGGTTTTGTGGTACTTGTTCAATAAAAAATATAGTTTTATTAATATAGTATTTCTTAAATATAATAGTTGTATTGGTTACAATCCTTAATGAAGAAATTAACAATTTACCATCATGAACCAAAATTATCACATGGTAGTACTGAGAGTTCTTGGGTAAAAGTTCTATTGGTATACATAGTATTAATGATTAAAATGATACATGTCATAGATGATTTTTATTAAAAATAAACATGTTGATTTTATTGGAATAGTTAAAACAAGTAATAAATTTACTGTGGATAAATGAATAGGGTAATAGTTAAGTAAATTGACAATTAGGGGAATTGTTAACATGGAGTGAAGGTTAAACATAAGAAAAAAAGGGGTATTTAATTTAAATGTTTCAAGATGGAGTGGTAAATAATTTAGATTACCTTCTTGTTAACTATTCGGTAAATGAATGGTGAATATTTTTATATAATTAATTATAGTTGATTAGTAAAATTTCCATGTAATTTAGTCTTTTTGAATATTGTTTTAATAGTTATTGCAAATTCAATTATTAGTGGTAGATAATCTATTTATTGAATTAAGTGGTTAAAATAACTGAGAGATAAGTGAAATAATGCCTTAATTAAAGAAATGTTTCCATGGTTATAATGGAATGATTACTTGTTGTATTAGGCAATGTGTTTTGATTTATGGATTATGTGTTTATGTACTTGTTGAAAGTTTGTGTAAGGTTATGTTCCTTTGGGAAGTATGTTTAGTGTGTTTGTTTCTATAGGCCTAGGAGGGGGTATATATTTGTATGAAAGGTCCTTATGGTTGTTTTAACCCTGAAGGTGGTTGGCTAAGTTGTGGGTCATGTCTTTTGTGTGAAATGTAAACCCTTGAGTGTTGCTCTCCTATCTATGTATGGATACATGTGGTTAGGGTATGTGTGCAAGATGGTTAATACCTTGCTTGATGTGTAGGATTTACTAGATGCAAGTAGGGGGAGTTGTATGGGGGCTGGGGATTGGGAGAGGCTACCAGGATAACCCAGGACGGGGGTCGGGGCCTAGGAAGATCTACCAAGACAACCCATATCAAGCTATGTGATGTCCACTACTCCTTATTGCAATCTAGCACTCCCTGGATGTGTTTCCTCTTTTTGTTGTGTGTGTTCCTTTAGAAGAGATGTTGGTGTTTTTGGTAGTGTTGTGTAGAGGTCATGTATAATCCCTTGTTATGATAGCCTGTTGCTCTCCTAATTGTCTATTGGAGGTGGGACCTTGTGTTATCTCCTAGCACAGGGGGTGGACCTCCAGGTTCCACATGGGCAAGAGGCTGGTGCTTTTTCTCCATTGGGTATTCTTGTTGTATGTTTGTGAGAGTGGTAACTGGCCATTGCTCTATGGATTCCAATTCCTGTTCCTGTTGAGAAGATCTTCTATCATGCATTTTTATATTGGATTATATATCCATTTGTATCTCATAATGTAATCTGATGTAATCTTCTTGCATGTACTTGAGGAATCAATGGTGTAAATATTGTAATGATGTAACGATTATTAATTATTTCATTTTGTAGAGAGTATTGTAAGAAATGCATCTTGCATAGGTTAGTTAGCTAGGAATGATCTTTAATGTTGATTATTTGTTGTTATGTGATGAAAGTAAATAAATTTGTATCATTTAATATGATGCTTCAAAATGAACCTTGCATGTTAGATTTTTCTTGTATCTTTTATTGTTATTGATGTTAGATTGTGAGTAACACAGTTGAGGAACCTTAGAGGACCTAGGTTTAGATTATGATGTTATGTCATGTTATGCATTCTAATGTTATTTGTTGTTAATTTTTTTTTGTTCCGTTAGTTTGGCATGGGTTGTGTTGTCCTTTGGGGTTCCTTGGTGGGGGCGTTACAACATCCCTTTGATTTCAGTTGATTATGACCATATTTTAGGATTGGTTAGAAAAGGTACATGTGTACTTGATATAAATTTAATGTAAATTTACAATATAGTTATTTTTAAAGTTTAGTACTTAGAGATCTTTAGTCTAGACAGTTCTAATTTTTTTACAAAATTTCCATGTAAATTTGGTGTACAGGAGATGTTTTTGCAGTCATAGCAGAGCCTGGAGACATAGAAGGTGTTAGTTATTATTTAATGTGTTGTACAAAAGAGAGGAAGAAGCTAACGAAACTTGAAACAAGTGATAAAATGTTGTTTCCCACAGGTAAACATTTAAATTTATATATACATGTAGATGCACATTACTTTACATTAAATATATTATTACAGACATGTTGAGTGAAAATGTTACATGCATATGTCTTACCTTAGGTTCATGTTGTTTACCGTGTAGGTTCAACTGTAGTGCAAGGGATATATCTCAAACAAGTCAAAATTGTTCAACATGTGATTCATTTTATTGACTATCAACCTAAAAAAAGGCATATCAATATAGTCACCTAGTAATTGCTACCACCCTACATCTTTATGTAGTTCCACATGCACGTGGACAAAAAAATAGAGACTAGATAGTGATGATCATCAAAAAATATTATATCTTATTGAAGAGGGGGTTGAACTAGTTGTTTGAGTAGGATATATCCATGATTTTCAAGTTCAAGTACATGTACACATATGTTCAAGTGAGAACTTATAGTAGTGTTTGAACTCCATTGTTTTAGTTACTTATAATATGTTGATGACGATTATTTCAAATTTGTGGTCCACTTTTTTAAAGGATGTACTATTTTTAATGTGGTACACTTTTAAGGATGATGTACTATTTAATTAATGTACAAAGTCCACTTTACCTAGAAATACTTAATAGGAGATATGAATTTACATTGCACTTGTATCTATATATATCCATATAATTTTTAACCATATCCCATGTTTTGATGATCACAATGTTACATATTTAATTTCCTTATGACTTTAGGATTATGTAGATAGAAAATATTATAAATTGATTCATGGTGCTTAATTTTATACATATTGTGTATATTTTGAGACTGTGCTTTGTAAACAAGTGTTGAACCTACACCAATTGAAACTTGAATATAAAATATGATTATTTGGGTGGAGGCATTAAGTTCTCATATTATAGGTAAATACTAAAGGTGAAAATATGATTACTATCCTTTATAGTTCAATTAAATAGAACCTTTAGAATCTAGGACTTTTAAATAGTACTTTCATGGGGTATATTAGGGCTTATGAAAAATTATGAGAGTAGATATTGATGGTTGGATTATTCAAGGTATATTGACATGTTGCAATGACAATTAAATCCCCTGTGCCGATACCTTAAATCTCTTAATGACTATTTGTGTTGAGGCATTAAGTTCTCATATTTAGGAATAATGTCATTCTATGCTATATTTCTTTTTACTTTGACTAAGGAACTTGGGACAAGAGATTAAGTGTGAAACACATCACTTAAATCTCCAATAAATGAGGTTAAGATCTAATAAATATACAAATCATTCACATAGAAAGGATCTTTCTAACTCTTCTTACAATACATTTGAGGTCTTTTTTTGTAGAACATCCAAAGATAAAATTGGATCTAGTAAGAGTTAAGGTCTCTAATTAGGTTAAAATTTTATTAGACCTCTCTAATTTTATCTAAGTGATATAGAATACTTGAAACAATTTGGTAGGTTGGTTTCTATTTGAAACATACACTATCATCAAGCTGTGTGGATCAATTTTTGCCTCATATTAGTTGCCATACATATTCCAAGATAGGATTTCCTACCTTGAGGTAATAATGTAAGAACCCTTTGTGTATTTTATACATCAATATTACTTCAAAAATTGCACTACCAAAAAAGGCCTAATTCATAACAACTTCTTAATATATAAATAACTCCTTTGGAAACAATATTTGAGATGCAATTAACCTATGAGATCCTTGATATATCATAAAATTACCACTAATTAAGATGTCAACACTTGAGAAGAGGAAGCGAAGGATAAATTTGATTCTTTATATCTATTATAGAGAAGTTGTATCTTAGGTTATGTCACCATTATATTCAATAATAAGATAACATGTACACATGATATATAAATTTAAATGAACAATTCATAATATATATAATTTATATTAAATAAGCACAAATATATATGTATGTCCAAGTTCTTGACTTAATCTAAAACATACACTTGAACCATGTAATCATAACAATTTTTGAAAGTTGCATGTATATTTAAGTTCATATTTAAATTCAAACTTGAAACATGTAATGTGTATATATGTATATACCCATAACATTTAATGTACATTTAACATATTTAAAACATATATAAATCATTTACTCATGAGTTCTCTAAATAGATATAGCATAAACACAAACATGTACATAGATGAACATAAACATAAACATAAGCAAACATGTACATAGATGAATATTTAAGCTCAAACACATGTATGTATATCATGAAAACAGATGTATGTATGTAATCAAGAGTCTTTGCTGTAAGTGTATTCTAGTATATCAGACATAGAATCAATCTTTGGACAAATGTGAGACTATCATTGTTAAACCATGTAGGCACTAGAATTATATGATGGGCCATATATAGAGCACATGTATGTATATTAAGGTTGAAATGCATATATGTAAAATAGGTCAAGGATAGATGCATGTTTGAGGATCATCAGATATATATGATGTATCAAAGACTCATAGATAACAGATGTCTGAGTATATGTGTAAATCTCAGATGTCCCATTTTTCCAGAATGGACTGACCTCTAGATTCAGTGGCCTGTCGTCATTATCGATCCTGTTTGGTGTGACCCCTCTGGATGGGATCTTGCTCCTATTAATGGATTATTATTAGACCCTAGGATAAAATTATACATAATGTGTTAAATAAATTATATATATATAGTTATTTAAGAATGTACATGTATAAAAATTTAAAACTCGCATGTCCACTGACAACAATATCATCAACCGAATCACTCCAATGTATACGATATGACCTCAGGCTAGGAGTAACATGAGGTTATCTTCATCTACAATATATATATCATTTAGTTAAAACTAAAATATAAATAAATTTTAAAAAAATTGAATTAAACATGCACATGCACACATACACATAGATACACATGTACTTGCATATCAGGTGGCATAGGATTCAAGCCCTTTGCAATGGCCGCCTCCACTAAATCATGCAAATGAGTTGTCTAAGTCGTGTCATGATCTACATTCGTTTGAGCCCTCACATGTTGCAGTAATGATGAGTGAAGGGGACTGACCAGCTGAGATGGCATCAATGACGAATCTTAACGCATCAACATCTCCACAAAACCTATAGACTGCATCAGGTCTTTAGGTCAAATGAAGGATCATTAGCCTATGTAGCAACCTAATGATCCATATGTGGATCTTAATGTGCACTAGTGTTGGGCCCTGGGTGATGAGAATGGTGGGATCCTAGATGTGAATGAAAAGATGTAACCAAATGACCTCTGACCTGCTCTACAAAGATCCCAAGCTCTAATTCAATGAAGGCATATGCCTCTAAGAGGTCCTCAACTAAATAATGCAAAGTACTTCGTGCCATATCTCCTATAAGAATGTCTAGTTGTGTGGGTGTAGGGATGCCTGCCATAGCATAAGGATCACAATCAATATTGTTGTACTGTGCTACAAATGAAGTTCTAGATCATGGACGTCTTGACATCAAATACTGACCCACACGATCACTAGCTATCCTAGTGGAAACAACTGCAATATCACCCACATTATCAATTGTTTCCCTTTGGGAAGAAAAGACAACCTGGTCTATTGAGGGGTTAAGGTTGGGGAGTTAGTAGGAGACCTCTCGCCAACCAATACCCTATACACTGGGGCCGACCAATCTTCTCAATTCTAAGGGTCTCTATCGACAACCCTACCATTCCCCTAACCAAGATATCTTGGAAGGCCACAATAGTTGACTTTGAGGCCCAAATGAACCTCAACATAGAACTATTGTGCAAAATATAAGGGAATTTGGTTGTTATTTGGATAATGACCAAAGGTTGCAAGAAACATAGGGTAGATCAAAGCATCCATAACACCATCCACACATTTGGTAACCTAATATGCCTTCACCTTAGGTTTATCTTGATAGTATGGAAAAAATTGGGTTTTAATGGTTTCTTTGGTGACCAAACCCTGAATATGAGAAAGGGAAACATCACCGCAGACTTCTTCCCACATGTGGGAAAGAATAGCAGCTATGGTATCAGGGGAAAATGCTTTTGTGTCTTAAATTTTATCTAGATAATTTTTTTGAGGCTCTCTAATATGGACTTGTAAGTGTCCTTATATATACCTGTATTGGTACCATCAATTAGAGAAGCTCTCAATTTCTCAATCTCACTATTAGTCCATAAAAATAGTTCCCGAGGTGGAACTGGTGTATTTTCCATGATGTACCTAAAGGATCAATGAGGTTATTGCTTTAATATCTCTATAGAGAATATAAATATTGGATGTACATTCAATTTAAATTTAAAACAACTATTTACAAGTGATTTAGAATGTATTTCTCTATCTATAGTTCTTGTGCATGTGTGCAATAAATTTAATGTAACTTAGAAATGTAACTAAACAAGTGAAACTAGTAAATTAATTTTAAGTATTAATAAATCTAATGTAATTCACTTCATTTGTTCATTTCACTATAAAATAAATTGACTAGACATGCATATGTATCAAATTAAAGAGAGAAAATAAATTGTATGTATCAAAATAAATGACTTCAAATATCCATAGATCTATCTAAAAAATTAGTTCTATAAAGGAAAATATCATTATAGAGTCTTTGAACAATGATTTTATAGTGAGCTACAATAAAAAATGATCCATTAACATAATTTCATAGATAAGACATGAAATACTTAAAAAACTATAGTTCTAAGTCATGGCTCAGATATTCAATCAATGTAGATATTTCTACATGACAAATATTATTCAATATTCATGTTAAACATACTACCACCTATATGAACTCAAACTTGAATCAATTGACCACCTAGAATAACAAGTCCTTTTAGTAAGATATCTAACAAGCATTAAAGAATTGGAGAAGATTAAACCTATATATTTAGACTCTTTTTGGCCATGTTTCTTTAAATTATAAGTGTTGGATTCACTTAGATACTGAGGCTTTAATATTATTGAAATAAGTATTCTTGATTGTCCCTTTTGTTACTTGTGTAATTCTAAGATATTTTGATTTATCCTATTATGATGTCTTAAGCCACCTACCAATAGTAAAATTTTATCGAATTTCAAATATATTTATAAAGACAAAGTTTGAAATATAAAAACTTAATAAATTTAATTGAATTATGTGTTCATTTAAATTTTTTACAATTCACATTGGTTTTTCGGTTAAATTTTTTATGTGTCAAGCTTAGTTAGCACACAGGTCATGTTTAAGTACATTAGGATTTGAGTCTATTATATTTATATATAAAATGCATCTACGTTATTTATTAGGCTATATCATTGTTCAAATATGAGAAAATTAATCACCATGTTTATTACATGGTTTAGGTTGTAATATATATAGTAATTTTATAGAGTTAACAAAATTTACTATTTTTATTAATATTGATTATTGTTGGCCATAAGTTTTATTTTTTTTATTTGTTGGCCTAAAATAATATCTTAAATGAAAGTTAAAAATTAAATTTTTGCAGGAGGAATGAAGTGAAAGAAGGAATGACACAATGGTTAGAAAGGACATTATCTTATTTTAGCAAATATAAGAGGATTAAGATGAAATGGGTGGTGAGGATATGGAAATTGTATAGGAGGATGTAGAGTGGCACTAGTAGATTTTGGGGGTTGTAATTTTTTTCTAGGTGCCTTAGACTTGACAAAGTTTTATGGAATAATTTAGATTCTTAGATACACATGAGAAGTATGAGTGATGTATTTTAGCTTCAAGGGTTGGAATTGTCATTTTATGTGAATCAAAAATTAATCTAGGGAAGGATATTGATTTTGAGGCTTCTAACAAGAAATCAAGAAAAGGCTTGAAGCCTAACTTCCTTCTCCCTCAAGTACATTTGCGCTAGGATAACATTATCTTCCACCTATTGGTTCCTTGAACTAATACTAGTAATCTCTAAGAAGGGGTGAGTTTCTATGTTTAAGGTGGCTAGGAGGGTGGCTCATGAATGAGTGAGAACATGTTTCTCTCCAACTCTTTAGGCTCTATAAACCTAGGGGGTATCCCTATTAACATACTAGATTAGATATATATAAATACAAAGAAAAACAACATAAAGGAGATGATTCCAATAGTAAGTTACATATGTTCATATATTCAAATAGAGATAAGAATCAAAATAAAAGTGGCATACAACATGAAAATTCTTTGTATTACTTCAAACAAGTGTGGTTTGAAATACAAATAGGTTTTACTCAAATTTTCAACCTTCTTACAAATGGAAGATTCTTTCCTTATATATAATATAGTGTAGAGGAGGGGGACCAACTGCTCAGGATCCCAGGTCATGGGAGGGTCTAGAACAATCAGCTGCCCTGATCTACCTCACACTAAGGGTTGTTTAAGGTAAGTTTAATGTTTCAAGAAGGTGAAAAGGAAGGACAATTGATCTGTCACTGTCCTTTTATCAACATGAGAGTTTAGGAAACCAGGAGAGAAATTTTTTGAGTTTGGATTGTAACCTAGGAAACTCTTTGCCAAAGGACTCCAGTGCAAAAGATAGATGACCGTGCAACACATTGGCATCCTGGTCAGGCGCTGGCGTCCATACGGATAGGGAATATGAAGTACATTCAAGACTAACAGAAACCTTGCTAACTACTTGATAGGTACAATTTTATGCATTGAAGGAAAACATAAAAGAGCTAAACTACTGGAATAATAAGAAGAATACTTTAACTTAAAGATAGAGTCTGACAAGAGCAAAGGTGACAAAAATCACACTTACGGTTGGTCCAGCCTCTTGTAAGCTCCACAAAAACATGATACCTACACACAATGGAATGGGGAAAAATGTTGAGGAAATTTCAGGGCTTCCTACAATCAAACCCCCATTTCGGTGTTCCCACCTCCACGAATAAATAAAATAGAAATGAGAGAAAGTATGATAAAGGAAAGAATTGAAAGGAAGAATACCAAGCAATGCTAACAACAATATGCTACATAAAATCAAATGACGATGCTAAATAAAATGGATATCACCTCCTCGACAAGATTCCCTCAAATACGTGAAGGGAGATGCAAGCTCACAAGCTTGGAGATGCCAACGTTGCCACAACAACGTGAGGAGTGAAACCAATAGAGTGTCAACTTGGAGCTTATGGGCATTATTCTTCATTGCTAATGGAGGAGTGTAATGCCTCTGCAGATTCTAGAGGCGGGAATCCTCTCAGGATAGTAGCGCATCACACAAACATCCACACATCACGCTAGTGTGCTCGACCAAAATTCCCCCACCAACACTTCAGATAGCTACCAAATGGATGGAAAGCGGATGATGAGGTGGAATAACATTTTCGAGTTTGATTTTTCTAAGGTAAGGGGTGTAAATGGGGAATTTGCAAGGGTTTCAAATTCACTCCATTACATTTTCCCCCCACTTTAGTGAGCATATGTGCTACCAAATGCGAGGTAAATTAGATTGAAAGATTTCAAAGAAAGTATACTTGAATTATCAAGGAAGTAGATCACAATCTAGTGAACTCAAGTGTAGGAGAGAGAAAGAGATGGCTCCATAGGTCCTCGGGCTTGAGGAGAGTTGAACAAACATGTGCCATAGATCTGCATACCTACGAAAGGTGAAAAAGAAGGCTCTATAGGTGCTTGGTCCTACAGAGTTGAACAAAGAGATCCTGCAGGATGAAAGCACTTTATAGGTCCTCAGAATTGCAAAGGAGGCACCCCTAGGTGCTCAATCTTGAGGGAAGCCGGATGTGAGAGGCAAAGTAGAGTTTGATGGGGCTTGATAGGTACTCAGTCCTGCAAGGTTTTTTGAAAGGAAACTTCAGTGGCGCACCTGCAAAGCAACATGTTAATCCGGAGACAAAACATGTCAACACTTGAAGGAAGAGATTTCAAAGGGGTCCCTTAGGAACCTTTCAAAAGAAAAAGGGGTCCACTCAAGGGATGCTTTGTTTAAAAAGTGATGATTTTTTTTAAAAAGAGAATATTTTTTGCCAATGATTCTAGCATCAAGGAATCCTTCTAAAAGATGCCTTTCGTCAAGGAATTCGAAGGAAAGAATGCTCCCTCACAAGGGGAAGTTTTCAAACTTCTTCATCAAAAAAAGTACTCCCTTCGCAAAGGAGAGTCTTTAGATTTTATCTTACGAATCTGTGATGAAAGATAAATTTCACTAGGGATTCTTATTGAAGAATGCAATTTTTGAAAAATAAGGGACTTTCAACAGGGTATTCATTGGCTATTGAATATACCTTTTTGAAAATCAAAGCAATATGATATCCCCCCTTAGGATGGTGCATGCTAAACTCAGAGGCACGTGACATACTAAGGAGAGAAAAGCAAGAATGAAGGTGATGTTGTGGCCCACAAAACATAATGAGATGTAACCGTGGTAATGTTATCACACATGTGAGAGACAACATATAAGCACAACAACATCACAAAGCAAGCAAAGAGGAGAGAAAGATAAAATGAAAGGACAAACAATGACATTATAACAAATAAGAGATAGGGGAATTGATATTTCAGGGTCAAAGTTGCTCATAAATATAAATAGATATAATATAATAGTAGATAAATGAACTATCATCAATCCCATACTATATCAAACCATG
>VDFB02000015.1:207479995-207764756 GCA_007258455.2 Sequoia sempervirens | reverse complement strand
AACAGTTTACTTTGGAACCAAATGGCATAAGAACGCAGATTCTACTGTTATGTCAGTTTCATATTTACACCATGAATATCAAGATTTAGATTGCAGACTTTAATATCTGCTAGGTAAGAATAAACAACACTGTACATTCAAGCAGCTTCGCTTGAAATAGGTCAAGAATGGATTTGCTTGAATGCATAATGTCAATTAATCTCCATATATACACGCTCCTCACTCTGCATATAAAAACAAAAATATAATAGTTTAGTATAACAATTCTTAGAAGCTGCTTACTCAACCAAGCATGGATATACAAAATATATCATACCTTGCTCGCAAAAGAACATGCCCCCAAAGGCATCCTCGTGATTATCCTCGCCTGTCGAGCTACTTTCTTTAACAGAGAAATCTTCAGTCTTAGTATCTTCTGCAGTTTCATTCTGTAAGGTATCCCCATCATCTACTCCACCTGAAAGACTATCTTCTTTACCATAGGAATCTACTCTCTTAGCTGCTTCTTGTGATTTGGATTTATTATTGCATTGAAGCAAAAGAATTTCATGCAAACACTGTTTTGAGATGCTTGTAGTCTGCAGTACTGAAGAAGGTGAAATGGTTTCACCTTCGGCACTAACATCCCAAGTACTTGAACCAAATGAATCAGAATTATCATCGGAAGACAAGTTCTGATTGCCATTTGTCCCTACATGGGCCCTCAGGCCATTTACATAGTCTTCATCTATAACTCCTAAATTACCCGCACTCTTAATTGAATCTCCTTTTCTAAAGTTATGGCCATGAACAAGAATATTTGAGTCCCTATGTATGTGTGGGTAACTCTCAAATGCCTGCATCTCAGAAACATCACCCTGGTTCCATCCAGTTACGTCAATGTCAGGCAATTCAAAGGTTGAACCGTTTGTCATTTCAAAAGCAGACTCTGAATTTGAGCAAGTTCGTACCATGAAATCTGAGAAAAGGGTCAAGAAAAATAAGAAATGAGAGACAGCCTAGAATAAAAATTCATCAGGGGTTATTCTATACTTGTCTGAATTTTGGAAGAAAATCAAAGTTGCTAATCATGATGAACTTAAAACCAAGATTACAGCTTGCATACCAGACACGTTGTCATGAGAGCTACGCCTAGAGTTAAGATGCCGGATTTCAGTACTTTCTACACCAGTGTCATTAGTTACAGTTTGTGTACATCCATTCGTTATCTGATTGACTACTAAAGCTGATGCATCTGGCAGGTTACCCGTCACAACATTGCTGCACAAACCACAACAATAAATTAGAGTAGTGAATCGTAGTATTGATACTTTAAAAGTCATAAAACAGGCCATGGTTAAAGATATTGCCATACTAGAAATTTTCATATTTTTACTATTGCACTCTTTATGTGTCTCTTGACTAGGGAGCATTCAGAAGAACTGCGTTGAGCAATAGAAAACCTATAAACATTCATTTTCGAAGGATTTCTTAAGACAATATTGAGATTATAATCCAATCAAAACAGAAGGAGATAAGGTAAAAGTTTGATTAAAGTTATTATGGAGAAGAGCATGAGCAAAAGGAAAAAGGAACAATAAAAGGAAGGGCATTAGGTAAAAAAATTAAGGGCAAAACAGAATAAATCCCTTGATCCACAATGTTCGAGCAATAAAGAAAAGGAGAAAAGAAAATAATTCTCCAGTAAACAATCAAATAACAATGGAGTCAAACATTAAGAAACCTCCACTCCATATAGCAAAAGAGAAGCAACCAGTTGATACCAGCAAGGAAAAAAGCATCAGGGAAATTAATAACCCCCACCACTTTTGCAGTGTGGATAGGAATAAAAAGAATGAAGCAAAGGGAATGTCAAAGCCCAAGCCAAGTGCTCAAAAGTTGAGGCTAAAGACAAATGCCAAAAGAGACAAAGATGTGACAAAAGAACAAACCTTAATAAAGAGCATGGCAACTGAAGATGTGAGCAAGGAAGATGTAGGCAGAGTCCAACTGTAGCGGTGGCTATTGCAAGGGTAGGTTTGGGTTTTGGGTTGGCAGCAGATGCAAAGCAATCCATTGAGCAAGCTGGGCTGGTTGTTGTAGATGGCGAACAGCAAGTTGTAGTGTTGGACAAAGAGATGGCTGCTGAGCTCGATATGGGTGTCTAATGGGGTACTCCATTAACAGAGGATGTCAATACTTAGGCTTCCTGATCCCCCATCTTGGCATGGATCCTCACTTTTTGTGCTTCTCATTTTCTTTCATGCTGTCTCCTTGACATAATTTCTTTAAACTTCTGCCATTTTATTTTTTGATAATATACTCTTAGAAGCAAATTGAATTGCAACTCTAGCCCCATGTCCCAAACATTGAGCTTATATGGACAAATTCTTTCTTTTGCTATCTTGTACTTCAGTTGTGTGCTTTTTGTAATGGTTTTGTGTTAATGCTCTACTAATTTATCCATGCTCACTGCCCATAAGGACACTTTTTATGGGTGAGGGTCCCCAGTTAACTAACCCATTTAACCATCCAAAAATAAATTACAAACTAGGAAAGTGTGCATATCAAATATGATCCGATGACAGAAATCCATTTCATCCATCAATGTATTGTAAGTTTGTAACAATAGTTTGTAAGTTGTTTTTAGGAAAATATGGTGAAAACCAAGCACGAAGCTGTCTAACACAGTGAACATTCTAATTTCTACATATGAGGATGGACAAGACCCTGATCATAAGAACCCTTCTACCAAAATGATATAAAGCAAAATAGCATTTGTTGCCAAATAATCATGACTCACCAGTTTTGACAATTTTCCCCCAGAAAAACAGCTGTTTTTTCAATTGATTAGTCAACCAAAAAACTTGGTAAATTGCATTTTATTTTTAAATCATGATTAAATGGCAGTTTTCAAAAAAATTGTGATTTGTTTTTCTATTAAATCCATCTCTGGGACATTTTTGCTCATTCTTGCAGCAAATTTTATCAATTTTCTCTGAGCAGTTTCGGACAAAATTTGACAGTTTGACTGCATTTGAGGGAGATTGGTTAAAAATGATAAAATCATGAAAAATGGCACACACCATGAAGGTCCACATGGCCTCAATGGCCTTAATTTGGTCTTGGCCCCTTGACTCTCCTAGGAACTCTGCCCCCAAACCCCTTTGAGGGGCACACCACCTCAACCCTATTACAGACTCTAGTGCCCCCAGACCACTACTCTGCTTTTCAAAAGCCAAAAAAAATATTTTTGGCTGTGCCAGATGGGAAAAAGCAGTGATTTTATTTTTTCCCTTTATTTGGTGTGAAATTTAAAAAACAGCAGTTTCTCTATTTTTTGATTTTTTCTCATAGTTCCAGGGAGATTAGCAATGGGAGGATGGGAGGGAAGGTTTCAAAGATGGGGGGGCCAATGACCTAAATTTGGGGACAGCGGCTGGCACTGCAAATATATATACATATAAAATCAGGTCCTCATTATTTCTGACAAAATCTTAAATCCTCAGAGAACTAACGGTAAACATAGAGAAACTGACCAGTTTAAATGATGAGGGCTACGCAGTTGAAGACAGGAATCTCATCATTCTTGAATTTTTCTTCTCTGTTTTTATTAGTTCTAGTGAGCTTTTACTATTTTAGAAAATCCTTACAGCAGTCAGCAGAAACTCAAAACATTTATAAAAACTTGATAACAACGAACATCCACCACCACCCCACCCTAACTGCTTCCTCCACTCTCTCTCTACTAAGCCCAAGGTGTTGGTGATGTACGAATAAAGAAATATTTGAACAGCAACTTCCTAAAGTTATGATAAGAGAGTGTGCATCCAAGTAAACTGGTTTAATAGTCTATTTTTCCTGCAATACCATTTATGTGTTCCTTCTTTCTTCCAAGGTCAACCTTTTGTACATGCCATCATGTTCTCTGTCTGTTCAAAGCTTTGAGAAAAATCAAAACCATTATCACAACATAGTGAAACTGTGGAGATAACCAGCACTGTCAGGGACACTTAAGAGGTTTGTGGAAGTAGCGAGCTGTCTTGAGGACATGCTGCCATCCCCCATCATCCCCACCAGGGGGTATGTTCTCTCAGAAAAATGTCCTGTGAGGACATCTCCTCCTTGCTGTTGGAAGTTGGGGTGTGCAGGGGGACATTTCCTTGGTATCTCAGTGTCCAGGGAACGTCCTTGTCCTGGAAACAGCAGGTTCTGAGGGGGGCCATCCCCATGAACACTGATTTTTTTATATCTTTTGGCTTTCTGATTTACTCCTGAGAAAGATTTTTGATACTGTGATATACAGTATTTATAAATATGGATTCACTTGGAACTATTCAGGTATCTAAGATAGATCAGTTATAATATTTTGTAATTCCTATGTTACCAGGTTCGCCTCCTGCAGGGCCAGATCTGGGTTCTGGTTCGGTTACTCTGTGGGTTCACAATTTCCCACCTGTGTGCAGGAGTTGAAGTCCTACCATTTGAAACTCCAATATTTCAAGCCATTTTTTAATGATTGCTTGGCAGCGCTCAGACTTTGTAATGTAGTCTTTTATTATTATGTCCTCAAACAAATAGTTAGGGCTCTCTTTGCTTCTGGGGATGATATTTGGATCCTTCATTCTAATCATTGGTTACTCTCCCTTGACCTTTAAGATTAAAACTAAATGCATTTTCCATGATATTATCTTTCACTAACGCTTTGCATCTTGCAGAATAGTTGACCAAGAAAAATCCTCATTTCTTAAGGGCTAATGCTGTAGCTCTTTAAGAAAATTGTTATGTTGATTGTTCACTCCATCAAATCTCCTGCTAGTATAGTCCTAACACTCTTGGAACCCTGTTCTTACTATGCATGCAGGCTTCAAATTACATTTATAATGGGTTTAGTGGTCAGGTTTGTTTGACCAGGAACATAGAGGTTGAAGGAATGTAATAAGGAATGGAGTAGATAAAAGCAACATTAGTAAGATTTTAGTACTCTAGATTTTGTCCATATATATATATTATATATTATATATATATGATGCTAAGTGATATTCTAATCCTAATTCATGCTTCTAGGCTGCATATATATATTATATATATATATATGATTTTTACATGTTTTTTGTATGAACGAACCCAAATCCCAAAAAAAATTTAGCCGAACCTGCGAACTTAACCCCCAAACCCAAACCTGAACCAGTACCAGAACCAGCAACTTAGTGTAATTCTATGTATTTTGTCTTATGTAAACCCTAGAACGTATTGCCTACAAAAATTGATCCGTCCCCTATATGTGATGTTTAGGGGATGGTAGGAAACGTCCCCCCAAAATTCCCCAATTTTTCAGAATTTCAAGAAATGTTTCAAGGACCTAGAAAAACTAGTAGGGGACGTCCAACTTTTTCTATGCCGATGCCATACCATTTCATCTAGCATGCTCTCCATATTTTAAACAAATGTTCAAAGATGCACTTGTTTGTCCTTCATTTGTCCACCTTGGAGAGCATAAGCTATGCAACTCCCTCCTTGAAAAAGAGTATTCCAAGGTGAGTATAGTGATGGGGGAGATGAGACAAGTTTGGATAAGGGATGACTGCTCTATCATGATGGATGGTTGAACCCTAAGTCACCAGGATCAAATTCGAATTCGAGTTCGACAACATTGAAATTCGAATGAAATTCGACAAGGAAAAAATTCGAAAAGTATAAAATTCAAATGAAATTCGCCTTATGTAATTTTTTTATTTTTTTTATAAATATAAGTAATATCTCCATATAATTCTCTAATAAAATACTAAATATTAATTAAATTATAATATGAAAATCTATAATAATATAAATATATTAATATAATTTACATTTTACTATTTTATAGTAAACTGTAAAAATGAAAAAATGAACTGTACAGATTAATAAATATTAAATAATAAGTAAACACAATATTTATTATTAATATTATTAAATACAAAATAAAATAATAATAAAATATTAAATACAATTTAAAATTTAAATAATATTAAAAATTCTTCCTATATTTTTCTATAGGTGACAAATACAAAAATTGAACCCTAAATTTTTTTTAAAAAAAAATCGAACTTCCTACCTCCTTTTTACTATTTTATAGTAAAAATGAAAAAATGAACTGTACAAATTAATAAATATTAAATAATAAGTAAACACAATATTTATTATTAATATTATTAAATACAAAATAAAATATTAAATACAGTTTAAAATTTAAATAATATTAAAAATTCTTCCTATATTTTTCTATAGGTGACAAATACAAAAATTGAACCCTAAATTTTTTAAAAAAAAAAATCGAACTTCCTACCTCCTTCGACGATAAGAGTACAAGCTAAAATTGGGTGATTTGCGGGAGTTGCAGAAGAAACGCAGTCCGCTGTTGATGTTGGATACGTCGAGCTCAGTGATTTGCGAGAGTTGCAGAAGAAATGCCGTCCGCAATTGATGTTGGGATACGTCAAACTCGATGTAGATACGTCGAACTCGAAGCAGAGATTAGTTGATTCTTCGGACACCGACGCAGAGTGACGGCCGTTGCTGATAGTTCATGCCAAAGCAGAGAGTGATGCCATGAGAGATGATACCAAAAAAGAGATAGGTTGCAGACAAAAGACAAAAGACGAGTTGCAGCCGCAAGAAAGAGGTGGTTCGATATCAAACGTAGCCGTCAATTTTATAACGAAAAAACCCTAAAAAAACCCTAATAAATCAATCATTTTATAATATTTTTCAACGCCCATATTTGACCAACGAATTTGTTCGAATATGAACGAATTTCAACCCTTGTTTTGAAATTCGACGAATTTTGAATTTCATGTTGAAATTCGGTCGAATATGGTGACTTAGGTTGAACCAATACTAGAAATCAACCACTCATCAATGTTGTTGCCACTCATCTTCTTTCATAGGTTGTCAGTTCCTCTGCAACAAAGAGAAATTGCTCTACATATAGCTTGATATAGTCAGCTGGTAGGAATAGGCTTACCTCTCAATGATCAGAAAAGCTAGTGGCCATGCATAGTGCCTTTTGGCTTCAAAATGACAAAATCTGGAGTATCATTAGATTCCAACCACACATTAGGATGTTGATCCCAAAGAGGCATAGTGGTAATGACTCAAACTCAAACTTTGATTTTTATGCAGTGTTACCAGATGCTGACTAGGGACAACTGCATATTTTCTATGTTCTTGTCATTTTATAGTTGAAACTTTGCAGCCTACGGGCATTTTGTTGTAATTTTTGTATAATATATATGCACATTAATGATGAAAGCACTTAAATTTTGTTAATTCGTTTGTCAACCCATGTGAAATCTCAGTTCAACTCTAATGTTATGTATTAAGGTTATATGACATATATGATGAATGCCTAATCAATGTTATCATATGAATATTTGAAATTTTCAATATTTTTAAAATTCTCCCTGTTTTTTAAATAGCCATCCCCTAAAAAATCGCCTCCCAAAAAATCCCTCCTAGTAACATGTCCCCATATCCCCTGCCATCCCCATCCTGGAAACTTGGTGGAACAAAGATTTTGTGACTTTGTCTTCTCTGGAATAAGCTATTAGGGAACATAATCGTTAAGGTTGTGGATCAATGCAATGTAGTAAACTATATTGATTTTCATTTGGCTGATGTCCTTCTGTGTTGTAAGTGCAAGCACAAAATTCTGAAATGATGCAAGGATGTTAAGGCAACATAACATAAAGCTATCAAGTGCATTAGTGCAGGCTTGATTCTGATTATTAGTCCTTTGATGAGCAATGACTTTCCATTACTTTCTGAGTTCTAACAGCAAAATTGACCTGCATCCTGACTTTTTCAACAGTATATCTCTTAGAATTTAGAATGATACTGGAAGCATTTCATCATTAAATTATTAAACACTGAAATTTGTATTCAGCATGTGCTCCCCATGTAGAAAAAGAAATAATATGACCTGTCCAGGCTGACACCAAATGCTCTAGTACATGGTGGTTAGCTGCATTGCTGAGGTATACAATGCTGCTCATGGTGCTGCCGGTAATTCATCTACAACTTGAAATGGGAATAAAATTGCTCCCAAATATTCTGGATCACTTAAGAAATTGTTCTGCATTATTCCACTCCTATTGTGCTAATCACACATCAAATTTGGAAAGTGTTGAATAAAGGCAATGACACTGAGCATGAGCGACTATGAGCCAGATTAATCTCTGAATAATTTATTCCGTTATTGTGAATACAGTTTGATTTTCCTTATATTTTCTTGCCTTAACTTTCTTCTTTTGGTTTTTATTCCTGCATAGACTTCCTAACATAGTCCTTTACCTCTAGACAGAAAACAGTTTCCGTCACTTTTCCATTTCTAATCTATATCATTTCTCTTCTTTTTTTCCCTTTCTAGTCAATTTTCTTTCTTTTGCTTTTCCCTTCTAAGCCATCATTTTCTCTCACATTTCCCTAAGGGTTCTATGTTCATTGATGGAGTGCAGGTGCAGTACTTGCACACTGGATGAAAGGTTCATGGTTGTACACACACAGCTAGACAAAATGATGATTGATAACTTTGCTTAACTATTTGTCTCATGAAACATTGTGAACAGTCCAATTTAGAATCAAGGAACCAAAGGGCATCCCACAAATAATAAATGAATCTAGAGTTTTGATTGTAAACAACAAAAATGGGTGCAGACAAGTAAAACATGCATGGAAATGACTTTATTCATTTCAAGAAAAATGATAGCCTTCTGGCATGCAAACAAAATGGCCATTTTGGAGTATTGTATTACAAAGCCTATCACATTATGCTTTTGGTCATTGACAACCAAGTGAGGGAATTTATATTTATGAATTTCCAAAGGAACATAAGTATAGGAAGAGACATGCAGAGGTCCTGTTTTAAATTTGGAGGCATGACAGTGCTATAAGCAATTCCTGTCCAGACATTTGTTTTAATGCCAGTCTACTGACAAGAGTCACGTTATATTACAGCAAAAGCCTTGCTGACAAAGAAGTATTGGTTTACTTTTGGAAAACAGGTGTCTCTTATCAGATGTTATCATGGCTCATCTTGTAACACATAAAAATGTTCCACCACCTTCTATGCAATAGTCTAGAATGGTCTTACTTTGCTCAAGTGTGTTATAGGTTACTGCAAAGTTCTAATATACTGCATCAGTGATCACAAATATTAACAAGTGCTACAACAAAAACTCATTTGAGATAGTTTGCCACTTTGCCTCTGTGAACCTGACTCAATTTGTGTGATTGCTTCAAGTAGATAAAGTAGACGGCCATCAGATATTCATGTTCATGCAGAGTGGATGAAATAATAAACAAGGTTATTTGAGGAGGAAAACTGTTCACACAAACAGTTCAGCCAAAAAGGAATTGAGAAAAGAGTCCACTCCACAAAGTCAAATTGCAAGCTATGCAGTCAGAGAATTCAAGTCATCTGCAGAATTAATAGGAAACTTACAAAAAATATGTTTTATATGTCCAAATACTTAACAGTTCAGACTTGTCCTCATATACTAGAAGAAGACAACCATTACAATTTTTGTGTGCAGTTTACTTCTTTACTTTTTGTTAAGAATGCAACCCCTGTGGTATGGACACAGGTCATGGAATATACTAGCAAGGGATCTCCCTTTTGAACAAGGCTTGTTGAATAAAGAAAAGGCAATAGTCAACACCCTACCCATGTCCTTTCTTAGTGAAATCATAAACTGGATGTGGTTGTGATTTAATGGCATTCACAAGAAAGTCGGACAACAATGTATTCACAAAGGATGGATTTTATATTTCCTAAAATAGGGAAAAACAAAGCACAACCACTATATATCAAACTAATTAAACCACAAAGTTGTGCCATAAAAGTTCAAAACTAAACCTCCAGACAATGATAGAACTCTTTGTCAAAGAAACATCTAAGACAGAAAGACCAAGAATAACTTGCTGCTGCCAAAAACCACTTTAAAGAATCCTTTGTATTATATCTCAAAAATAAAGATCATAAAAGAGTTGATATTCAGTGAAATATGAGATCAAAATATGCACATTAATTATGGATTCAATATATGTCCATACCTTGCCAGCGGCATCAAATCTTTACTCTTAATTTCGACAACACATGTTGGAAACTTTTCAATTTCTCCTTCCTCAAAAGATCCTTTTTCGATTGATGCCTCCACCATAATTTTATGCAAATATATCTGACATAGCACATAATGAGCTGAGATAAGATAAACACAGAAACATTATCATAACCTTAAATATCTAACAAAAACAGATTTCAAAGAGACAAATATCAGAACCTCAGGTTTGACCCATATTGCAGGTCTTTCATGGTGTGTATGCACTTCAGCATTTGAGAGGTACCAACTATGTTTCTCTTCATTCATTGTATCTGCCTTTACTAACTGTTCACTGGCATCAGATTGAGCATGGATTCCCACATTTCTATAACCTGCCCAGGCAGTTGACCGTTCTTTCTTACCACTTGTTCCACCAAGTTCATATATGTCATCTTCTCGCTCATCCATGTTTAATTTTCGACCAACATCCCAGCGCTGGAGTTCCTCATATCTAAAGTCCTCTGTTTGTATTGACCCACTAGAACCTGAAGCAATTTCTGGATGATTGTAGTGCTCTGTGTCTATCGTGGCATTAGGGTGCAAAGCATACTGTACAACATGACCAGGCGGTGAGAAACCCCACAATTGATTCTTAATTGCAGAATTCCCTATCTGTGATTCCAGGCACTGATTGCCCCCATTGTGAAAAACAGCTGCAACAGCACCAGATGAAACATTTGGTTTCCCTCTTGCTGCAGCTGCAGCATTGCTGATGGTACTGCACCATCCATCATTACCATTCCTTACCTTGCATACGGCTGACAGTATTGTTGGATGTTGGGGTATAGGATGCTGATTGCCCTTCAACCGTGAGCTTGACCAAGGGCACATACCAGTTAAACCTTGAACCATTGGAGATCCTATGCTACTGTCCACAAGAACACTTACATGGTTATGTGGACTTCCCACCACACTAAAAGGTGATATTGAAAATAAGTGGCTTGTTCCTCTGGAGGAGCTGACAGCAATTGAACTACTGTCATCACTGAAACTGATATCCTGTATGACCTGTTGATAAGCAAAACCTCCTAAATTAATATAATAACTGTTTCACAAGAAAGACTACCAGCCAGCTGTAGTGAAATAAGAATTAAATAAAGACAGTTTATGTTTACCGCATTTGTCACCCCACGAACCAGCTTGTAAAGATGTATGTGTGATGCATTCACATTAGAACCAGTAGAGAAAGAACCATTCCCTAATGCATAGGGCATAATGCGAAAAACATTGAGGTTATGACCATTAATTGATGCAGTAACCAGAAGAGTACCGCTAGGGTCAAAGCACAATGTAGAAATGGGTATACTGTGTGGTCTAAATTGAGCAACAACGACATTGCTAACAAAATCTCTCACAATCACCTGCAGCATATACTTATCAAATGAGATACTCCAGCATAAAATATATTGTCTTAATTGCACGAGATTTGAAGAATGAAATAGAACCAGGCAGATGTAGTCAAAATCAAATGATGTATTCCCTAAATCATTAAATAGAAACCTCCTTGTGGTGCAACAGAACAGAGATATTCAAGTTAAAGAAATAAGACATGTTAACAAAGTTTCCATGGCATGCAATAAGTATCTCCATGACATGCATTTATAATGGTAAATGGGGGCACACAGAAACTACATACCGTCCCTGTATTTTCAGAGTCATGCCCAACTGCAGCATCTGTATGATTTTTCCAATTCATATTTCCTGATGTTGGAGGACTAAAACTATCAGGAAGAAGCTCAGAACAGTACTTGGTCAAAGTCTTGTATCCCATATCTCCAAGGGTAACAATCCCAACAGCAATTTGCTTGCTGGATTCTTTTGCATAATGAGCCACTGTGCTTCCATTAAGTGGCGATGTTGCCAAGCTAACACTTTGGGGGTTTATGCGACCACTGGTTGATACAAAAGCATGAGTTGCTACATATGCTAACCACCTTGGGCCAACATCCATCGGACCATAGCCTATATTTACATTTCCTGGTCCTTGACCTCCTTGAGGAATAGGATAGGTTGGCACATTGAACATGAACTCAAGAGTTGCTGTATTATAACAAAAGATCTGACATAGAAAAGCTAAATAATTAGACAACATTGCACTTTAGTGCCCAATGGAAAATCAATGAATATTCTGATTCAAACTAATCAAAATCCAAAAGCTTACTTGATTTATAAGGGCAACAGCTACAATTCGCGGACTGCAGCGCACCAAATATATAGCAGATCGAAAACGCAGTTTATGGACATAAGCATGGGTTTTCATAGAATAAAAAGAAACAACTGTAGGTATAAAATTACTAATCTCTGATTGAGGTGAAACAACCCCACCATTACTGTATCCAATACCAAGTGCACCTGGAACTTTGCCTTCCTTGACAGTAGCATCCCCAGTAACAACCAACAATAAAGGTGAGGCAGCTTTAAAGCCACTATCCTCTTTGTCCGGAGTAATTGGTTGTGGTTGAATTCGTAGGAATGCGACAGGGCCATCACGCCTTGAGAGGACCTCACGAACGTTATCTACTTCCTCAATGTCCCAAACTTGGAAACCAGTTGAATATGCAAGCAGAAGAACACGGTGACTAATGCCTGTTGGCAATTCCAATCTGTCAAAACCTGCCCATTGTACCTATCCCAAGAGGACAAATTTAAATAAGCATCAGAAATCTCCTTCTACCCCTGGAATCTGAAGCAAAAAATCAAAACCCTACATCTATACATCCATTTACAATCCATGGGGTAAATCATAATAGATCACATAAAGATCGGTATCTAAAAGTACCCACGATTCTGCTATAACTCCACTAAAAGAATATGAGAGGGATTAAACTGGACTTCTGTAAATACTGAATGAACTCAGCAGCTTCTGTTGATGTACTGTTTACAAATTCAATATCTAAACAATCTGAGCTTTGTTAGCTCTTTAAGTCCAACTAGATCAACTTTATCTGATAAATTAAGTGGCCCAAGCATGAAATGGCAAAAATTACAATATGATCTGTCATGATGTGTGATGCATTGCAAAACAGTCGAAAAGAGGACCTATATGCATAAAAAAATCAGAAATCCTATTCACTGCAATTAGTGCTAAACAAGGGCAGTGACTAACCATCAGAACAAAAAATGGCACTTGAAAAGAATCTAAACAGGTTGGTATGAGCTTAGTCATAAAATAATCTTTCATATCATAAATAAAAAATAATATATGCCACCAAATATTCTTCATTTTGATAATCAGCCAAATCTAGATATTTTGGTAATACTCTTGAGTCATTTCATTTAAGGCATGAATTCTGTCTAAAATTTGAATTGCGTTTCAGACATGAATTCTGTCTAAGATTGGAAGTGACTGAACAATTCTGCAATTCAAGGTTGTGAGAACTTCACTTTTGAGGAGCCATTTATTACAAGCTTGAAACTGAAGACAGGCAATTTATCTAATATTTGAATGAGGGTTCATTCATATTAGATTTGGGGTTGATAAATTCCACATATATGTTTTTATCTTGCAGATAGTTTCATTTTAGAGTCAACTAAAAATAATGGGAAAATTCTGTAAATATACACATTTCTCAGAATTTGAAAGACAAAACATCCCTATAAAATCAGGAATATGTGTCTCAAGGGAAAATGTTCACAAATGGCATAAGTATTTACAGAATTGAGTAGAAAACACAACTATTAATCAAAACCATTATAAGTTATAACATATCTCATGGAAGCTGAAACGCAAATTTACACTCTAAATTCAGGAATATGTATGCTGCTGAAAAATGTGCACAAATAATAATTACTTCTTTGCTTCCATATTGACTTATGCAAAAATCAGCAGACAATAAGACTATTCATAACAATGGAAAATGCACTCTAATTTTCAATGGAATTCTGATTGAATATTTTAAAACTATATTCCAATTTCTCATCATGTTTGAAAAAAACCAAAAATACGCCAAGCCTAAATGCTCACAAATGACACTTACCTCCCTATTGACTTCGGCAAGAATCAACTGACAAAAAGACTGATGTTCATTTTAAAAAGCTTCAACATGTCCCCAAACAAACCCATTCAGAACAATAAGCAATATGAACAATGTCCGCTAAACGCCCATCAAATTCTGACAGAATTTTCAAAAGCATGTCAATTGAAAAATCTTCACAAATGACAATTAAATCACACTGACTCAAACAGAAATCAACAAACAATAAGACTTTTGTTGGTTTTGAAATCTGTGCAATGGTTAAATGCCAAAGACAAAAAACTTATTCAGGACTACTGACAGTGGCCTCTAAATCCCTGTCAATTTCTGGTTGAAGTTTCAAAACCAAATGCCAATTTCTGTTCACTGCAAAAAAATATATAAAGAATCAAAAGTATCTAATAAGAAAATTTTCACAAATGAATCATTTCTGAAATAACTCATGCAGAAAGCAGACGATAAGACTATTGCTCATTAAACGTCCAAAATCAAAATGTCATTACAAAAATTCATTCATGATGACAGACAATGCCCCCACTAAATGTCCCTTAATTTCTAATTGAATTTTCTATACCATGTCATGGTGTCTTCGTGGGCAAAAGACACAAATGGCAATTACATCCTACTAAACTGTACAAAACTCAACAGACAATATGACCATGATTTATTTTTAAAACCACCAAAATGTTTCACAAAAAAAATCAGTCAAGGCAATTAACAATGTATTCTAAATGCCCGTCGAATTCAAATTGAATTTTCAAAATCATATGCCAATTTCTCTTTGCAATTAACGTAATTCTTATTGCCCACCAAATTCAGATTGAATTGCAAAACCATGTGCCAATTTCTCTTTCCAATTAAAAAACCACGGGCAAATGCTCACAATTGACAATTTCTTCCCTATTGCCGGATACAAAATTCAGCAGACAATTAGACTGAAACCATAAAAAATGTCACCAAAAAGAACTATTCGGGCTATACTGAAAACGCCCTACATGTCCGTAAATTTCTGATTAATTTTTCAAATCATATGCCCAAAATAACAAAAATTTATTTCCCTAAACGGCCGGAATAAAAAAACAAAAAATCCTTTGTGACAATCATGCTAATGCCCAGAAAATAAAAATCATTATCACACGCGCCTAATTAGAACTGAAACCCAAATTTTCCTCTAAAATCAGGAAAATTGTCGCGCGGCAAAATGTTCACAAATTACACTCATTTCACATTGATTCATGCCGAAACCAACGAGAAATAAAAACAATTGATCCCCGTAAAACTGAGCATCCACTGGAATGCCACCAATTTTATTATTTTTTAAATCCACCAAACCTGGAGACAATACCCTCCAAATGTCTCTCAAATTGTTACGAAATTTTCAAAACTACGTTTCAAAAACACTAGAATAATCTCCAAATGTCCGTCAAATTGTGATTGAATTTTCAAACCCCAAGTTTCAAGTTTTCTTGAAAAAAATTTAAAGTACGTTCACAACCCAACAGAAAATAAACAGAAACAAAGCACCCACCTGTTCTCTGTGGCGGTCATCCTCAGACGCAGAAACCGTAGAAGCGATGGAAGCCCCAGCAAAGCGCAGAGAGGAAGCAACAGACGAAATAGCACGAACAGAACTGGACAATAAACTACGGCTCCGTTCCGATTTACGACCCTGAGATCTGTTCCTATCACTCCTCATTCTCTTCCCTTCCAATCAATCAATCAATCAACTGGGCGATCTATAATTCAATTGAAATAGATACCCAACAACCCAATAAGAATGAAGTATTTTTTAAAAAAGAAAAAATTGCATCTATTGCAGAGACGGTGAATTTATATACAAAGGCCAGCAAGGCCAAAATAAGTTGCAGGAGGAGGAGGGTTGGGTTAAGTAATTATGAAGAAGGGTATTGTAAAGAGAACATTCCGATCCCTGTGAAGTGGCGTATAGACCCGGATTCGAACCCGGCGGATTGGAATATTCCTACAAAATCATTGCATTTCGGTTGTTTCCAACACGAAATATATACTTGAAAACTCCAATCAATATACCCAACGGCTTTAAACTCATCATCCCCTTTGCCGGAAAAACACTTAGTTATTGTTATTATAATCATTCATACGCATCAATCTCTTATTTTCCCACCACGGTAAATCAGAACTACAATTATTATGCACCGATCCATCAGTGTTTTTTTCTTTCTTCTCGCCACTGTAAATCATTAATTACTGTTTTTTTCTGTTCTTTTTGGAGCGCTAGAGAAAATCTGGGGTTAAAAATCATTAATTGCGCCTATTTTGCCTCGGATGCTTAGCCATTGAAATCTACACGTCCCTGTCACCCATCGGTTTAACCAAAAAAGAGTTTTTTTTTTATTTGATGATCTGTTGCTGAGTGGCATGTGGAATTTTTGAGTAAATTTGAGCTCACGAAAAGTATGTTTAATTTTCAAGCCGACATAAAGGAATCATGTATTGCTTTGTAGTGTCGGTTTTTCTTTTGCTATTGCTTGACTCGGCTCTTAACCAAGGAGTTACTCTTGGTTTTCGTTGTTTCATGAAATAGAATACTAGTGTATTAATGGATGTAAGAGTATGCTGGAGTTTTATTTAAATTATTTTTGTTTTTATTAAAATTAGAGAGGTTATAATTGAAGGATTTGTTGGTGTTCGGGTTTTTATTTAAATTATTTTTGTTTCGATTAAAGTTAGAGAGGTTATAATTGAAGGATTTGTTTGTGTTTGTATAAAACATCTTTTTTTAAAGTAGGGATCTCTACTTTTGAGATTATTATATATATTTTGTAGTTTTATTGTCTTTTAGGTTGCAATTCATGATATTTATTAGCTATAATTGATAGTACACTTGATTTTTTTATTATTATGTCATTGTAGAATTACAATAATTTTTTATATTACGACTAATTAATTTTTTAAATGTTGCATTTTTGCAAGTATGTGTAGTTGGTGTTGTCATTGATGTCAACAAGCTTTGGTGTTGTCATTGTTTTAATACTTTATGAGCAGAAGATTGTTGTAAGAGTGTGAACAATTGGTATTGAGTTGATGTTGTCTCTGATGATGCTTTGATTAGTTGCATTATGTTGTCATTAGTAAGCTATTGGTGTCAACCTCTAGTGTTGCTTTGATAAGCTTCTATCTATGGATGTATGGTTGAGTTGTTATGTTGATGTTGGCTTGGTGTTGATAAGGAAGTGTTGAAGATGTTAAGGATGTGTCTCTAGTGCTTGGTCTCTAAGTGTTTTTTGAGAAAAAAATGAATAAAAAGAGGAAACACTGTGTTGTGGTGGTGTTTTGTGTTACAAAGTAACATTCTAGTTTTGCTTCGCATTTTTTCTATGTTGAAGATTTGCCTATGTGGTTTAGATATGTTGATCAGAGGTGTTGCATCCAAGAATTTGGTGTTGTTTCATAGACGATTGTCGTTGCACCAAAATATCAACTTGTTAATGCCTGATACAACTGCCAGAGATAATGAATCCACAGGAGGTGGTTAAGCCATGTCACGAACCCAAGCATTGTGTTGCATAACACAAGGAGACCAAGGGCGCACACCTTGCAACAACCCCCTAGTGCAAGCAAAGGGTTCAAACTCGTGACCTAGCTCTGATACCAATTGTTGCACATACATTTGTTGTTGCACCAAAAAATCAACCTGTTAATGTCTGATACAATCGCCAAAGTTAATGAATCCATGAGAGGTGATTACGCCATGTCACGAGCCCAAGCGGTGTGTTGTACAACACAAGGAGACCAAGGGTGCACACCTTGCAATAGGTGTGTTGGATTGTTGTGTAGAGGAACTTGTGTTCACCAGTGTGTGAATTGTGTATTACATAAGTGTTTGGGAGAAATGATTTTTCTCTGCATAATGGTTTTAGGTCTTGCAGATCTAGAAGGGTGTTGATAGTGTTTGTATATTTCTTCAGTTGAAATTGTTTGAGGTTTGGTGCTTCGAAAGTTGGTTTCTTGAGCTACAGTGTATGTCAGAATTATCTAAGTGTATTGGGTGTGCACATTCTTCAGGTGAAACTTGTTGCAAAGGAATTTGTTGGATTTTTGGGCATTTATGGAATATTCCAAATTATGTTCAAGTGACATTTTTTGTTTGTGAGTTATCTTTGGATCAAAGGAAGCATGCACTTAGTTGTTTAATGGTGTTTACATGGGTTTGGCTGACCTTGGGTGTTACACTAATTGCGGAGTTGCTTTGGTGTTTGTGGAAGTGTGGTGTGGCGTGTATAATTAGATTTAGGTTTGAGTTAAGGTGTGTTGTGGTCCGCCTTCATTCCTTTCCACCACATGAATGTTTTGGTACCGACCTAATTTGAATTTGCATGATTGAGTTGCATAGCTAACCTTGGAGAATGTTTTCAAGGTTGAAGATGGTATAAATATGTGTTGAGTTGTTGAGGTATGATAAGATAGATGGGTGTGGTCTGAATTATGTGAATTGCAGAGTTGTAAGGTGTGAATTTGTGAAGTGCAGTGTGAGCTTTCATGTGTTAGATTACTAGATGCAATAAGTAGAAGGTCTCTACAATCTTTAGTAAGACTGCGAAGGTGTTGATGATATTGTGGTGGACTTTTTTGTTGCATTGAGATGGATTTCTCACTATAACATTTTTCTCTATCTTCTTTTCTATTATGGCAGTGAGCTCTCCAACAGTGAGCCCTTTGTAATCAATTTTGATATTACTTTATGAAACAAAGAAAAATATATGTTTTAGTGGGTGGGAAATGTTATGAAAGGGGGGTTCACCACCAAGACCTATTTCTATAATTTCATTCAAAGAAATGAGATCCAAACCATCAGGTATGAATCAACAAATTTCCTATCTATGCAAGGACGGGGGTATAAACTAAATTGCACTTTGGGGAGAAAGTCTAAGACCATGAAACAAACTCCAAAATGCAAGTCATAAAATGCAAATGAAGAACAGTAATCAAATATGATAGAAACAATAATCAAAAGGAAAATTTGGAAAGGGGGAAACCATGTGTACCTTTCACAAAAGGTCACCTTCTAAAGCTCACTGAGGATTCATTTGCTCTATGGTGAATGGGTCTTGGCTAGGGTTTTTGAAAAATGCTTTTTGGGTTGTCTTCTCCTCGGTTTACACTCTCGGATTCCAGGTGTTCACTGTCGGACTGTCAGAAATAAATTTTATAGAGGAGTTTCCATGATATGAAAAAATTTCTTGCAACTTTGACAACTTTGCAACTTTCTTCAATTTTGCTCTTCAAAGGATCTTCAACCTAAAATCTGCAATCACACATCAAAGAGAGAAAAATATTATTTGTTAGGTGAATGGGGCTTTGCCTTGGTCAAACCCCATTTTGGTAATTAAACCTTGAAATGTAATAATGAAACATGAAGGAATGATGAATGAACAACTTTATGCAACAACTCACCAAACATTATTTGAACCTTGGATTACAAATATGTAAGCTAACATGAAGTGGCCTCAATGGATGTAGATCTTTATCATGAAACTTGTCTTGAAATAATGCCTTTGATATGATTGAATAGATCTTGAACACTATATCACCATATTAGCTCAAACAACATGCATGATGTAATAAATCTTTGACATGATAATAGGAATCTTGATTGTTGCAATAATCTTCTATAAATATTCCCTTAAATGCCTTGAAAATGCTCTTGAATTGCTCCTATAATGCTCTCTTGAATGCTCTTATGATAACTTCAAATTGCTAGGTGAAACATAGTGAAATAACCTTGTATTTATACATATCTTATCATTAATTCCCGAAATTCAAATATCACAAGCTGACATTGAATTGTGGATTTGAAATCATTAAAATACCACCAAAAACATATTTTAAAGGGGGCCCTAGGTCTAAATGAGGAGCCATTCACCCTATGGCGAATGGGTCCTAGGCCACTTACCTAGGACACACATTGCTCAGAGTTAAACCTTATGTTAAATTAGGGTCCTAGGTCTAAGTGAGGTCCTAGTTCACTTACCTAGGACACACATCTTCCAAAGTTAAATGTTGTGTAATGGAATTTATGAATGTTGGGTTTTATCCCTCAAAAATTGCATTTAATTAGGCTTGGATTTGAATTAAAGGGTTCAATTAAGGAAAATTAACTTCAATCAATTAATAAAGCCCTGGATTAATGTGAAAGTGTAGAGGTACACCTTACAACATTAAAAACAAGGCACAATTAAGTCCATTTATTTTAAAATGGCCCTAAACTTAATGTGAATATGAAAAACATATTACAACACCAAATTAAGGCATCATTAAGCTCATTTTATTATTAATTATTCCCAAATTAAGTGTGAAAAAAGGGATATTGTTTCTTAAACTACATTTTGCCCCCACTTTAGTGAGAGTATGACTGCATGTCAAGCTCACACTAAAGTAGACATTCAAAACACTTATGTATGTAGCAATGACAAAGATACACAATCATACACCATCAAAGACCAGGGAGATCAAGTCTAGACGGTCTGATCGATGCAGAACACATTTAAACCATCGGTTTTTTTTGTCGCATGCTACTCTAGGGTAGCAGAACTTCAAGCTGTCCACTAGGTGAGTTTTCCAAAAAGGGTGGCAAATGAGAGAATCATATTAGGCTCCCATACCATATCAAAGCTATCCTCCTGACAAATTCAATAAGGCACCACAATGCTAGGTTCTGTGCTCCATAGGGTTTAACAAGTTGTGTTATGTCAAACACCCATGAACAAGGGGAAGGCTCCATAGGAAAGAAAGGTGTGTTATGCTAGGTGGCCTTGAATTTAGGGTTTGAGCTTCAAAAGGTTAGCAAGTTGCGTTATGCCAAACACTTATGAACATTATATATATATGGTTTTTGTTCAAAGGGATTTCTCTTAGTTCGTGTAAGGTCTTCTTCTCAAAGAACATCATGCCTAATGTCTCCAAGATAGGACAAGTCAAGAGTAAAAGATTTGCAACTTAGGGAAAGTTGTGTGTCACATCACCACTAAGAGGAAAGTTGTACGCTAAGAAATATCACACTCTTGGAGTACATAAAACCCAATGACACCACCAAGAAAAGGACTCATCACAAGAAGAAAGCAAATCACACCATGAAACATGAGAAATGTCGAAATATAGTATCAATGTATGCCCCCACTTTAAAGCAGTTACTAACACCATTGATGTGTGAAATTGCTTTAAAGTAGCCAATGTTCAATCCTAAGACATGAGAGCTTACTCGAAAAGCCCTATGCCAAGTCATATGTTTCTGAAATAAAGCTACATCATGAAAAAGGAAGGAGGGGTTGCCCCCAAAAATACATAAGGGATCTACAAATTCAGGGTCAATATATCTTTGATACAATGTTGTTATAGAGCTCAAAAATTTCATCATTCCCCAAATACTCATAGAATTGGAAGAATGACACATAGAGAGTGAAAACAAAGAAAATTCATTTTGGGTCAACATGGAGGAGACCTAAATTTCTCGACGCCTTGTGTCATCCCCAAAAGGAAAACACAAGACAAGCGAAAAAGATAAAATGTTTATGACATATAGAAGAATGTGGGTACATATAGAAGAATGCACAAAAAGAGAGATACATCAAACATAACAGTACGGGGGATCACATTATGCACATGCAATCACATAAATAAATATTAAAAAGAAAATAAAGCAAAAGACTAGTAAGGCACATGTGAGTCAACCTATAGCAGGTCGTCTGCTTCCCAATCTCAATCAGTATATACGAAAGGCAGACAACTAGCCAAAGGGACAACAACAAGTGCCAAACTATGACAAGCACCAAGTTTAACACTCTTATCATCATTTAAGTTCATGGAAGAGGAGAATAATGAATTCAACTCATTATGCACTTGTTCATCAATCTTTGCAATATCAATGTCATCATCTAAATTAATCACAATAGGAGGTTGAATGATAATATCTCTGGAAGGTTCTTGTTTATGTTGCAGCAAAGGTATAGAATCATCATGCATTGCTTCAGGAAAGTTTAGATTTAGATTTTCTATGTTGCTCTTTTCTTCTTTAGTTTGTAACATACGAGCAATAGCACGACATCTACGCCTACACTCTAGCATTTTGATTTCGTTTCAATTTGTTGTCAATTTATGATTGTGTAGGAGTAGGTTTGTCAACCATAGGTTTATTTTCTTCCCTTAGGGGAGGAGCGGAAGGAACCATAGGAGGTTGCTCAACCATTTTCTCTTTGGCTTTGTAAACTTGTTTGATTTTAGGAGGCACAATGGGATTGCTTTGATTGTCTCGTGGTCTCTTATAGGAAATGGTAGGAGGATTTTTCATAGGCCGATCTTGGATATTTGGAAGGGCTTTTGGTTCAATCATTGGTTCATCAAGAATAGGTGGCTCAATCATAGGTTGAGGCATATTTCTAAGGGATAATTCTGCTATACACTTCCTTAAACTTTTGATATACATTAGACAATAAGTCTTCATGGGGTCTATTAGGTTCAATAATCTTAGGCCAAAAGAAATCCAATGAAAAGTTCCCATGGGAAGACACATGATTAAAGCCACTATGGTGTACGGTAAAGATTTCATTGCAAAAGGAAAATTTAAAACTAAAATGCACAACCAACGAGATGACATTCATGGAGTGAAGCCATGGATAGCCTAACTTCACACAAAATTAGTCTGACAATGGGATGATGGTGAATGAGAAATTTAATGTTTTCGGTCCAACCTTTAGAGGGAGATTTATTGAGCCAATCGTGGGGCAAGCAAAACCATTATGTGTTTTGATCCATGCTTTTAGTCTTTCATATGTATCTCGATAGAGTTCATGCACAAATAGGAATTCTTTAGTGATCACGTTCTCTACATGTAGATGGAATCAATTAATATCCCATTAGTAGGCTTGTCATTGATTCTTCCAACTATGTAAAGAGGACCATCATGTGCATGTTTGATTATGTCATTTTGTGAGAAAGCAATATCAAGGGGCAGTTTGGTTTGGCCCTTATGAGGTTTAGCTTCAATAAATGCCGCTACATCGACCATTTCATCCTTATTTTCATCTTTTATGTTTTCATCATTTGTGTCAACATTCATCACATCATTCTTTGTGTCACTAGCTTTGACAAATGAAATAGTGTGTTTCAACATGGGATTGGTAAAGATTTGTAATTTTTGGTTAGGAGGAGCTACAAACTTATTACCTTGATCATTCAAACCTCTAATTTAAAGTTGATTAGAATCAGTGAGGTCTTGCACAAGATGTTTAAGACATTTACAATGTTTCATCTCATGTTCATTTTGTTGGTGGAAATGGCAATAAGCATTTAATCTATAGTTTGAGGGTAATATTTTATTAGGATCAGGAGCTCTAACAGGAGGTAAGGAAAGCATATTCTTGTTTATGAGTTGCATCATGATATTATGAAGGGTGTCGGGTAGAGGGGTAAATTGTCTATTCCTATCCCCAAAGGAAAAAGGATTTGTCGTCTTTATAGCAGCCACTTGGTTATCAACTTGTTGATTTGGTTGAGGGGAAAAAGTTGTAAAAATCCCCTATTCTATTTCTTGAAAGGTTGGTAACTATTTTGAGTTGCGGATTCAAAATTTTTAGGACTATTAGGAGGATTTTTCACATCATGACCATAAGCCAAATTTTGATAGTCACAAAGGGTTGTACATAACTGTGTGAAGGATGGGAATTTCAACATCTTGAGTTTGGTTTGGAGTTTGTTTTTTAAATTGGCAATAAACATTTGTTGAAGGTTGGCATTAGGGATCTTAATGTTTATTTATGAATACAACATTTGATATAGCGCTATAAAATTAGTAATCTTTTCATCATCCTCTTGTTTACATGTCATTAAATCAGCTAGGATCTTCTCAGGACCTATGTGAATGTGGAAGTGGTTATAAAAGGCATCAATAAGCTCTTGAATGAGTTTATTGAGTTGTTCAATAAAGAGCAAAACCACTCTAAAGCAGTATCCTTCGAGGATCTAGGGAAGACTTTAGCCAAGAGCTTATCTTCAAAGATGAAGTCACTACATGGGGCTGTAGAAGCAGAAACATGGCTAATAGGATCTTCTTTCCCATCATATTTCTTGAATCTAGGAACTTCTATACCTTGTGGCATTTGTGTTTTCAATATCTCTAGGGATAACGGGTTGGTTTTAATGTATTGTGAAGGTTGGCCAATATTGTTTTGATTTAGGATGGTGATTTGTTGTTGAAGGGCTGACATGTTTTGCAAAAGTGTGTTAATGATGGGATCATTGTTGGTATTGTAAGATGTGTTAGATTGCATGCATTTTTCATTATGTAAATGCACTGAAATAAAGTGCCACAACAATTCATGTCTTTTTGGAATCTTACACATCACTTTGTGCCTTATTATACTCACACTATGCTATAAAGTGCCATGGGGGGGTTTGATGTTTTGCCTTTGTTTTCCATCATACCTTTTTAAAGTGAGTTTCTTTTAATTAATTATTATTGTAATTCTCATGCAAGTTTAAGCCAAACTTAGGTTTGCTTTATTAGTTAACTCAATACTTTATTTATGTTAACTACAGAGCTAATATTAGATCAATTCATCTCATCACACAAGATGTTGACATTTTTCATGATCTAATCCCTTTATCATTAGGGTTGCTCTTATAAAGCATTCATTCTCTCTTGTAATTATTCATCTTATATGTATTTTCTTTTTGAGAAATAGCAAATCATTCTTTTGCAGAGCTCTTGGGTGGAAGGTGTTTTGTTCATTATTTGATCTTGTGGCTCATGTTATTCACAAATATAACATGGTATTAGAGTGTGGATTTAGCAAAACCCTTCTCAATTTATGAGGTTTTTTCTTCAACAAGGGCCACAGGCTTCAAATATGAATCCCCTTTACTTTTTTTGCAATTTTTGGAGGTGGGAAAATTTTCGAAGTTGTTTTCATTTTTCTTTAGAATTCCATTTTTCACTCATTTGTAGGAAAAACAATTTTTGGGTTTTGTAGCTAGGGTCGAAATCTCATCTGGGTATCTTTTAGATTTTGCATATCTTGAGCAGATGTGAAGAAAATTGTTGTCCAAAAAGTGTCGTGCATCATTTTTCTATAGATTGAAGGTTAAAATAAATTTATTTTTTCATCTTCTACTTGCTGGGTCGAAAAAACATTTCTAGGTTTTATTCTTAGCATTAAAATATTTTTGGGTTTCTATTATTGTCTACAAACAGTGAGTACATTTTTCAGAAATCAAATTAGAAGTAAAACTTTTTTGCTAGAAAAAATTATTTCTTGCAAGCTAAATTTAGCTTTTTTAAATTTCATAACTTTTGCCTCAGTTATTGGATTTTTGTGATTCAAATGGAATTGGAAAGCTCTTTTGATCCTCTACACAGATCTAAGATCATTTTTAATCATGGAGGTAGATGTGAACATTCATTAGTGCATGCACTATTTCATTTTTTGTATTTTTTTTGCATAATAAATGCATTGTACCTAGATTTTTTTTTCCATGCACCTCTAAAATTAATGGACCTCTTTTTTGGTGGTTTTTTGCTAGATTTGGTGAAGTGATTTTTTTCCCTACTCAACCCCTCTCCATCGGACTTTTCAATTTTGCACCTAATATTCCAGAGGTCATATCTCAGCCATATGGTGGTCTTTTCTAGTGTATTTTTTTTTAAACGGGGTAGAATTTCATGCTCTTTGCGCCAGTGGTGTAGGTATTTTCCAATTTGGGCTTTTGTTTTTATTTTTTAAAATTCTATTTTTAAGTGTTGTTGTTGTTTAGTTCTCATTTTGGAGCCTTTGATAAGCCATATCTTCAACATTCAAACTCCTTTTTGGGCGTCATTTTTCTGAAAGTGCATGTTTTTTCACGTGCTTCGTCATGGTGCTACCGGTTTCCTCTTTTTTTGTTAGAGAATTGTATTTTCAGCATGTAATCAATTTTTAGACATTATGGGCTCCCATTGTATGCATTTTCATTATGTAAATGCACTGAAATAAAGTGCCACAACAATTCATGTCTTTTTGGAATCTTGCACATCACTTTATGCCTTATTATACTCACACTATGCCATAAAGTTCCATGGGGGGGTTTGATGTTTTTCCTTTGTTTTCCATCATACCTTTGTAAACTTAGGATTTATTTTTTCCTCCTAATACTCCCACTATTCTTTGGTGTGACAATCAAAGTTCCATTCACATCCCTCACAATCCAATGGTGCATCAACGTACTAAGCACATAGAGATCCACATGCACTTCATATGACAATTGATTCATGATGGTTTTTTCACCTTGTAGTACATGCCTACAGAGGAGCAGGTTGCAGACATCCTCACAAAACCTTTGGCATTGCCTCGCTATCTTCAGCTGTGATTGATGCTTGGGGTGAAGGAATTTGTCCTTGGGGGGTCTTCATGAGGCCTTCCTTCATGGTTTTTTGCATGCTTTCATCTCTTTTTCGAGTGGAGTTTTTCCCATGAGGTTTTCTCCATTTCTCCATTTTTTTAGAGATCTTTTAGTTGTACTAGGTACCTCATAAAGCCTAGTTTTCGAGACCTATTCATGCTTTCTTTGCTTTTTATGCATTGGTTTTTAGAGTTTTTTAGCTACTCCCTAAGTTACACTTAAGGTGGGGTGTTAGAGTTATCATGTATTAGAGAATAATTAATTTATTATTCTAATTCTCATGCACTTAAGCTAAACCTAGGTTTGTTTTATTAGTTAACTCAATGCTTTATTTATGTTAACTACATAGCTAATATTAGATCAATTCATCTTGTCACACAAGATGTTGACACTTGTCACGATCTAATCCCTTTATCATTAGGGTTGCTCTTATAAAGCATTCATTTTCTCTTGTAATTATTCATCCTATATGTATTTTCTTTTTAAGAAATAGAAATTTTTTCTTTTTCAAACCTCTTGGGTGGAAGGTGTTTTGTTCATTGTTTGATCATGTGGCTCGTGTTATTCACAAATCTAACAAGATAGAGGGGAATAAGGTGGAGTTGTGTATGTAGAGGGCAAGTGAATTGTAGGTTTGTAAGGGGAGATGATTGAAGAGATATGAAATTTGAATGAGCAAAGCTAGAAGGATTCCCTATGGAAATACCCAAGGAAGTGTTGACATTGCTAGTAGGTTGAATGGTTGTGGTAACATAAGTACTAGTGTATGTGGGAATAGAGATGGGGATTGTGGAAGGAGGAATTGAAGTTCCACCTTGGCTTGGAGTAAATTCCAAAGATTGAGTATAACTAGCCATGGTAGGGATGGTATTGTTAACAATATCATGCACATTGGTTGTAGGTAAGGAAGTCATTGGAAATGAGGTATGCATGCTATGATCCATAGGGGGTTGATTATCAACACTATTAGAAAGAGTTAAAAAATCCAAGATTCATGGTGAATGGTGTATCGTGGGATGACATGAGTCTCAAACTACGTCTCACAACAATATTGCTAATAGGAACCAAGTTGTAAAGCTCATACAAGATTCGTGAACTCAATGTCAACCCAAAATAGAAAGAGAGTAAAATGCAATGCAATGACCTAGAATGTACTATATAAATGTAATTTTTAGATTCTAAACAAGATAATTTTTTGATTACACTATGCAAAAACCTAAAAATAAAGTCTTGTAAATGCAATTTTGAAATCACACAATGCACTAAATTTATCAATTGATGAAACATAAATTCTGCAAACAAAAATAGGAATATGAAAACAACAAACATGGATGCAAAGATGAATGTTTTAATGCCCAAAAAATCAGAATATGACCCTGATCAAGGACTCATTCGCCCTAAGGTGAATGGGTCCTAGGTTAGGGTTTTGAAATAAGTTTTTAAAGATTTATGAGTAATTTTTAGTGGTTTCTAGATTATGATATGATACATCAAGTTTCAATTTTAATTTTCTATAAATTCAATGTTGAATGCAAATGCAAAATGTGACAAAATGACAACCTAGAACACCTAATTTGATATGCAAATTTTTTTCAATTTTCAAATGCAAGATAATATGATGTAATGCTATGTAAATGATATGTAAGATGGCTAATTTTTTAATATTTTTTAGATTTAAAGAATGCAAAAATGCAATCCTAAAAACCTTAGATGCAATGCAAAGTTAAATGCAAACTAGAAACCCTGAATGAGACTTAATTCAATGCAAAGAGATGCAAATGAATGCAAGATCTAAATCTAGGGTAAAAGAGGACTCCCAAAATTAGAAAATGCAATGATCAAACTCAAGTTCACCAAAATGAAACAAAGAACAATATATGTTTTAGTGGGTGGAAAATATTATGAAAGGGGGGTTCACCACCAAGACCTATTTGTCTAATTTCGTTCAAGGAAATGAGATCCAAACCATCAAGGTATGAATCATCAAATTTCCTATCTATGCAAGGATAGGGTATGAACTAAATTGCACTTTGGGTAGAAAGTCTAAGACCATCAAACAAACTCTAAAATGCAAGTCATAAAATACAAATGAAGAATAGTAATCAAATCTGATAGAAACAATAATCAAAAGGTAGATATAAAAAGGGGAAAACCATATGTACCTTTCACCAAAAGTCACCTTTAGAAGCTCAATGAGGACTCATTCACCTTATGGTGAATGGGTCCTAACTAGGGTTTCTAAAAAATGATTTTTGGGTTCTCTTTTGCTCAGTTTGCACTCCTAGATCCTAGGTGTTCATTGTCGGACAACTGGAAATAAATTTTGTAGAGGAGTTTCTATGATATGCCAACTTTTCTTGCAACTTCGAAAACTTTTTGCAATTTTTCTCTTCAAAGGATCTTCAACCTAAAATTTGCAATCACACATCAAAGAGAGAAAAATGTTCTTTGTTAGGTGAATGGGGATTTTTCTTGGTTAGACCCCATTTTGGTAATTAAACCTTGAAATGAAATAATGAAACATGAAAGAATGATGAATGAACAACTTTATTTAACAACTCACCAAACCTTATTTGAGCCTTGGATTACAAATCTGCAAACTAGCATGAAGTGGCCTCAATGGATGTAGATCTTGATTATGAAAATTGTCTTGAAACAATGCTTTTGATATGCTTGAATAGATCTTGAACACTACATCACCATATTAGCACAAACAACATGAATGATGCAATAAATCTTTGAAATGATTATAGGAATCTTGATTGATGCAATAATCTTCTATAAATTTTCCCTTAAATGCCTTGAAAATGCTCTTGAATTACTCCTATAATGCTCTCTTGAATGCTCTTATAATAAATTCAATTTGCTAGGTGAAACATAGTGAAATAACCTTGTATTTATACATATCTTATAATTAATTCTTGAAATTCAAATATCACAAGCTGACATTGAATTGTGGCTTTGAAATTATTAAAATACCGCAAAAAACATATTTTAAAGGGAAGTCCTAGGTCTAATTTAGGACCCATTCACCCTATGGTGAATGGGTCTTAGGCCACTTACCTAGGACACACATTGCTCAGTGTTAAACATTATGTTAAATTAAGGTCCTAGGTCTAAGTGAGGACCCATTCACCCTATGGCGAATGGGTCCTAGGTCACTTACCTAGGACTCACATCTTCCAAAGTTAATTGTTGTGTAATGGCATTTATGAATGTCGGGTTTTATCCTTAGAAATTGCATTTAATTAGGCTTGGATTTGAATTAAAGGGGCCAATTAAGGAAAATTAACCTCAATCAATTAATGAAGCCCTAGATTAATGTGAAAGTGTAAAGGTACACCTTACAACATTAAAAACAAGGCACAATTAAGTCTATTTAATTTTAAAAGGCCCTAAAATTAATGTGAATATGAAAAACATATTACAACACTAAATTAAGGCATCATTAAGCTCATTTTATTATTAATCATTCTCAAATTAAGTGTGAAAAATGGATACTTCTTCCTACACTACACTTCATATTGTGAGCTAATCCTCACCATGGTTTTTCCCTTCTTGGGTTTTCCACGTAAATCTGGTCTTTCTTTGTGCATGATGTTGATTTGATTTTGTTTATGTTATCAAATTCCATGATAAATCATTCTAACAGATTAAGGGTTAATTGAATTAATGTGATTCTAAATGTTTGTGAGGGTTTCAAAGTTTTAAGGTACAACTAATTTAACCCCCCTCTCAGTTGTCTTGTGCATTCAACATGCATAAGGTCTCAACCTTCATATTTGGGCTTATGGATCTATATTATATCTCAATTTATATGTGAGCACATATATGAATTTGTTGCAATCTATGGGTTTTCCTTTCGTCTTGTTTAAATTTTTCTATTTATATTATTCTTTTGATTTTTGTGCTTGTATTTATTTCCATCACAGGTTCCTTTGTTCAAATTTTGAATATGATTGAACTCTTTGTTTGAACCTACACCTTATGTTCTATTTAATGTTGAAGGGTTTGTGTTCAAGACCTACACTTTATGACTAAATTTGAAGGTGTACCATTGGATTTACTTTTAATTGACACATTGAAATTGGGGTGAAACAACAAAAGGAGAGAGCTTGCAACTTTTTCTTTCATCATTTAACCTCTATCCATCAATATCTCACCAATTAACACTTGTTGTCAAATCAAGTTGTAGCTTAGTGATCCTTGTTTCAACCCCATGCACTTTTATTCTATTTTTTATTTGACTTACTATAGCTAGTTCCAAACACTTAATGGTTTCTTATTATACAATAATGGTATATTATTGATTCTACAATCTACAACAATGAGAACAATTGGTCTGATATTTTTTTTGGTGAGCCCACAATATTACACTTTATTGATATATAAATACATATGATTGACTACATGTCCTCTTGTAGTTAACTTAGGAAAAATGGAAAAAACATTTAGATGCAACTTTGGTTCTCCCCATTTCACCCTAATTGTTGATCTATCAATCAATCAATGTAAAGTCATTAAATCTAGTCACCATTTAACAATTAGAGTGCAAGTTTAAAAAGGTAATAAAAATATTTTAAATAAACCTAGGTTAATGTGTCATGATATTATTGGTTGAGAATGTATGCATGTGTACTCATTTGGATCGTATAATAAAGGAACAAATCAATTGCCACCGCATGTGTTTGAAAGACATGACTATGTTGGGTCCCTTCAATTTACTGAGAGGATAAATATTACTGACAATGTTGATCGATTTAAGTGTTATGTGTCATGCACATGGAAAAATGATGAAGGGAAGCTATATATAACTTTGGTGCTTAGTTGTTTAACTCTAAATTATCAATCCTACATTGATTATCTCAAGATCTTTAATATGCTCAACACTTAACAAAAGGCATTATTGAACATAAGTTGCACAATCTAAACAAATGATTACATGGATAAATATGTGCCATGTATTTAATTACATCAATAGTCATAACTCCTTCAAAGATTATGGGGAAATTATCAAAGTGCAATGTTGTGTAAGCCCTTGAATTTCATTTGGTCAAAAACTACTAATGAATAAAGGATGCCACATGGTTTTCACTTGCCAAATTTTATCGAAACCAATATGACACATACACATTGAATGTGAAAAAAATTGATAGCCACTCGTAGAAACATTTAAATGAATTATGAGCTGATCATTGTAAAGGAGTTTTTAAATTGTAAACTATAGAATATGAACCCATGATTGTGAATATGGAATTGATTTTGGACATAAACTATAACATGATTGTGAACCTAGTGTTTTTTATCAAACAAGATTTTTTTATTATACAGACAATTAGATTGAGAAACAAAGACAACTATGGGAATAGAGTAATCAATTTATAGGAGAAATTTGGTTTTTTCAACTAAATTAAAGAGAAGTACAATCAATGTAAATCTTAAAATTATTTTCTCTCTATTATTTAATTGAATTTGGGTGTATGCATGCTAAATTTATTTGATGTTATATAAATTGTAGAAAGCTAAATTAAATGATTATTCATTATTTGTTTAGAATTTGATACTACCTTTTTGTACACAAGATTACTATTTGGTGGATTGGATCAATTTAGATAGTTGATGCTCATCTAGGGAAAACATGGATTGCTTGTTGCTAATATAGAATACCTTTGGGACCATGTCACAAGGTCATTCAAATTTAGGGATATTGTCAATTATTGATGAGAACCTATTTAGACCATTAAATATATAACTAATAGTTGGATATGTGACCAAAATGACGAGCTTGAATAACTTATTTCCATTTTAAATTTAATGAAAACTTATCACCAAGGATTTGGGAGAATTTTTAACTTAAATATTCAAATTGAAATTAATTATTTTGTATAGGAATTATAATCATTAAATAAAATTACTATATTTTTCCTATTTAGGAATCTATTTATAGCCAATGAATTGGGATTGTAAATAGTCAAAAACTATTGGTTTGAAAATATATATTCAAATTTTATTCAATCTTGATTTATCTTGTTTGTTCCATGGTTTTCCAAACTAAGTCATGAAATTTGAATTCCATATTTGTAATTTTCTCAAGTGTGATAAATTAGAAATTGAGTGCTTAAGAGGATATCTATAGTATTAAGATCTAAGATATTTGATATGTTCAATTTGTTCATGTAATATTTTGGTTTTGTATGCTAATCTTGAAGGTTGTGTATGTTCATCTTGGAAGTTTGCATTGTCTTCGGCTTTAATTTTATGCTAAATGGTTGAGCTAAGGTTATTTTTGTATTGGTTTCCCTACTTCACAAAATTTGATAAATTGGGATTAGTTTTTTTTGTTAGATTTAAAATTAGATTTAATTTTGAAATGCATTAAAGTAGAACATTTAGATTGCAAGTCAATACTATTGAGGATATTCATCAATTGAATTATTTTCTATATCACCTTTAGAAACAAATCCTTGTATTGTATTTTCCTTAGTTTCAATTATAACCCCTTGAATGAAATGACTATCATCAATCTTTAGTTTTCCCAAACATTGTTAGAAATTTGAAATAGATTAAACCCAAGGAAATTTATAAGAGAAATTCAAAGCTAAATAAACTAGAAAAACATAAACAATACAAACCAACAATTCTAGAGATATTCAGCGTCAAGATGACAAAATTACATTAAGAGCTTCCAAGATGAGAAATATAAGTTAGGTAGTGAGTTTATATAGAACTAAGGAGAGGATGGAGGTGAAAAATCAACCAATGAGAATTGACCAATGGGAAACTCACTTTATTATCCTAAGAAATCTTAATAAATGTGTAGGAAAAACCTATAACTAAGGGAAAATAAATTATCCCACTAGGAAAATAAAAACCTACACCAACCCCCCTTAAGCATAGATTAGGAGGATGTAAAAGATGATGGGTCCCAACAAATGAAGCCATGTTAGGTACACATGTACATATAAAATCCCCCATAAATAAAGAGAGAACACCCCCCAAAATAGAGAGAGAGAATAAGAGAAGGACTAAGTAGCCCCCTCCAAAGGGATCCAATGGTAGATGCTCATAATTAGATACAGAAGATGATCCACAATCATCAAACATGTTCCTCCCCTTAGGAAGAAATATAACCAAAGTTGTATGCAAGCTATTTCCCCACTCCTAAAAGAAATATTCTACGCATATTGTAGATTTGGGAGACACTATTGATTTCTTTCATCTTCTCTTTGACAGAGTTGATTCTTCTTCAATTGTTGTGAGGGAACACTCTAACCCTCCAATACATTCTCTACATGATCATTCATTACAGTTTAACATGAGTGAGGACACTTTTGATCAAAATTTGGAGGAGACATTTTAGAGGAGATACTTGAGTCTTTGGCTTGTGTTCTACATCAGTCTCTAGGAGAATTTTGATTTTGATTTTGATTTTGATTTTCAGTAGTGTGGCCTAGAACACCTGATTTGATTGTCATAGCCTTCAACACCAACATGGGGACACTTGAGCCGAGTTTAGAGACTTCATACATCTTGATTTTTCTTCCTGGGTGATCCCACAATAGTGGGTTACACTTTTTGGCCAAACTTGACATTGAATTGAACTTTTTTAACTAAATCTTCACTTTCAAACACCTATAGCTACTAAACCATGAGGAATTTGAAGATGATGCAAATTAGTGATTTGTGACATTTTGTATGAAGATTCTAAATATATATTAAAAAAAAAATAGAATCAAATTGCATTTATTTTTCCATCTCCTTCGACAACTAGCTTTTAACAATAAACACCATTTTTAAAGAGCGATGTTTACTGCATAACACAACTTTTTTCTATGAAGGATGAAATTCTATTTTTTTCAAATTTAGATTTGTGACTACGATATATGTTGGTGTAAATAAAGTCTTGTGCCTAGTTAATTCATTACTAGGGGACTTATTTACATGTTAAGTTTACTTAGGTCTTAGAAATTTTTCTAGAAAGTGTTAGTTGTCATTAGTTGTTATCTTATCTTTTGAATTATAACACGTGACCTAGGTAGTTGTGATAAGTTGTCTCATGTCATATGATTAAGACACTTGTCATAATCTTATGACATTTCATGTCTCACCTTGGCTATATAACCAAGGGGTCTCTCATACATACACATCAATTGATTCATATATTCATATTCATATTCTCTCTTTGTGCTTTCCATTTGGTCTCTAGATCTTGGCAAGCTATCTCCATAGACAATTCTAACATGGTATCAAAGTGGGTTGGGTGCCATTAAATAGCCTTTTTTAAGAGACATTGGTAAATCTTGAATAGTTGAGTAAGCTTTTCTCTTGTATCATATGATGATATGGAGAATCAGAAAAACTTGATAGAAATACTAGAGTTTTGGGGGGTTCCTCTTTGTGGCTCTTTATTGTAGGTTCAAATCAGAGCTTGTTGGTGCAAATCTAAGCTCACTGTTGCATCCAGATAGTTTGAGAAAGTCAGTTTTGTCTTTTGTTTCATCCAAATCAGACATATGAGGCCAAATCTATGAGGGTTTGAAGCTGAAGAGTGGTTGCTAGATCTAGAAGGTAGCTGGAATTTTGGAGCATTTTAGGTCAAATCCAACCCTTCCATTACGTCCAGGAGGACCAAAAACCCTAAGATCAACTGCCAAATTGTCCAAATCTGAGAAGTTATCCACCGAGGCAAAAAAAATTCCATAGGGAGTCGTACACCCCCTAGGTCAAGTCATTATTGTGTCGGGTACTGTCATTAGAAAAATTGTACGAGTTCGATAATTTTTACAAAAAATTAATTCTAAAAATTAAATATTTTAAGCACATTGTTTGTTTTTAGAAAAATTGCATTTGAAAATACAAAAATCAAGAGTTTATTTTTAAAAAATGTGGAGTACAGGGTATAGTCTATGGTACAGTTTGTAGACTGTACCCTGCCTCCCATCAGTGATACCAATTTCCACATGATAGTTCTTCATCAACCCACTCAACTATTCAGACCCACCTCCACTGTCCATCAACCAACTTCAAAACATCTCCAATCAATTAAAAAACCAATGTTGAAACATTGAAATCAGTAATTAAAAAATCTAAAGAATCTAACGAATTAATAGAATATGTTGTGAAGCGATTTGGTTGAATATTCCCAGAAGTTTCCAAAAAGCAGGGAAACTTGCGACGTCTAAACACCAGTCAACTTTAAGCCGAAGAAATCGAATATTCCTTGTAGGGGCGCATATTCTCTATAATGGCCATTTAACTGTCAAATTTAGGCCAATAAGTTGCTAACATCAACACCATGTTAGCATTTTCTAAAAAAAATTCCCCCCCTCACCATTGAGCTTTTTGATTTTATAGTTGATTTTCAAATGACCATAACTTGCTCATTTTGACTCCTTTTTGCAAGTAATTTTTTTTATTTGGGCTATTTTTTTATGCTTTACACAGTGGTGCAATCATATTTTATTTTTGGTGTTTGGATTTTCTAGAAATTGAAGATTCTCACAGGTGTTGCTACTTCATCTTTATTTTGGGAACTTCAGGAGCTCATATCTTGCTCCTATGGTAATATTTTTGGATGTAGTTTCTTTTAAAAGTGCACAATTTTTTGTGTACTTTTTAGTGGTATGATTAGATTGATCTCATTTTGTACCAAAAATTGTGCTTGATTCTGTGGCCAAATTTGGCATTTGCATGTACCAAGATCAAGACCACTTTGTTGTTTTTGGAAAGTGGCAACTATAAACACACTAATCATAAAGTGCCACAAATTAGATATTGCTTGGGGGGTTTCATGATTGAGTAATTTTGGGGGGGGGGGAATCTTGCAGTGGTTGGTTGCATTCTTTTGCTTGGTTTGTGTTCTTGCAATGGGGAAATCACAAATTGAACTCCTAACTCCACATAATTATGCTACATGGAGAAAATTAGTATGGAACTATCTCATGGGAAAGGGTCTAATAGGCTATCTAAAGGAAACCATTTCTCAACCTACTGATGCTAAAGAATTGACAAGATGGGAGATTAATCGTGAGAAAATACTTGGATACATATGTTCATTAGTCTCATTTGATTTATAATTTCATGTTGAATCATGTAAAACACCTAAAGAGGCTTGGGAAGTTTTTGAAAAATTGTATGGTAAAACAAATAAGATTAGGGGATATCAGATTGACAATGATTTGATAAATATTGATCCTAAAAGTTTTAACATCCAAGGCTACACCTTCAAAGTTAAGCAACCAAGAACACAATTGAAAGAATGCAACATTGATAAAGAGGATTTACAATTGATTTTGAATGTGTTATCCAAGCTTGGTCCTGAGTATTTAGTGTTTGTTTCTAGCTTTCATACCCATTGAATTTCTATGGGAGCATCATATGTTGATCCTAACTTTGATGACTTTTAAAATATCCTAATCCAAGAGGAAGCTAAGTTAATGAACATGGGTCTAATCAAGTATTCCAAGTCACAAGCATTGTTGGCTAGTGAGTCAAAGGTACATAAAGAATCAACAAATATTGATAAGAAGCAAAAGAAGAAAAAGAACAAGCCACATAAAGAATCAAAATTATCTACCTCAAAAGGGGAATCATCTATGAAGGAGAGGCCTACTTGTGCATATTTCAAGAAGGATGGATATGAAGAACACTATTGTTGTAAGGTGGATATTGATGGGTTGAAACATCTTCTAAAAAAAAATCACATTGATTTGCATTCTAGAATGTTTGAATTGCCTCCTTCAAAACAATCTAAAAAGGACAAAAGTCAAGCTTCTACATCAGGATATAAAGGACATGCTCTTTGTGCTATTTCAAGTCATGGATCAGGGAGATGGCTTCTAGATTTAGGAGCATCTCATCATATGGCATCTTTGTAGTTTATTTTCTCTTCTTTTTAGCCTTGTACTATGTCTCCTATTTTGATGGGAAACAATACATACATGAGTGTACTTAGGAAGAGGTCTATTGGTTTTGGGGACAACACTTTCTAGGTTGTTTTGTGTGCTCCTCATTTGATGAACAATCCTCTTTCCATATATCAGATAACATGGTGGAGACGGGAGGACTATGGAGTTCACACCTAATTCAATCATCATTCAAGACTTGGCGAGTAGAGAGATCATTGCTACTGGGATGGTTGATCATTCATCTCGATTGTATATCTTTTTAGATTTTGATTTTGATGGTGTATTTCTCCTTTGACTATTGATCACACTTCAAGTATGAACCATGATTTAGAGGAGACATTTGGATTCTTGAACTTGGGAGTTCTCACATCAGATCTAGTTCATGAGTCATGCATTTCACCTCCTCCATCTACTATTGTAGTTGATGATGCTTGTGTTGCTACAAATATAGCTTCTTGTGATTTAGTGCAACAAGGTCTTCATTGTCTTTAAGATTTGGCTACTTTGGATTACTTCTTGATAGGTATTTTAGACTTGTTTGTGGAGTCTCATATTGCAAATTTGGGAGACATCATTGATGGCATTCATCTTCTCTTTGATGAAGAAGACCCTTCTTCAATTGTTGTGAGGGAACACTTTGACCCTCTTGTTCATTCTCTACATGATCATTCTTTGTAGTTTGACGTGACTGTGGATACTTTTGGACAACATTTGGAGGAGGCTTCTTTGTATTCAAAGGTGATATCATTGTCTTTAGATTATGTTCTACATTCATCTCTACTAGATTTTGGACTATCCTCTTTAGCAGTTTGGCCTAGAACGCCTGTTTGGAGTGTGTTAGCTTTCAACATTGACATGGAGACACTTGAGAATGCTTTAGAGACATCATCTCATATCACCCATCTTCCTAACATCTTGCATAAATTCTTGGTTTTGTTTCTTCCTAAGGGAGGAACATTGTTTGACGAGATTGGATCATCTTCAACATTCAATGTTGAGCTTCTACCATCATTGCAGGAGACTCACCATTGAGGGGGGTTGCATTGTCTCTCTTCTTCTTCTCTCTTATGGGGGGTATTTTTCCTCACATGGGGTTTTTTCCTTCTCATGCATCATTGAGAGCATTTGTTTTTTGTATTTCATCTCTCTTTTGGGGAGGAGTTTTGTCCCACTGAGTTTTCTCCTTTTCTCTGATTGTGAGATATTTCATTTGCATATGTACATTGGTACCTAACATGGCCTAGTAGCCAAAACCATTTCTTGCATATTTATTTCATTTGCACACATAATAATTTGCTACTCCCTAAGTTGCACTTAAGGGGGGGTGTTGGTGTAAATAAAGTCTTGTGCCTAGTTAATTCATTACTAGGGGACTTATTTACATGTTAAGTTTACTTAGGTCCTAGAAATCTATCTAGAAGGTGCTAGTTGTCATTAATTGTTATCTTATCTTTCGACTTGTAACACATGTGACCTAAGTAGTTGTGATAATTTGTCTCATGTCATACATGATTAAGATACTTGTCATAATATTATGACATGTCATGTCTCACCTTGGCTATATAACCAAGGGGTCTCTCATACATACACATCAATTGAATCATATATTCATATTCATATTCTCTCTTTGTGCTTTCCATTTGGACTCTAGATCTTGGTAGGCTATCTCCATAGCCAATTCTAACAATATCTAGCTCCTTTATTTGGTTTCATAGTGTTTTATTGAATATTTTTTTCTTAATTAAGTTTTGAAGTCAAACTAATTACAATTTAGACATAGGTTTACTATATAACACAACTTTTTTTGTATGTATCAATTTTTTTTTTTTTTTTTGGTTGGATCAAAGACATAAATACCAAGAGCATAGATATTTTTTACAACTTTTTTTTGGTAATATACTATTTTTCCACATGTGCAGAACAAAGAGTTTAATTTTTAGTGAAAAACCTATGTTTAATTAAACTAAAAAAAAGAATATAATAAAACCAAAATATATAAAAACTATACTTGACAGAGAGCTCGTTTCAAGGACTATAATCCTCTAGCTGGGTTTGTCAAGTTGATTCCATTTTCATCCTCAACCTGAGCCTCAAAACCCAATGATGTAGAACAAAATTCATGAGTCTTATTAGACTAGAAAATTTTGCAACCAACCCCAATTTCAATTTGACAATTTCATTTATCAATGTTCCCCAATTAAATTCACGAAAACAATAGTGACAATTTGATTACTTCCAATCAATCAAATGTTCCAAGCATTTAACTTCTACTTACAATCAAATTTAATTTCACCTTCAAATATTTTTCTACAACCAATAAACCAAATCATTTTATAAATTATAATTTTACATTCCATTATTCATTCTCTTATTTCAAACACTAAACAAAAAAATCAGATTTAAACCTTACTTCCTTTGTTCACTCTCTTGTCATTCATTCACTATTATCCCTTCTCTAGTTATGGTCTCTTCTTTTTATTCTCCTTGCATCCAACTTTAGTTTTTCTTCCACTCTTTTCACTAGCACAATCCTCTCTACATACTTCTCAACATACATTCACATATTGCAGCCTTTGCCTTTCTGAATTTTCCCTATGCAAATGACCCCCTTTTTCCTCCTGTAAGTGGCTAGCATTAACCACCTCAAAAAAAGCTGCAATGCACCAAAATTAACTCTCTTCTTTGGCCTGATCTCCTTCAACTTCATGCCACACCCAAATCCATTCATCTCCCCAACAAGAAAATAATAAATTACAAGGTAAATGAGGAATAATTCAAAATTTTATTTTGAATTTATTATTCCTCTTCAATTTCAACACCAATGTATTGGGTAAATAAAATAAAAAATAAATGAATTATAATTAAATTAAATTCCTTCGTCATTTGCCTAGCAAGGAATTGCAATTAATTTATAAATGAATAGAAGGAGAATTAAAATTCAATTTCTCCACTTTTTGCCTATTTTCTGGTTGCCTGTGGATAAAATTGCAGCAACGCCAAAAATAAAATAAATGACCAAAATGAAACAAAATTTAAATATTTGTTTTTGGTGATGAGGATTGCTCTACACCTAGGATGCTCCTGCATTAGACACACTGGGTAAGAAATTTTTTGTGAGCTTGGGCTGACAAAATGGAGTTGAGTAGTAGGACTACCCTCCCAAGTCACAAACAACTTACACACAATTCGATGTTGTGTCAGGTTCCCTACAATAATTTTTTTTCTCCTTTTCTAGCACTTAGTTGGAACATTTTCCATATTCTTTCACCAACAACTATGCTCTACACCTCTTTCTTAATGTGGAATTTACCTCACCTTAATCTGACCTCCTCCACCAATTGCAACTCTCACTCTTCTCTAATCTTGTGGGATCCAACCCACCATAGACCGACCACCTCCACCAAATTTCATTCGCATCTTCCTCCTTTGTGGGAATTAACCCACTACAATCCATCCTCCTCCTCCAAGAACATTCTCTCCAATGTTCATTCATCACTAAATCTGCACACATATTAATATCAAAATTATAAAAAATAAATATTTCCATCAATTGATTTTCTCCACTTGCATCTTTCTCTTTAACCTCTCCTATTGCCTTATCACCATGATAGATTTTCCCAAGCTGCACCTCAACCCACAACATCTCCATACTTTCTACTTATTTAAACTCAAATGAATACAAATTAATATATTCTTCACAATTACAAAGACCAATATTTACCTCTATTGGTACATTTTTTTCTCTTTTATGTTGAGATGCAATATTTTCACTTCCACCATTCATCACCTTCTTTATCGTCATGTTCTCCAAAGGACTCACCTATGTTTCAACCTTTTTTTCTTCTTCAATATTGATAACTTCATCTTGCATCTCATTCACTGTTGCAACTTTTATGTTGCTCTCTTTCTCTATGCCTCCAACAAGGCATGCTCTTTCTACTTCACTCTCCTCTTTGTCATCCTTTTGCACAAGGATCTCTTCAAGTCTCACTGCTGCAATTAGTGCCATAATTTCATCTTGCACACTTATGTGGGTTGTTCCCACATGTTCACTTCTCGATGAACCCTTTGTCAAAGAGCTACAACATTGTTCCTTATTTTTCCCATCCTTAAGGGAATCCAATCTTGCCTGGATTTTGGTTATTTCTTCATAAAGAAATTCTAAAAATCTATTTTCTCACTCCTCTAACTATCGAATTCTTAAGGGTCTCTTCATGAACCATCTCGTCCTCTTCCTGGAAGACATCTTCTCACTCTCAATTTGTAACTTCTACAACTTGCACACAAACACATTAGAGCCAACACTCTCTGCAGTCATAGGTACTCCCTATAACAAAATCACTTGTCATCCTCTACCCAATTGAGACTCTGGAAGATGCTCCTCTCAAGACTTCTTCTACCCACTTTCTCTTAGTGGAGGAAGTATATGCACCTTCTACCCAACTTTATCTCTACTGGAGGACAACCAACCACTTCACATACAATCCAACTCAATTTGTAGTTGTAAAAATCCTCAACACTTTCCTCTCAACACTTCTCCCAACAAGCAACCAAGTTCTAATACAAATTGATACAAAACAAAATTCGTGAGTCTTATTAGACTGGAAAATTTCATAGCCAACACCAATTTCAATTTGACAATTTCATTTATTAATGTTCCCCAATTAAATTCACGGAAACAATAGTGGTAATTTGATTACTTCCAATCAATCAAATGTTCCAAGCATTTAACTTACAATCAAATTTAATTTCATCTTCAAATATTTTTCTATAAGAAATAAACCAAATCATTTTGTAAATTATAATTTTACATCCCACTATTCATTCTCTTATTTCAAACACTAAACAAAACAAAAAAGTTCCAATCTTACTTCCTCTGTTCACTCTCTTGTCATTCATTCTCTATTATCCCTTCTTTGGTTGTGGTCTCTTCTCTTTATTCTCCTTGCATCCAACTTTAGTTTTTTCTTCCCCTCTTTTCACCAACACAACCCTCTCTACATACTTCTCTGCATACATTCACATATTGTAGCCTTTGCGTTTCTAAATTTTTCCTTGTGCAAATGACCCCCTTTTTCCTCCTGTAAGTGGCTAGCATTAACCACCTCAAAAACTACAAAACACCAAAATTAACTCTCTTCCTTGCTTTGATCTCCTTCAACTTCATGCCACACTCATATACATTCATCTCCCCAACAAGAAAATAATAAATTACAAGGTAAATGAGGAATAATTCAAAATGTTTTTTTGAATTTATTATTCCTCTTCAATTTCAACACCGATGTGTTGGGTAAATAAAATAAAAAATAAATGAATTGTAATTTAATTAAATTCCTTCATCCTCTGCCTAGAAAGGAATTGAAATTAATTTATAAATGAATAGAAGGAGAATTTAAATTCAATTTCTCCACTTTTTGCCTATTTCTCAGTTGCCTATGGATAAAATTGCAGCAACACCAAAAATAAAATAAATGACCAAAATCAAACAAAATATAAATATTTTTTTTTGGTGATGAGGATTGCTCTACACCCGAGATGTTCCTACATCACCCAAAATTCTGCATAAAATTGCAGAAGGAGGGGGGGCAAGGGAAAAAAATGGGGGTTCGCTAGAAGGGGGGGTTCAAGTGAACCCCCTTAAAATAATATTAAAAAATGTGTTTAGAGGAGTTTGAGTGAAGGTGGACCGTTAAAATTATTTTTAACGGTTGACCTTCGTTTGAACCCCTGACTGACCAAGTTATTTTTATTTTTTATTTTAATTTCATATGCATATAAATATGAACTTATTTTTTCATATCAACATTGCAAAATTAATTCACATTTTTATCGATCAAGGCAAATTTTGAAGAAGAAACTTTTGGTAGAGGATTTTTCAAGTCATCTCTTACTTGAAGAAGAAAATGGGACAACAAAAAAAGGACAAAATACGACTCAACAAAAATTTTCAAAAGAAAGAGAACAACAAAGGCACGAATAAAATTTGGCAAGATATCATAGAAAGAAACAAGGTATGCATATTTTCTTTCCTATTTTTAATATTATTCCAAAAATATTTTCTTTCCTATTTAATATAAGTTTTTAGCATGTAGTAGGATGGTATTTCTAGTTTTTAACATTTAGTTTAAGTATATATTTGTTTCCATATCATTTAAACTTGTAATTTAAATATATTTGTTTTAAAATATATTTAGTCATGTCTATTAGGACTTCTCTCTCCCTCTCTCCCTCTCTCTCTTTATCCTTCTCTAGATCTACCTTCCTCTCTCTATCCTTCTCTCTAAGGTCCTTCCTCTCTCTCTCTCTCTCTCGTGTGTCTAGGACCTTTATTAACACCTTATTTTCCTTATAAATCTATTTCTAATTATCAAAACCATGTTAGATAACTTCCTAATATTAATTATTATATCTTTATCCTCTACAAGAAATTTGGGAATCATAGAATTAAATGCTAGCAATACCCCTAGAGGATAACCATTATTACCTGTGCCCCTTCACTAAAAAGGTTAGTTTTGGTGAATTTGTCACCAAAATTAATGGGTAGTTGAATAATGACCTACCTAACCCATCCCTTGAATTCATTTTCCATAAATGTATCTAAAATCCTATAAATTAATTCGTCTTCCTCCCATCTCAGTCATCCATGCAAATTCACTTTCCACAAAGTGCCTACACTTAAAGAAATAAATTTCTTGTGCAAGTTCTCTCTCCATCCATCCATTTATTGTAGGTATTATTTAAGGAAAAGAGTCTAAACTATTTATGTTAGAGATAAATTACACTTAAGATCTTTCTCTCTATCTTTGGTCAAAACTCGAGCATGTGTCTTACCTTCCCTCTTACTTTATAGTTGATTCATATTTTATTTTCTTCATCTAAATATATTAGAATCCCCATTTTCATGTTCAAATAAACATAAAATCTTACTATTTAGTATCTTTCCTCCTTTTATTTCCATGATATTCTAGTCCATATTATTTTTATCATCTTTTTTTATTTCTTATTTCATCAAATTTATTGCACACATCATCAAGGGGTTTATCTATTTTTATCATGGTTTTTATTTTGTCTATTATTGTTTCAAATTATTTCCCTATCCTAGGTTTACATAAACCATTTTCCTATTAACAATGTGGATTTATATTGTAATTACCCACAAGGGGATTGATTGATGTACAATTTTCTTTAAACTCTCCATATTGTAATTTTTTTCTAATTTACAAGTGATTCTATATGAATTTTTAGGAAGTGATTGAAGATAAAAGTGCATGAAATCATCCAATGAATCTCCCATAAATAAAATAGATTATTATAACACTATGAATGAGTTTTCATCTATGAGATATCCCTAATGCTTATCATGCCCCTTTATTAAAGGATTGATCTTATAGTTCCAATTTTTTTTCAAAAATAACCCCAACCATTCTCTACTCAAATCATATGTTAAACTTAGATAGTTTTTACTAAGTGTAACAATTTTGAATCCTCTATTTTACATATTTTCCTAGCATTATTTTTTTATTTTTTTACTACTTTTATATTGTTTTACCACTTTAAAGTCCTCTCTCTCTCTCTCTCTCTCTCTCCTCTCTCTCTCTCCCTCTTTGGAGCCCCCCACCTCTCTCTCCCTTGACTTAAGTCTTTTTAAAGTTATTTATTTAGATCTAGATTCTTGTCCACTCCCTATTCTTCTCTCTAAGGTCCTCTCTCTCTTGACTTAAGTCTTTTAAATCTCTCTCTCTCTCTCTCTTTCTCTCTTTCTCTCTCGACTTAAGTCTTTTTAAAGCTATTTCTTTCTCTCTTTATCCTTCTCTAGGTAGGTCCTCTATCTAGACTACTAATTTTGCACATTAAGGACCAAGAAAGTTACATGTTGTTACCAATATCTAGACTACTAGTTGAACATGTTCTTAACCATATATTATTAAATTTACGAGGTGAATTTGTTGGACATCATTTTCAAATAACTTTAATTTATATTTTTTTCAATTGAATGTGTGAATTAGGGCCCTTCATAGGTTTGCACATTAAGTATTTATCATGTACTTGTATTATTTAATCATAAGTTTCATACTTGTACTAGTTTCAAACACGTTTTAAGTCTTTTTAAAGCTCTTTCTCTCTATCTCTTTCAACTCAAGTCTTTTTAAATTTATTTCTCTCTCTCTCTCTCTATCCTTCTCTCTAAGATAGGTCCTCTATCTCTCTCTTGAGTTAAGTTTTTTTAAAGCTCTTTCTCTCTCTCTCTCTTGGCTTAAGTATTTTATGTGTAGAATAGGCTCAACAAACAGAAAGTTCTGAAGTAGGACTCAAGCCAAATTTAGATATTGGATCAAACTAGGGTGAAGAACATATAGTTGAAGATAGGGAGAAGGCCCAAGTTCAAACAATGCATGTTGGAGAGGGGTCAGGATCGCTTCCTTCTATTGGTATGGATGAGCATATGAATCTAGCTAAAAAGGTGAAGAGAAAAATTTCTTATAGAAATTTAGATCATTTACTTGAAATAGATATGGAGAGATTGAAATGTTATGCCAAACAACATAGAAATACTAGTAGGAGGTCAATGAACAAATTTGTAAAGGAAATAATCAATGCTCATTTCAATCATCTTGGTACACTTGAAAAAACCCAGCTGTTATCACTTTTACTTCTTTGTAATGACCTGGAAGAGCCATTACAATTGTTGGGTGTAGATTCAACATTGATTAAGAGGAAACACAATATAGAAAAAGATATTTTTGAAAATGTTAAAAAAGGTTTAGATTCCATTGGGAAAGGATCTCGATCAATGGATAAGGCCATTTCAAGAAGAGTGATGTTGACATATATTTTAAATAAAAATATATTAAGAAAAAGAAAAATCTCTTCACTTTCGACTGAAATTGGTTTTAGTAGAAAGACACTAACAAAATATATGAAAAGGAGAAAGGTTTTGGATGATAGTTCAGAAGGAAATCGAGAAATTATGTGTAGAGCTCCCCATTCTGACAAGATTGAAGATGTTATTAGGAACTTGATCTTAACTTTTTAGAATGATCATACCCGTCCATCATCAAATAGTAGAGATGTTGTCAGACACATGATTGTGCTCAGTGATTATGAACATCATACAAAAAATTGGCTAGACATAACACAACATGAGATGTATGTGAACTTTTGTAATTTAAATCCTCATATAAAGATTGGGAAAACAATGTTTGAAAGGTTAAAGCCACATTATGTGAAGATAAACAAGGTTTTTGAAACTTGTTGTTGTCATTGTCATATTGAATTTGATCTCTACTATTAGGTGTTCTGAAAGATGAGAGAAGAAAGTGATGGTTTTCAAAATGCACCTCCTAAACGGGTAAGTATGTTCATAGAATTCATCTTATGTGATAATGCAATTGGTCAAATAAATTGCATAAAAGGACTTTGTGAAACATATGGAAAATTGGCTAAACTTCCTTTGACAAATGAAGATACCGACCCAACAAAGATAGTAAATTGCAAGAGTTACAAGTACATAAGTTTCAAAAAAAATTAGGAAAGAATCCACAAGGTTAAACAATGTAAAGGAAGAGATACCTATTGGAACATTTATGGAAAATTTTCAAAAATTGATACAATTGTACATACAACATGCCTTTTTTGCTAAGTGGAAAACACAATAGTTTCAAACATTAAGAGATACTTTCCCCCCTAAAACAGTTCTATCAATAGTTGACTTTGCAAAAAATTATTCTTTTGTACATCAAAAAGAGATTCAATCAGATTATTACTTTTCAAAGCAGATCACTATTATGGTGCATGTGTGTTATTGACATGCACAATTGGATTTGGATGGTGATGATAGTACATATGATGAACAAGTCATTGAGAAAGAATATCACTTTTATATTAATGATGATAAAGAGCATGACACACTTTTTGTACAACATTGCTTTATAATTTTTTTTGAGAATTTGGCAAGCAGGGGTGTAAAAAATAGAAAGCATTTTGTATGGTTAGATGGATGTGCAACTCAATTCAAATCTTCACAACCATTTTATGCACTATGTAGATATCATCAAATTACAAAATACCACATGTTTGGAGTTTCTTCAAGAGTGGGCATGGAAAGGGCGAGCATGATGGTGTAGGAGCTTGCATCAAACGTGCTCTAAGAAAGCATCAAATGAGTTATTCGGGAGATCGTATAGACGATGCACATGATGTTGTTGAATGGTGTAAGAAACACTTTGCATCAAATGACATCGACACATCTTTAAGAACAAACCAATACATTCCACATAGAGTGTTTTGGAAGATAATAGGTATGTATAAATTACATTTGAAAATTTCAAACTTTAAATAATTATATATATATATATATATATATATACATGTTTGTTCACATAAGTTTGATTTTATGTATCTAGGTCTGGATAGAAGATTGATGTATGGATGCAAGAGGGTAGACAAAACAAGATATTTTCATTATATCATGAGTACAAATTGTTGGCCTGGATGGACATCGTACGTGAGGGATTACTATTGTTTCTGCACTGAGTGCATTTTGGAAAGTTTTGAGGCACGCAACAACCAACAACGTTGATATGTTAGTGAATGGAATTTGGTGCCACTAGTCATTTTTGACACACATGACAAAGATGAGGATGAAAGCTTTGAAGACATCTGTAGTGCCCCTCCATTCTCACCTTGGATGCGCAGGCAGTCTAGCTAAGGAATTTGAAGATGAAGGACACAAGATATGGACATATTGATGTGATGGGAGTGCTCTGGTTACCTTTAGGGTTTTCACCTGATTCTAATATATGCTGACATGTCATTATGATTTTGATTATGATTATCTTTTGGGAATGAAGATGTACTGACTTGTGTTCAAGTGTTGTGGTTGCAGATAGGACATGAGCTCAGGGATTAGCGCTTTAGTGAGTATGATGTATATTTTAATGTATTATTGCTATGCAGAGATTTATTTGGATAGTCAACTGATGTAATAGTAGGTTCTTGGATTAGGAGGAAAGAGAGGAAACATACCATTGGATGTATCGGGGACATACATGAATGATATACAATTGCTAGAGTTCCTTTCCTAGTACTTTGGCTATTATGCACATGTATTCTAATTTGTATGTTTGAGTGAACAGGTACTAGGCTACATCTACAGTTGAATTGGAAGGTCTAAGTGTGCCCTGAACCCAATGGATTAGTCGATTGAAGTTAACACTTGGTCCCCTACCCTAGCCATCATCTTTAGAGAGGATGAGTATCCGGTATGATACCCTGTTAATATTGTCAGTGGTCAGTCAGTGTTACTTGAAGTTTTGCTTTTTGACCCTGGTTAGTGGTTAGGTAATTTGTTTGGCATTTGATTTAAATTGTCTGATATCATGTCTTTGGTTATTTTACGTATTAAAATGAATTGAGATATGCTTTGGTAAATAAATATAAATGTATATATATATATAAATAATCATGGTTTATATTAAAATAAATTTGTAAGGTAATATTAAAATAAACAAAATAAATAAATAATAATATGATAAATAAATAAATAAATGCTATAAGGCCGGAGTATATAATTAATTATAATTTATAAATAAAATGCTTTAAAATTAATTATGGTGTCGGAAGGTTAATTTATTAAATAAAAGCTAATGAAAAAATCGGTTGGGATAGTTGGGAAAATTCCCGTACAACTGACATTGTCTTCCTATAAATACTTGAGTTTTAGAGATTTTTCAGGTTGTCCTTCGGGGGAAAAAGAAAATTGCCTAAAAAAAAATTGATTCTATTGCTGATTTTGGGGGGAGAGGACACACTGTCCTTTTGCTATCCTTTTGGCATTTGATCTTAGGCGGTTCTAATCTTTCTAGTTTTGGGGGGGAAAACTAAGCATAGGCCGAAGTGAAAGGGAGATTGTTTGCTATGAAGAAAATGGAAAAAATCACTTAGAGCAAGCCTATTTCGATTGTTTCTGTTGGCCTCACCTCTCTTTTCGTATTCTGCATTTTGGCATTCTTTACTCGGGCAAGCTCCTATGGTGCCACTCTACATTAATTTTCTCATCAATTATAACTATTTTGGGTTCATTTCTTTCTTTGTGTGTCCAAATCTGTAGTTGAGCCCGCTATATTTTTATATAATCGTAAAATTGACACTTAAAATTATTATTAAACAGTAAAAAAATATTTTATATATATATATAAAAAAACAATTTTCATGAAAAAAATATAAATTAGTTTAGATTTAGAATAATTCTTTCTAATTTCATTTTATATTAATATATATAATTTATTATAAATAAATTTATTAATTAAAAATCTATTGAAAATAGAATATTTTCAAGATTAAATATAGTTTTTTCTAATTTTTTAAAGATTTTGACATTTTTACTAATATAGTTATCATTGCTTTTTATTAATATATATGATTTATGATATTTATTATAAAAATTATATTAATTCAAAATGTTTTCAAAATAGAATATAATTGATTTTTAACTTTTTGAATATTTTAACAAGATTTATTTTCTATATAATTTAGAAACTTTAACATTAAATTTAAGATTTTTAGATTTATTTCTAATTTATCAATATTTTCTAATTTTACAATTATGAATAATCACATAACACAAATTTTCACTGTTCAAAGCATTTATTTTATAGCATTGTAACTTGTTTTTTCAATATTATTTTGTTTGCAGTGATTCCCAACTTTGATTTTTTTCAAAATAATACAACATAAAACTTATTGGTGAGCAATGGGCATGTTGAAATTTTATTTTCTTTTTACAAATAATTATTCTTAGCTTTGATTTTTTTCAACATAATAAAACATTTAAGGATTAAGCATTTTTTTTACATAGTATTAATGATTAAAATGATACATGTCATAGATGATTTTTATTAAAAATAAACATGTTGATTTTATTGGAATAGTTAAAACAAGTAATAAATTTACTGTGGATAAATGAATAGGGTAATAGTTAAGTAAATTGACAATTAGGGGAATTGTTAACATGGAGTGAAGGTTAAACATAAGAAAAAAAGGGGTATTTAATTTAAATGTTTCAAGATGGAGTGGTAAATAATTTAGATTACCTTCTTGTTAACTATTCGGTAAATGAATGGTGAATATTTTTATATAATTAATTATAGTTGATTAGTAAAATTTCCATGTAATTTAGTCTTTTTGAATATTGTTTTAATAGTTATTGCAAATTCAATTATTAGTGGTAGATAATCTATTTATTGAATTAAGTGGTTAAAATAACTGAGAGATAAGTGAAATAATGCCTTAATTAAAGAAATGTTTCCATGGTTATAATGGAATGATTACTTGTTGTATTAGGCAATGTGTTTTGATTTATGGATTATGTGTTTATGTACTTGTTGAAAGTTTGTGTAAGGTTATGTTCCTTTGGGAAGTATGTTTAGTGTGTTTGTTTCTATAGGCCTAGGAGGGGGTATATATTTGTATGAAAGGTCCTTATGGTTGTTTTAACCCTGAAGGTGGTTGGCTAAGTTGTGGGTCATGTCTTTTGTGTGAAATGTAAACCCTTGAGTGTTGCTCTCCTATCTATGTATGGATACATGTGGTTAGGGTATGTGTGCAAGATGGTTAATACCTTGCTTGATGTGTAGGATTTACTAGATGCAAGTAGGGGGAGTTGTATGGGGGCTGGGGATTGGGAGAGGCTACCAGGATAACCCAGGACGGGGGTCGGGGCCTAGGAAGATCTACCAAGACAACCCATATCAAGCTATGTGATGTCCACTACTCCTTATTGCAATCTAGCACTCCCTGGATGTGTTTCCTCTTTTTGTTGTGTGTGTTCCTTTAGAAGAGATGTTGGTGTTTTTGGTAGTGTTGTGTAGAGGTCATGTATAATCCCTTGTTATGATAGCCTGTTGCTCTCCTAATTGTCTATTGGAGGTGGGACCTTGTGTTATCTCCTAGCACAGGGGGTGGACCTCCAGGTTCCACATGGGCAAGAGGCTGGTGCTTTTTCTCCATTGGGTATTCTTGTTGTATGTTTGTGAGAGTGGTAACTGGCCATTGCTCTATGGATTCCAATTCCTGTTCCTGTTGAGAAGATCTTCTATCATGCATTTTTATATTGGATTATATATCCATTTGTATCTCATAATGTAATCTGATGTAATCTTCTTGCATGTACTTGAGGAATCAATGGTGTAAATATTGTAATGATGTAACGATTATTAATTATTTCATTTTGTAGAGAGTATTGTAAGAAATGCATCTTGCATAGGTTAGTTAGCTAGGAATGATCTTTAATGTTGATTATTTGTTGTTATGTGATGAAAGTAAATAAATTTGTATCATTTAATATGATGCTTCAAAATGAACCTTGCATGTTAGATTTTTCTTGTATCTTTTATTGTTATTGATGTTAGATTGTGAGTAACACAGTTGAGGAACCTTAGAGGACCTAGGTTTAGATTATGATGTTATGTCATGTTATGCATTCTAATGTTATTTGTTGTTAATTTTTTTTTGTTCCGTTAGTTTGGCATGGGTTGTGTTGTCCTTTGGGGTTCCTTGGTGGGGGCGTTACAACATCCCTTTGATTTCAGTTGATTATGACCATATTTTAGGATTGGTTAGAAAAGGTACATGTGTACTTGATATAAATTTAATGTAAATTTACAATATAGTTATTTTTAAAGTTTAGTACTTAGAGATCTTTAGTCTAGACAGTTCTAATTTTTTTACAAAATTTCCATGTAAATTTGGTGTACAGGAGATGTTTTTGCAGTCATAGCAGAGCCTGGAGACATAGAAGGTGTTAGTTATTATTTAATGTGTTGTACAAAAGAGAGGAAGAAGCTAACGAAACTTGAAACAAGTGATAAAATGTTGTTTCCCACAGGTAAACATTTAAATTTATATATACATGTAGATGCACATTACTTTACATTAAATATATTATTACAGACATGTTGAGTGAAAATGTTACATGCATATGTCTTACCTTAGGTTCATGTTGTTTACCGTGTAGGTTCAACTGTAGTGCAAGGGATATATCTCAAACAAGTCAAAATTGTTCAACATGTGATTCATTTTATTGACTATCAACCTAAAAAAAGGCATATCAATATAGTCACCTAGTAATTGCTACCACCCTACATCTTTATGTAGTTCCACATGCACGTGGACAAAAAAATAGAGACTAGATAGTGATGATCATCAAAAAATATTATATCTTATTGAAGAGGGGGTTGAACTAGTTGTTTGAGTAGGATATATCCATGATTTTCAAGTTCAAGTACATGTACACATATGTTCAAGTGAGAACTTATAGTAGTGTTTGAACTCCATTGTTTTAGTTACTTATAATATGTTGATGACGATTATTTCAAATTTGTGGTCCACTTTTTTAAAGGATGTACTATTTTTAATGTGGTACACTTTTAAGGATGATGTACTATTTAATTAATGTACAAAGTCCACTTTACCTAGAAATACTTAATAGGAGATATGAATTTACATTGCACTTGTATCTATATATATCCATATAATTTTTAACCATATCCCATGTTTTGATGATCACAATGTTACATATTTAATTTCCTTATGACTTTAGGATTATGTAGATAGAAAATATTATAAATTGATTCATGGTGCTTAATTTTATACATATTGTGTATATTTTGAGACCGTGCTTTGTAAACAAGTATTGAACCTACACCAATTGAAACTTGAATATAAAATATGATTATTTGGGTGGAGGCATTAAGTTCTCATATTATAGGTAAATACTAAAGGTGAAAATATGATTACTATCCTTTATAGTTCAATTAAATAGAACCTTTAGAATCTAGGAATTTTAAATAGTACTTTCATGGGGTATATTAGGGCTTATGAAAAATTATGAGAGTAGATATTGATTGTTGGATTATTCAAGGTATATTGACATGTTGCAATGACAATTAAATCCCTTGTGCCGATACCTTAAATCTCTTAATGACTATTTGTGTTGAGGCATTAAGTTCTCATATTTAGGAATAATGTCATTCTATGCTATATTTCTTTTTACTTTGACTAAGGAACTTGGGACAAGAGATTAAGTGTGAAACACATCACTTAAATCTCCAATAAATGAGGTTAAGATCTAATAAATATACAAATCATTCACATAGAAAGGATCTTTCTAACTCTTCTTATAATACATTTGAGGTCTTTTTTTGTAGAACATCCAAAGATAAAATTAGATCTAGTAAGAGTTAAGGTCTCTAATTAGGTTAAAATTTTATTAGACCTCTCTAATTTTATCTAAGTGATATAGAATACTTGAAACAATTTGGTAGGTTGGTTTCTATTTGAAACATACACTATCATCAAGCTGTGTGGATCGATTTTTGCCTCATATTAGTTGCCATACATATTCCAAGATAGGATTTCCTACCTTGAGGTAATAATGTAAGAACCCTTTGTGTATTTTATACATCAATATTACTTCAAAAATTTCACTACCAAAAAAGGCCTAATTCATAACAACTTCTTAATATATAAATAACTCCATTGGAAACAATATTTGAGATGCAATTAACCTATGAGATCCTTGATATATCATAAACTTACCACTAATTAAGATGTCAACACTTGAGAAGAGGAAGCGAAGGATAAATTTGATTCTTTATATCTATTATAGAGAAGTTGTATCTTAGGTTATGTCACCATTATATTCAATAATAAGATAACATGTACACATGATATATAAATTTAAATGAACAGTTCATAATATATATATAATTTATATTAAATAAGCACAAATATATATGTATGTCCAAGTTCTTGACTTGATCTAAAACATACACTTGAACCATGTAATCATAACAATTTTTGAAAGTTGCATGTATATTTAAGTTCATATTTAAATTCAAACTTGAAACATGTAATGTGTATATATAACATGTAACATATACCCATAACATTTAATGTACATTAAACATGTTTAACATATATAAATTATTTACTCATGAGTTCTCTAAATCTAGATCTATAATGTATAAACAAAAACATGTACATGTAGATGAACATAAACATAAACATAAACATAAACATAAACATAAACATAAACATAAACAAACATGTACATAAACATAAACTTAAGCAAACATGTACATAGATGGATATTTAAGCTCAAACACATGTATGTATATCATAAGAAAATGTATGTAATCAAGTCTTGCTGTAAATGCATAGTCCAATATATCAAACATAAATCATCACCTTGACAAATATGAACTATCATGTTAAACATGGCAAACACAAGTATATGATCTGAGCCATATATAAACACACATGTATGTATATTAGATTGAAAATGCATATATGTAATCAAGTCCAAGGACAAATACATGTTTAGAGATCATCGAATGTACCATAATGTATCAAAAACTCATAAATGTAAATGTCTAGATATATATGTAAATATCTGGAAATGTTCATGCAATGGACCTCTAGGTGGTAGTCTAATCGTCATGTCCAATCCTATTTGAGCAACCCTCTGAATGAGAATCCTGCTCTAATGGATGTGTCGAGCCCTAAAGATAAAATTATACATAATGTGTTAAATAAATTATATATATATAGTTATTTAAGAATGTACATGTATAAAAATTTAAAACTCGCATGTCCACTGACAACAATATCATCAACCGAATCACTCCAATGTATACGATATGACCTCAGGCTAGGAGTAACATGAGGTTATCTTCATCTACAATATATATATCATTTAGTTAAAACTAAAATATAAATAAATTTTAAAAAAATTGAATTAAACATGCACATGCACACATACACATAGATACACATGTACTTGCATATCAGGTGGCATAGGATTCAAGCCCTTTGCAATGGCCGCCTCCACTAAATCATGCAAATGAGTTGTCTAAGTCGTGTCATGATCTACATTCGTTTGAGCCCTCACATGTTGCAGTAATGATGAGTGAAGGGGACTGACCAGCTGAGATGGCATCAATGACGAATCTTAACGCATCAACATCTCCACAAAACCTATAGACTGCATCAGGTCTTTAGGTCAAATGAAGGATCATTAGCCTATGTAGCAACCTAATGATCCATATGTGGATCTTAATGTGCACTAGTGTTGGGCCCTGGGTGATGAGAATGGTGGGATCCTAGATGTGAATGAAAAGATGTAACCAAATGACCTCTGACCTGCTCTACAAAGATCCCAAGCTCTAATTCAATGAAGGCATATGCCTCTAAGAGGTCCTCAACTAAATAATGCAAAGTACTTCGTGCCATATCTCCTATAAGAATGTCTAGTTGTGTGGGTGTAGGGATGCCTGCCATAGCATAAGGATCACAATCAATATTGTTGTACTGTGCTACAAATGAAGTTCTAGATCATGGACGTCTTGACATCAAATACTGACCCACACGATCACTAGCTATCCTAGTGGAAACAACTGCAATATCACCCACATTATCAATTGTTTCCCTTTGGGAAGAAAAGACAACCTGGTCTATTGAGGGGTTAAGGTTGGGGAGTTAGTAGGAGACCTCTCGCCAACCAATACCCTATACACTGGGGCCGACCAATCTTCTCAATTCTAAGGGTCTCTATCGACAACCCTACCATTCCCCTAACCAAGATATCTTGGAAGGCCACAATAGTTGACTTTGAGGCCCAAATGAACCTCAACATAGAACTATTGTGCAAAATATAAGGGAATTTGGTTGTTATTTGGATAATGACCAAAGGTTGCAAGAAACATAGGGTAGATCAAAGCATCCATAACACCATCCACACATTTGGTAACCTAATATGCCTTCACCTTAGGTTTATCTTGATAGTATGGAAAAAATTGGGTTTTAATGGTTTCTTTGGTGACCAAACCCTGAATATGAGAAAGGGAAACATCACCGCAGACTTCTTCCCACATGTGGGAAAGAATAGCAGCTATGGTATCAGGGGAAAATGCTTTTGTGTCTTAAATTTTATCTAGATAATTTTTTTGAGGCTCTCTAATATGGACTTGTAAGTGTCCTTATATATACCTGTATTGGTACCATCAATTAGAGAAGCTCTCAATTTCTCAATCTCACTATTAGTCCATAAAAATAGTTCCCGAGGTGGAACTGGTGTATTTTCCATGATGTACCTAAAGGATCAATGAGGTTATTGCTTTAATATCTCTATAGAGAATATAAATATTGGATGTACATTCAATTTAAATTTAAAACAACTATTTACAAGTGATTTAGAATGTATTTCTCTATCTATAGTTCTTGTGCATGTGTGCAATAAATTTAATGTAACTTAGAAATGTAACTAAACAAGTGAAACTAGTAAATTAATTTTAAGTATTAATAAATCTAATGTAATTCACTTCATTTGTTCATTTCACTATAAAATAAATTGACTAGACATGCATATGTATCAAATTAAAGAGAGAAAATAAATTGTATGTATCAAAATAAATGACTTCAAATATCCATAGATCTATCTAAAAAATTAGTTCTATAAAGGAAAATATCATTATAGAGTCTTTGAACAATGATTTTATAGTGAGCTACAATAAAAAATGATCCATTAACATAATTTCATAGATAAGACATGAAATACTTAAAAAACTATAGTTCTAAGTCATGGCTCAGATATTCAATCAATGTAGATATTTCTACATGACAAATATTATTCAATATTCATGTTAAACATACTACCACCTATATGAACTCAAACTTGAATCAATTGACCACCTAGAATAACAAGTCCTTTTAGTAAGATATCTAACAAGCATTAAAGAATTGGAGAAGATTAAACCTATATATTTAGACTCTTTTTGGCCATGTTTCTTTAAATTATAAGTGTTGGATTCACTTAGATACTGAGGCTTTAATATTATTGAAATAAGTATTCTTGATTGTCCCTTTTGTTACTTGTGTAATTCTAAGATATTTTGATTTATCCTATTATGATGTCTTAAGCCACCTACCAATAGTAAAATTTTATCGAATTTCAAATATATTTATAAAGACAAAGTTTGAAATATAAAAACTTAATAAATTTAATTGAATTATGTGTTCATTTAAATTTTTTACAATTCACATTGGTTTTTCGGTTAAATTTTTTATGTGTCAAGCTTAGTTAGCACACAGGTCATGTTTAAGTACATTAGGATTTGAGTCTATTATATTTATATATAAAATGCATCTACGTTATTTATTAGGCTATATCATTGTTCAAATATGAGAAAATTAATCACCATGTTTATTACATGGTTTAGGTTGTAATATATATAGTAATTTTATAGAGTTAACAAAATTTACTATTTTTATTAATATTGATTATTGTTGGCCATAAGTTTTATTTTTTTTATTTGTTGGCCTAAAATAATATCTTAAATGAAAGTTAAAAATTAAATTTTTGCAGGAGGAATGAAGTGAAAGAAGGAATGACACAATGGTTAGAAAGGACATTATCTTATTTTAGCAAATATAAGAGGATTAAGATGAAATGGGTGGTGAGGATATGGAAATTGTATAGGAGGATGTAGAGTGGCACTAGTAGATTTTGGGGGTTGTAATTTTTTTCTAGGTGCCTTAGACTTGACAAAGTTTTATGGAATAATTTAGATTCTTAGATACACATGAGAAGTATGAGTGATGTATTTTAGCTTCAAGGGTTGGAATTGTCATTTTATGTGAATCAAAAATTAATCTAGGGAAGGATATTGATTTTGAGGCTTCTAACAAGAAATCAAGAAAAGGCTTGAAGCCTAACTTCCTTCTCCCTCAAGTACATTTGCGCTAGGATAACATTATCTTCCACCTATTGGTTCCTTGAACTAATACTAGTAATCTCTAAGAAGGGGTGAGTTTCTATGTTTAAGGTGGCTAGGAGGGTGGCTCATGAATGAGTGAGAACATGTTTCTCTCCAACTCTTTAGGCTCTATAAACCTAGGGGGTATCCCTATTAACATACTAGATTAGATATATATAAATACAAAGAAAAACAACATAAAGGAGATGATTCCAATAGTAAGTTACATATGTTCATATATTCAAATAGAGATAAGAATCAAAATAAAAGTGGCATACAACATGAAAATTCTTTGTATTACTTCAAACAAGTGTGGTTTGAAATACAAATAGGTTTTACTCAAATTTTCAACCTTCTTACAAATGGAAGATTCTTTCCTTATATATAATATAGTGTAGAGGAGGGGGACCAACTGCTCAGGATCCCAGGTCATGGGAGGGTCTAGAACAATCAGCTGCCCTGATCTACCTCACACTAAGGGTTGTTTAAGGTAAGTTTAATGTTTCAAGAAGGTGAAAAGGAAGGACAATTGATCTGTCACTGTCCTTTTATCAACATGAGAGTTTAGGAAACCAGGAGAGAAATTTTTTGAGTTTGGATTGTAACCTAGGAAACTCTTTGCCAAAGGACTCCAGTGCAAAAGATAGATGACCGTGCAACACATTGGCATCCTGGTCAGGCGCTGGCGTCCATACGGATAGGGAATATGAAGTACATTCAAGACTAACAGAAACCTTGCTAACTACTTGATAGGTACAATTTTATGCATTGAAGGAAAACATAAAAGAGCTAAACTACTGGAATAATAAGAAGAATACTTTAACTTAAAGATAGAGTCTGACAAGAGCAAAGGTGACAAAAATCACACTTACGGTTGGTCCAGCCTCTTGTAAGCTCCACAAAAACATGATACCTACACACAATGGAATGGGGAAAAATGTTGAGGAAATTTCAGGGCTTCCTACAATCAAACCCCCATTTCGGTGTTCCCACCTCCACGAATAAATAAAATAGAAATGAGAGAAAGTATGATAAAGGAAAGAATTGAAAGGAAGAATACCAAGCAATGCTAACAACAATATGCTACATAAAATCAAATGACGATGCTAAATAAAATGGATATCACCTCCTCGACAAGATTCCCTCAAATACGTGAAGGGAGATGCAAGCTCACAAGCTTGGAGATGCCAACGTTGCCACAACAACGTGAGGAGTGAAACCAATAGAGTGTCAACTTGGAGCTTATGGGCATTATTCTTCATTGCTAATGGAGGAGTGTAATGCCTCTGCAGATTCTAGAGGCGGGAATCCTCTCAGGATAGTAGCGCATCACACAAACATCCACACATCACGCTAGTGTGCTCGACCAAAATTCCCCCACCAACACTTCAGATAGCTACCAAATGGATGGAAAGCGGATGATGAGGTGGAATAACATTTTCGAGTTTGATTTTTCTAAGGTAAGGGGTGTAAATGGGGAATTTGCAAGGGTTTCAAATTCACTCCATTACATTTTCCCCCCACTTTAGTGAGCATATGTGCTACCAAATGCGAGGTAAATTAGATTGAAAGATTTCAAAGAAAGTATACTTGAATTATCAAGGAAGTAGATCACAATCTAGTGAACTCAAGTGTAGGAGAGAGAAAGAGATGGCTCCATAGGTCCTCGGGCTTGAGGAGAGTTGAACAAACATGTGCCATAGATCTGCATACCTACGAAAGGTGAAAAAGAAGGCTCTATAGGTGCTTGGTCCTACAGAGTTGAACAAAGAGATCCTGCAGGATGAAAGCACTTTATAGGTCCTCAGAATTGCAAAGGAGGCACCCCTAGGTGCTCAATCTTGAGGGAAGCCGGATGTGAGAGGCAAAGTAGAGTTTGATGGGGCTTGATAGGTACTCAGTCCTGCAAGGTTTTTTGAAAGGAAACTTCAGTGGCGCACCTGCAAAGCAACATGTTAATCCGGAGACAAAACATGTCAACACTTGAAGGAAGAGATTTCAAAGGGGTCCCTTAGGAACCTTTCAAAAGAAAAAGGGGTCCACTCAAGGGATGCTTTGTTTAAAAAGTGATGATTTTTTTTAAAAAGAGAATATTTTTTGCCAATGATTCTAGCATCAAGGAATCCTTCTAAAAGATGCCTTTCGTCAAGGAATTCGAAGGAAAGAATGCTCCCTCACAAGGGGAAGTTTTCAAACTTCTTCATCAAAAAAAGTACTCCCTTCGCAAAGGAGAGTCTTTAGATTTTATCTTACGAATCTGTGATGAAAGATAAATTTCACTAGGGATTCTTATTGAAGAATGCAATTTTTGAAAAATAAGGGACTTTCAACAGGGTATTCATTGGCTATTGAATATACCTTTTTGAAAATCAAAGCAATATGATATCCCCCCTTAGGATGGTGCATGCTAAACTCAGAGGCACGTGACATACTAAGGAGAGAAAAGCAAGAATGAAGGTGATGTTGTGGCCCACAAAACATAATGAGATGTAACCGTGGTAATGTTATCACACATGTGAGAGACAACATATAAGCACAACAACATCACAAAGCAAGCAAAGAGGAGAGAAAGATAAAATGAAAGGACAAACAATGACATTATAACAAATAAGAGATAGGGGAATTGATATTTCAGGGTCAAAGTTGCTCATAAATATAAATAGATATAATATAATAGTAGATAAATGAACTATCATCAATCCCATACTATATCAAACCATGTGAAGAAGGGCACATGAAAAGAAAATAAAAAATTGGGTCAACATGGAATGGAGGCCTAAATGCCCCCAACACTTTGCATCGTCCCCAATTGTCAAAAATCAAGGCACAACAAAGAGAAGAACAATGTAACAAATAGAGGAATTTTATGACACAAAAAACTCCTATATCAAGCACCTACGAGGGTGACAAGGGTCCTCCAAGAACACAAAAAACAAGAACGAGGGAAAAAAACACACACACAAATCTAATATATAGATAAAGAAGAGGCGCTCCCCTAGTCCTCATCAACCAAGAGGTCATTGTTCTCCCAATATAGATCATTATAAGGGGAAGGGAGACGATCCTGCAAGGGAGGAACAACAAGGGGAGCATCCTCCAACTCTCCTACGACAAGAGCCAAGGAAGAGGGCCCCTCGAGGTCTTCTTCACTTAGTTCTTGTGAGATAAACATCAACAATTTTGCAAAAATCACCGACAGAGCTGGGAAATCATCTACAAAGTTGAACACGCACTTTACTAGAGTGCCATGTGTCAATTGAGCAGATGATGAAGGAGGTGCTTGAGATCCATTTTTTGAGTTTATCGAAAGACTTAGGGGTAGTAATGAACTCAAGGGACACTGGGGTTGCCTCCGTCACTAGGATGACACAAGCTAGAGTGGGACCAACTTTCAAAGAAGGGGGTCCCTTATTCCAACCCCCATTAGAAGTGGGGTCATCCTCTATCTTGCTCTTCATCAGAGGATGTGAAATACCCATAGATGAAGCAGAAGGTGAAGAGGAAGAGGAGAAAACCGTAGTGGACACCATCAAGGTGTTTAGCATATCTACAGTTTTGGAAAAAGGTGGGATTTCTAGAAAGGACATCAGGAGAGGAGGCTTAGTTGAAGGAGAAATGAATACTTGCACCCTTTTAGGGTGAGGATCATTCATGCTTGTAGGGGGAGTTGGAAGCAAGATTTAGGCAGAGGGAATTGAAGTTGAAAGGGCAGAAGAGGAGGACACAATAGAAGACACCGAGGAAGGAGTTGCTGGCTCCCCTTCCTCCTTTTGCAAGGCAGCCTACTCAATTGTCAGAACCTTCCTCCGATGCTTACGCTCATGCACAAGACAGTTTTAGGATCATAGTTGCTCATAAATATAAATAGATATAATACAATAGTATATAAATGAACTGTCATCAATCTCAGACTATATCAGACCATGTGAAGAAGGGCACATGAAAATAAAAAAATGGGTCAACATGGAAGGGAGGCCTAAATGCCCCCAACACTTTGCATCATCCCCAATTATCAAAAATCAAGGCACAACAAAGAGAAGAATGATGTAACAAATAGAGGAAGTTTACGACACAAAATACTCCTGTATCCAAGCACCTATGAGGGTGACAAGGGTCCTCTAGGAACATAGAAAACAAGCACGAGGGAACAAAACACACACAAAAATATAATCTACAGATAAAGAAGAGGTGCTCCCCTATTCCTCATCAACCAAGAGGTCACCATTCTACCAATCTAGATCATTGTAAGGGGAAGGAAAATGATCTTAAAAGGGTAGAGTAGCAAGGAGAGCACCCTCTGAATCTCCTATGATAAGAGCCAAGGAAGAGGGCCCCTCGAGGTCTTCTTCACTCAGTTCTTGTGAGGTAAACATTAGTGATTTTACAAAAATCACCAACAGAGTCGAGACATCGTCTATAGAGTTGAACATGCACTTTACTGGAGTGCCATGTGTCAATTGAGCAAGCAATGAAGGAGGCACTTGAGATCCACTGCCGACCTCATCAAAAGACTTGGGGGCAGTGGCAAACTCAGGGGATGTTGAGGCTGCCTCTGTCAGTAGGATGATACAAGCCAGATTGAGACTAGCTTCTAAAGAAGGGGATCCCTTCTTCCGACCCCCATTAGAAGTGGGGTCATCCTCCATCTTGCACTTCATTGGAGGATGTGAGATACTCATAGACAAAGTAGAAGGTGAGGAGAAAACCACAATAGACACCACTGAGGTGTTCAACATATCTACGGGTTTGTAAAAAGGTGGGATGCCTAGAAGGGACATCAGGAGAGGGGGCTCAACCAACGGAGTAATGAATAATTGCACCCTTTTAGGGTGAGGATAATTCACACTCATAGGGGGAGTTAGAAGCAATATTGAGGCAGAGGGAACTGGAGCAAAAAGGGTAGAAGAGGAGGACACAGTAGAAGGCATCGAGCCAAGAGCTATTGGTTCCCCTTTCTCCTTCTGCAAGGCAGCCTACTCAGCTGCCAGGTCCTTCCTCCGCCACTTACACTCATGTGCAAGGTGGTTTCTACATCTCTGAGAGTTAGAAGTTGCAGCTTGGAAAGGAACAAAAGGCTCTTGTTTAGCCATTAAGTACCCATCACAGCCATTTTCAATGAAGGGAGTGACTCCTAGATGGGAACATGAGGGAGAGATGGAGAAGTAGATGCCACAATAGAGGGGGAAGCAAAATCAAGTGCCTCAATGACAAGACTCTTCCCATTCACTACCTTATAGGTAGGATTAGTAGGAGGCTATAGAGGTTGAGATGCAGGAGCAACTCCACGAGGACCTTTCCCCTTACCATACACAATGAGTCGAGGCACCATGGGCAAGAAAGGAAGGTTGAATACTTGATGCTTGGCCTTTTTCCAAGTGGGCACCATTAGACTCCCCAATATACATATAGGGGTGGAAGCCGATGACACTATAGTAGGGTGGGAGGCAGAGGCATGTGGAACTACAGAGGAAGAAGAAGAAGAGCCCTGAGCAGACTTTTCTTCCTCTCTTTTTTTGGGTAGTAGAAGCAGCCTTATGCTATGCTATCATGGAAGCTTTAACTGTAATGGCATAGGGAGAAGGAGGGTAGGTCATTTTTAGTGCTATTCCCCCATTCTTATATTTCACATAAGTTTGATACAATAGGTCCATCTTGGGAGGGAGTAGACCAATAGGGGCAAGCCAGAAGTAATCAAGTGAGTAGCCTCCATGCATCAACATTGGTTTGTAACTAGTGTCGTGGAATACATGCACTGAACCTTCATGAGAGAAATTCAAGCCCTTGTGGATCACCAAGGGAACTAAATTCATGGAAACTAGCCAAGGAATGCCTAGTTTGACTCTAAACAATTTATACCCTGGGATAATATCAAAGAGAGCATTCATAGTCTTGGGCCCAACTAGGATTGAAAGGGTGATAGAACTGATGGAGGGACAAAAATCCCATCATGTGTATGTATAATGCTTTTAGACTCATCATATCCATCCTTATGTAAGAATTTTATTAACATGATCTCCTCTGTGATGACATTAACCTGGCATGTGGGGTCAATGAGAACACCAGTTACGGTGCTCCCATTGATACGTGCAAAAATGTACAAAGGGGACGGTTCTCTATTACAATTCATCGAAAAATCCCGTGAGGTAAATGTTATATTAGGAGACCCACTCACAGGTTGCATAGATGGGATGTGAAGATGCATGAAGGAAGCCATCTCTTACGTACACTAGAAAGGACTTTCATAGAAGCCCCCAAGGGTTTCACAATTAGACAGTGACCTACTCAACGTTTGATTTTGCAATGCTTAGGGATTCTTCTAGCTACACCGCTAGGGGTCATATGTAGGTTGGGTTGCAAGGTTGGGCACCTTGCAACACACACACCCACAACACACAAATAACACAAGAGAAGAGTCTTTCAGTACTACCAAATGGAACCAAAATAGTTCATGTCGGGTTCAACAAAATGTAGAGGAGGGGGACCAACTACTCAGGACCCCAGGTCACAGGAGGGTTTAAAACAATCAACTGCCCTGATATACCTTACACTAAGGGTTGTTTAAGGTAAGTTTAATGTTTCAAGAGGGTGAAACGGAAGGACAACTGATCTATCACTATCCTTTTATCAACTTGAGAGTTTAGGGAACTAGGAGATAAATTTTTTGAGTTTGGACTATAACCTAGGCAACTCTTTGCCAAAGGACTCCAACATATAAGTCAGATGATAGTGTGACACACTAGCGTCCTGGTCGGGTATTGGCATCTATATGGACAAGGAGTATGAAGTACATTCAAGACTAACAAAAAAATCACTAACTACCTGATAGGTACTGTTTTATGCAATGATGAAAAACATAAAAAAGCTAAACTACTAAAATAACAAGAAGAATACTTTAACTTAAAAGATAGATTCTGACAAAAGAAAAGGTGACAAAAATCACACTTACGTTTGGTTCAGCCTCTCGCAAGCTCCACACGAGCATGATACCTACACACAATAGAGTGGGAAAAAATGTTGGGACTATTTTGGGGCTTGTCATAGTCAAACCCCTATTTCGGTGTTCCCACCTCCACAGATAGCCAAAATAGCAACATGAGAAAGTATGATAAAGGAAAGCACTAAAAGGAAGAATACCAAGCATTGCTACCAATAATATGCTACGTAAAATCAAACGATGATGCTCAATAAAATGGATATCACCTCCCCAACAAGATGCCCTCAAGTAGGTGAAGGGAGATGTGAGATCGTAAGCTTGGAGATGCCATCATTTCCGCAACAATTTGAGGAGTGAAACTAGTAGAGTGTCGACTTAGAGCTTCAATAATGGTGGAAAGGCTATGAAAATGAAGTGTGTAATGCTCAAGAAGTGTGTAAAATTGTGAAGTGAGATTGAAGAACTGTGTAGAAGATCAATTCAGTGTGTAGAAGATGAAATGAATGAAAAATATAATGTTTTGAAGGTGAATATTAGCCCAAAAGAGTTGTTCGAGGTTGAAAAAGGGCGTAGGGGTGTTATTCTTCATCGCCAATGGAGGAGTGTAACACCTCTACATATTTCAGAGGTAGGAATCCTGTGAGGACGATAGTGCACCACGTAGAAATCTGCACACTGTGCTAGCGTCCTCAACAAAAAATCCTCCACCGAAACTACAAACAACTGCCAAATAGATGGAAAGCAGATGCATGAGGTAGAATAGCATTTTCAATTTTGAATTTTCTATGGTAAGGGGTGTAAATGAGGAATTTGTAAGGGGTACAAATTCACTCCATTACATATAGTACATTGATAGACCATTTGGATGGGTGACACTTTATCATATTAAAACTATAAGATGAATTACCAAAGAACTACATAGAGGAGAACGTGTTGAAAAGGATATGCACAAAATGGATTAGTTGAAAAGGGTTTAAAAACTTTCAAGAAAATGCAATTGACAGGTGTAAAGCCAAATTTCACACCCTTTGGAGCAATACATATAATATTTTGTTGTGAAATGAAGATTTCTGTGTTATCCTATGTTGAATCAAAATATGCAATAGTTTGAAATTACGGATGGGTATTGTATACTAATTAAAAATAGGATATTCATGTACTAAGTTTAGTTTTACAAATGTGAAGAAAGTAGTTGCTAACCATAATTTGTGTTGGATTTAAAATGATGTATGTGTTATGTTTAGAACAATATATATATTTATGAGTTTAAGAGGATATTATTATTTTTGTTTGGAAACTATGAAAGCTATGTATATTTGAAATAAAATGTAACTTTAAATTTAAGGATGCGCAGGAGTACTTGTAAAATGAATTTTATCATTCTAATTTTTGAAGTGTTTAGATACTCTAGTTTAAATTTTTTCCAGCATCCTCCCTGTCTATGCCAAAATGGGAGCTTTGGAATAGGGTATGGATGTCCATCATAGTATAAAGGATAGAGGAATTTTGTGCAATTTCCCTAGTAGATATGTATGCAAAATGTGGAAGCATTGATAAGGAAAGTGAACTATTTTATTGATAGCCTCAAGAAATGTGTTCCCATGGAATTCCATGATTGAAGGATATGCACAAAATGGATTTTTTGAAAGAGGTTTAGAAAATTTCAAGCAAATGCAATTGGCAGGTGTAAAGCCAAATTTCACAACCTTTGCCAACATCCTCCCTTCCTGTGCCAAAATGGGAGATTTGGAACAAGGAATGGACATGTGCAATTTCCCTAGTAGACATTTGTGAGAATTGTGGAAGCACTAACAAGGCAAGTGAACTATTTGACCGATAGCCTCAAAACATTGAAGGATATGCACAAAATGGATTTGTTGAAAAGGGTTTAGAAACTTTCAAGAAAATGCAATTGGTGGGTGTGAAGCCAAATTTCACCACCTTTTCCAATATCCTCCTTGCCTGTGCCAAAATGAGAGCTTTGGAACAGGGTATGGACATCAATCGAAGCATAAAGGATAGAGGAATTTTGTCAGATGTTTTAGTTGAAACTACCCTAGTTGACATGTATGAAAAATGTGGGAGCATATGCACCTGAAAAAATGATGAAGTGAGAAGAGATCAAACCTAGTTCAAAGTTGATGTTGTGGAGGGTGATGTGGGCTTTGGTCACTTTCGTGGGGTTTGACCACCTTCCTGTTTGCAACAAAATGACAATGAAACTATCATTTTTGATAGTCAAGCGCTTTTTTAAAAAGCCCTAAAAAGAGGGTTGGAGTGAACCCCCATTCGTTTGAATCCTCTTTTTTATTAATAAAATTTGGCATGATGGTGGGTTTGATTGAACCATTAAATATGATGGGGTTTGCTCGAACAAGGGTGTTCAAGCGAACCCCTCTTATTTTTTTTAATGCCCAAACAAATTTTGTTCATCAATGCAATTGTAACCCACTATTGTGGGATCACTCGTCTCCATAAAAAAGTTTGAAATACTTGTCAAAATATCATCCCATAAAGTTGAATCAAGAAGACTATGGAAATTCTATTGTAAGAAGTCATTGGAAGCTTTCAAAGAAGCAAATCTTTGTTGAACATTCAAAATATTGAGAGGGGGCTGAATCAATATTCTATAAAAATTTTGAACACAACTTATCCAATTACCAAAGTGTTGAAATGAGCAACTAGGATCTTCAATCTACAACACCAAAAAAAATCCACAAGAAATAGAGAGAAGCAACAATGGAAGATGCTATTCCACCAAACAATAATTGCAATATGATACAATATGCAATACTCTAAAATACAATGTTATGCTATGCAAAATATGCTAGAGATGCCTTGCTTATAAAGGCAAGAATGAGAGATAGGATAAGACAAGATCATGACAAGTGTCTTAATCCTATCACATGAGACAACTAACTCATAACTACCTAGGATGATGTGAAGTCTAGATAAGACAACTATGACTTGTCTAGATAAGACAACTAATATCCTAAGTAAATTTAACATGTGAATTAAGTCCCCTAAGTCCCTAGTAAATAATTAACTAGGTACAAGACTTATTCACACCAACACCCACCCTTAAGTGCAACTTAGGGAGGAATAAACCAATGCAAAAGATGCAAATAGATGGGTCCTAACAACAAGGCCCAATGAGGTAACCATGTAGAAAAAAAAACTCTCACAAATGGAGTAAAGGAGAAAAAACTTGTGGGAGAAAACTCCTCTCCAAAAGAGAGAAAAAGATGCAAAGAACAATGTCCCAAGAATAATAGGAACATGAAGAACATCATTGAAGTAGGAATAAGCTGAAAACAATCATCAAAAGATGACTACTATAGTGTTGAACTACAAAACCTCCTCTAAAAATAGGATGATCAGGATCAAGAAGACAAAAATCTGCATGAGTTTCCCCAACGACACTACTCAAACAATGACCAGATGGAAAAAAAAAAAGAAGGAAAAACAATTGTCAATTGAAAATACAGATGGCACATGAATCTGCACGAGTGACCCCAATGACACTACTCAACCAAAGTAAGTTGAATATAGGTGCCAATAGTCTGAAGAACACTAATCAATCGAGGATGGAAGATTGCCTCCACAAGAAACGAATGCAAGAGTGTCTATATGGTAAATGCTCCATCTCACTGAAATGCATGGGTAACCAACCACTACATCCGCCTAGTACATAGGAACAAACACTAGATACATAGTTCACTCCAAAGTGAAACCAAGGAAGCATTAGGATGAATAGTATAACACCCCCCCATAATTTTGACTTGAGAGAGGCATGATAGATCCACTGAAACTTTATGTATCACCATGTAGTGCATGAAGGAGAAGAAACAACATTTGAAAGTGCACAAGAATATACCTACAACTGAAAAAGTGTGTGTAAATACAAGGCACACATGCATGAGGCAAGAATCACATGGATTCGTTGTTGTCTTGGAGGGACACTCACTTAACAAAGGTTTAATGGAAAATAATAAAGGTATTACACAACCCCCCATGACACTTTATAATACAGTGTGAGTACAAAATATGGCACAAACTTATGTGCAAAATCCCCAAAATACATGTACAATATTGTATCACTTTATCTCAGTGCATTTACATATAAGAAATTGCTTACAAATGATGCTCAAAATGCCCACAAAGGACAAAATATTGGATATACAAATAAAGCAGCCCAAATGAAGCCATCCCATGCAACCAAAAGATTCCAAGTGCCAAAATATCTCAATAATTAACGAGAGTGCTAAAACACAAAAATATGAATTAATTATACCAGGGGCCAAATTTGGAAACAGTGTATGAGTAACTCCAAAGAGCTTAGGAAGACCTTTCCAATGCTGCAAGAATTGTGAAAAATGGAGGAACAGAGCAAAAACTATGAGCTAAAGAGTGAAAAGTGGACATCTGGCTTCAACAGGCTATAAATGCAACCAAACAACAAAATTTCTAAAAATTACCTATACCACTAAAGAGTTGAGCTCGCTAGCTTTCCGACGATATTTTGTTTCAAAAATTTCACCACCTGAGATGAAAGTTAAGGAAAAATGAAAAAAAACCCCTAGAAAGAGGACATTGGCAGAGTATATAGGGTCAAAAAATTAGGCCCCTTCAGCTTAAGCCCTTGGGCGACCATCTGACCATGGGTATAAAAAATTGTTAAAAAAAATAATAACCACCGATGAGATTTGATAGGGCCACCACAAAGATTTGACTGACAAGGTCCCCGTGATTTGACAGTGTAGTACCAAGTTCTCTATCAACAAGGATCAGATGAATGAAGTGCTAACAATCTTCTAAGAGCTGACCAAAGATCGACATTGTACCATATGCCGTAGAAAATAAAATGCCCTGATTTTTTAATAAATTACCCAACAATTGAAAAAAATTGCCCCAATTTTTTTGAATAAATTGTAGAATTAATTTAAAAAAATATTTTTTGCAACAACTGTATCGCTTGGGAGGCCGTATGACCTGCTTGAGGATTTTTTTTGCCTCAGAAACAACTTTATCGAAAATGGATGAATTTTATATCAAAATTCATCTCTCGGGTCTCCTGAACTCAATGGCAAGGTCTGTTTTGAACCAAACTGCCTCAAAATATCAACTACCTCTTGGATTTGAGCTTCAAACCCTTGTTTGCCAAAGTTGTAAATGGTGACCAAATTGAGTGAAAAGAAAGCCAAATCTGACTTTCTTGAGCCTCTTGGACATAATGACACAACCTAAAATACTACCACTATAGCCATAAATGATGCAATCCTGAGATCTCACCAAAATGCATACATGTAATATAGGATTAAAAAAATTGCAAACCCTTTATGACTCTCAAGATTGTATTGAAACACAAGAGAAGAGCATACGAGGAATTTGCAAGATCATAAAAGAAACTTCAAATCATAATATAAAACTTGATGGTGGAATCTCTCTAATAGAAAAGGAAGGGGTTTGCAAGATTCAAAGCTCTAATACCACGTTGAAGTGAGCAACTGAGATCTTCAATCTGCAACACCAAATAACCTACACAAGAAATAGAGAGCAACAACAATGGAAGATGTTATTCCACCAAACAGGAATTGTAATATGATACAATATGCAATACTCTATAATACAATGTTATGCTATGCAAAATATGCTAGAGATGCCTTGCTTATAAAGGAAAGGATGAGAGATAGGATAAGACAAGATTATGACAAGTGTCTTAATCCTATCACATAAATAAAATAACTCATAACTACCTAGGATGATGTGAAGTCTAGATAAGACAACTATGACTTGTCTAGATAAGAAAAATAATATCCTAAGTAAACTTAACATGTGAATTAAGTCCCCTAAGTCCCTAGTAAATAATTAACTAGGCATAAGACTTATTCACACCAACACAAAGCATATTAACATAAATAAAGAATGAAATCATGAATCATCCACAAAGTCACAAAACACATGAACACTAGGATTTTTATGTGCAAAACCCAAAATGGTAAAAACCACGGTGAGGATTGATGAGAGCTTTTTGTATCTCATTTTATGCCATTTTCACATACATTCATATCCATTTCTATATTCCATTTCCATTCCATTTTCATAGAATTCTAACATTTACGTTGCATACAATTAAATATATCGAAGAGGTATTTAATATAGTTTTGAGATTAAATTATGGAAATAATTATTGGTTGAGTTTACTAATGAGCATTCTGATTTTTAGCCTTGGAAAATATAGCTAGCTTGCAACATACAAAACTTCCCGTCATCTTCTGTGTAGGAACCATCTTGTCTTCCATCATTTCTACGTGGACTCTTGCCACATCATCTCAGTGCATTCTTTCTTCCAAAGACCATATTTACCAACACATTCATGAGGTGTCAAATCTGTCATACATGGTTGTGTACACATCAACATTTGATTGGATATTCTAAACATGGATTTTCACCTTAATATCTGCAGTTAATAAAAGACATGTCCTATATTTATTCTATATTGTTTATTCCACTTGAATGCATAGACATGAATTTCAATTTCCGCATTATTGCCATGTCAAAAGAGGTTTTCATCTACCAAAACTAATCAAGGAGAATAACATGTGATAGAGACATGTTTGGAAGAAACCAAAATCTGCTTGAACCACTTCAAAACAATCAATTTTGCATTGTAATTTGTGGGAAGATGAGGACGAATATGGAAAATCCACGACATGGGTTTTGTCTAGAACGGGCCTAATTAAGTTTCCAAGTGGAAGAATCTTTAGAAAGTGATGGATGCGAAAGTTACAGGTGGTTTTCTAAATGTAATGTTTCTTGATTTACTGTTGCGGCTGGGGTCTATTTTCTACTCACTATTATAAAAAATCTATTCTTTATTTGTGGATAGTAACAAAGGCTTTATGTGAGCCTTTCCTTCTCATTTTATTTGCGGCGGGTCAAGACAAATTATTTATTATTGTTGTTATGAACTTGGCATATAAATATGCATGCTATGTAAACTAGAGGAGAGACAAAATTGAATATATTGGACATTGTTTTTGAAAGAATTATTATGAAGTTCATTTTAAGAACTATTTGAGATCATCTTCAGCCGGTTTGCTGGGAGGAAGGGCGCCCACTCCTCTGCTACTGGATGAATGTATATATTTTATTTATTTTGCATGGTGTGTGATTTCAATTCTGTTTTGTATTATTTTAATTATGTATTCTAGTTGTCATTGATTCCTATAAACAATTTTGTAAATAATTGTAGTTGATTTTAACTATCTATTCATTCAGATTAAATTAGTTGTTATAATTTTTGTGTGAATTAAATATGCTGTTGATTTGAGTTTTATTCTTTCGCTTTGGATTTTATGAATTTGGTAATTGGTGTTTTGTTTTAGAATTCATTGTGTGTGCAGATCCTATCGCCAATTTTATTTCAATTTACAATAGGTTTTCTTTTCATAGTTGCATTCATCCCCACTCATCTCACAACTTTCACCCCTTGATGGCATATTGTCTAGACACCTCTTACAAGTTTATGCCCCTAGATTGACACGTATAGACCAAGCTGAAATTCATTATAAAGCATTAAATATTTCTTATTCTTTGCCCCAGTGTTGGCCTATCAAGGATTAGCTCACAATATATTATATCCAGATATAGTATATTACAGGGGCTCACTACCAGGACACATTGTCCTATAAGGCTCACAGTCAGAGTTAGGTACAATACAAAAATGGCTCACTGCCAAAGTATGAGTTGATACAAAATGCACCTCCCTTGTGTTGTATTTTAGTTCCTTTCAAGCTCTGAATACAAAGTATTGCTCTAATTAGTAGTTGCTCAACAACTCTGCTCTTATTATGATCTCTCACCATTGAATTTGCATGTTCGCATCATACGAGACCACTCACAACTAATATGTCATCCATGCTCACCCATCTATCTTCTTAGCTCCAAAATATCTCATATATATATCCAATTACATTCACACACATCAATTAGGTCGACCTAGTTATATTGTAAACAAAAACAATCCAAAATAGCTTTTTTTGGCATCACACAAGATTCAAAATCATCTTCATGCCCAAGAAAAATGTGCAATACTTAATTTAGGTCGGTATGGATCTAAAATAGATCCAACTAACATTTGTAATGTATATTTAATCTTCACAACACATATCATGTATTAGGTCGGTCAGGAATTAGACCTAAACACAAAAACTTCCAATCATACATACACTTCCCAATAAACACAACTTCCAGATCCAATCTTTCTTTAAATTTATGTTTCGCCAACATCAGTGAGACTATCTTTAGAACTGCAACACAAAACATTCTTCTCAAGGAAATGCAGAATCTCCCACACAAATATATTAAATAGAGAGATGATAGTGATATATAGAGTTGAACTCTGTCATTGATATCTTCTAGTTTGCTTCACAAAAAATCTTGAGATCTTGAATATAGCCATATAATCTAGTCATAATGATATGGTTAAAAGCTTAAAGTTATACCTCATCTTGCAGTGAAATGCAGAACCAAAAATTGATGCATTGAACCACAACATCATCAAAAGAGAACACAACCAAATTCTTGATAGAGAAGCTTTCCGGTATAGTTAGTATTGTACAAATGACACCAAAAATGCTTCCCCACAATGTTGAAATCAATGACAACACTGTGTCAGCCGAATCAACTGATGTATGTACACTTCATGCTCATGTTGCCAAACTACATAAAAAACATGAGACTTCCAAACTTCCAACAATCTCCCCCTTTTTCATTGATGGCAACATGCATATAAAAAAAAAAATCCATGCCATGAATCAAGATTTATCTCCTCCTAAACTTATCTCCCCCTTTCATAATTAAACTTGACTTTCCAAAAAGGTTTTCCAACCATCCAAGATGTAATTATATCTTTCCAAGTGTATTAAAAAAAATGTTTTTCCTTCCACTATCACTCCCCCTTTGACATCAATGGAAAAGGTCATGCATGGGCTCAATATGCTTCTCTTGAACACATATATGTATGCATCTTCTAAAAAAATTTATCATAAAGGAAAGACATGTCAACCTAAAGATGTAGATCCTTTGAGTTTCTTTAGGGTATCCTGCCAAGTAGATTTTCCTTCTTCCCAAGAATTTTTTGCATCTACAAGAGTCTTGCATAGTAGTTTAAGCTTCGTTAGAGACTCTTTTCCTTCTTCCATAGTGCTAGGGTTAAGGTTTATTTCTGATAGTTTATCAGCATTGGCAAGGGAACTAGATATAGGAGTGTGATTTATCTTTACTAAGTCCCTTAGTGCCACATATTGTTTGATTGTCTTTGTCCTTTGATTCTATAAAGCAAAGAAATTGTCATGCAGTTGCATAATGTAAGACCACTTCTGATTTTTCCTGTCACTTGCTAAATCATAAACACATGCTTGAGTGCCTATTTGAATTTCAATCCAATTCATTTCATCCTTTGTACTTTATGTGCAGTTAGACCACTTCAACCAATATAATATTAAGTTTTGTGCTTCTTCTTCACAAGTTTGAACATACTTCAATCCCTTCAAGGTTCTGTGATGTGCATTTGCACATTTCTTTTTGATATCTTCTATATTCTCCTCTATAGTCCTTGCTTCTGACTCATTTCCAATTTGTTCTTTTATTCTGTAGATGTATGCTTTCAACAAATCAACCATATTTCTGAGATTTTCGATAGTAGACACTAATGTATTAATTATTGCACTGGGGATTACCTCTTGTAACACTTTTATAGCTTCATTCATTTCATGTGCACTTCCCTTTTCATGCTCATGTTGGACCACATCAGTTTGCAATATTCCTTCTTGTTATGTAATATCTTGCTTAATATCAACCAAAGGAATAATGCTTTTCCTTTTCTTACTTGTCCTCCTAGAATTGCCGAAGGCTTTAGTTTTAGACTTTTCCTCTAAGCTTGATCTATTAGGGTCCTTAGGGCTTCCTAGAAGAACTTTTGCATAATGAACAACTTCCTCCTTAGTCACTTCATAATTCAACTTAGAAATCCAAACAAGTCTAGGCTCAATTGCTTCCATGAAGCAAAAGTCAATGGAGAAAAGGAAATTGATCTCTCCAAAGTATCTTTCCACCAAAATCTTGGGTATTCTTATTCTCTCATTCATTCTCATCTGGAAATTTCTAAAGAATGCTGCAAGAACATCCTCTTGAGCATCAAGTCCACCAAGATTTCCCATAAGATTTCTTATCTGATGAGCAACTGATTTTGTATTTGAGCATTCTACTTTTCCATTTACTGGTATTTCTTTCATGAAGTAGAAAAGTAAATAGACTATCAAAGTACTGTACTTGAATGTATACTTTTTGTTCTTTTTTATTTCCTTCAAATTCTTCCTCAAGAGTTGTATGAGTAGCTCACAAAGATTATAATCAACACTATTTTCAATCAAGTTAAGTGCAATGTGAACAAAAATAGTAGAAAATGTATAGCCATCGTTAGGTAGATAGATTTTATGTCCAACAAGCCTTGCAACATACCAGATAGCTGAATTCCCAAATGTACTCAAGGTGAGTTCCTTTCCTTTAAGGGTTGCACCATTCTTTTCAGTTATTTCCTTGACATTGATAGACTTTCACCCTAGAACTGGTCCAAAGGACCATAAACCAGTTGCATCCCTTATTACTTCCCTGGTTATTGAATATGCACTATCAATCCATATAGACTCATCGCGAATCCTGCTCAATACAATTCTAATGTATCTCCTATTGACTTCAAACAGTGGGAAATTTCACCACACATCCAATTTCTTTTCAATTAGGGTTTTGTATTTTAGTTTTATGGAATCATCATTTCCTTCCAATTCGCTTTTTCATAAAACACTTAATTCATTAGAGGAAATTTCTTCTATTTTCCTATGAATGTATGCACATATATCCTTAGTAGGTGAAACTCCAAAGGGAGTGTTGGAAAATGCACCCGTCGAGTCTTCCGACAAAACTTTCCAAGAATGCCTCTTCAATTTAGCTTGAGGTCTCTTTAAGACATTTACCACCTTTGAACCTTCCATTATATTAAAAATAAAAATTCCAGAGAAGAATTGAGTATGCAGAATACCTCTTGAATTTGCTTTAGCGAAAATTAGGCTTTTGATGCTTCACTTCTAAGTGACGCCTCAAATCCACTTCTTCTACAATTTACTTTTTCTTCACATCAACTAAATTTATCTTTTTAGATACATTTTTAACTCCATGATTTGACTCATATCAATAAGTGCTTCAACAATAAATGCTTCAGAAAAATTTAATAAACTTCAAAACCTTGTATCCAGAGTTAATTTACAGAAGCTTCCTAAACTTTCGCATCACAATATTTCCTTCCACAACTTTCTTCTATAGCTTTAGCAATTCCTTTTCCACGATATATCTTCATGCCACGTCTTGACACCTTATATTTCAAGGGGGCTATTAGAATTTTTTGTTATTGATTTCCCTATGCCCATTCCTTGGTTTATTTTTCAAGTGAATTATCTACAACAGAGGGAGGCACAGATACATTTAAAGTTCCTAATTCATCTTTCTTCTTAGACTCCTCTTTCTTTCTCCATTTTATTTCCATTTCCTTCTTAACCACAGTAGGATCAATTTTCTTCATAGGTTCATTCCTCTTTACCGGATTAGATTGTCTTCTAATTTTGCTTCTATAAGCTCTTGAAATATGTCCAAGCTTGTTGCAAAAGTAGCACACAACACTTATCTGACTTCTATTCACCCTTGATCTATAGTGGTTAGTCTTATGTCCAAATACATTGCATGTATAATAGTAGCCATTGAAAGATTGAAACATTCTCCTAGTATTGTATCTATTCATCATCTGACTTTTGCACTCAATACATCTATGTCCAAATTTCTTTCATGCAAAAATTGTCTAGAGAAGGATCCAACATTTTGATTCATTCTACTTCTACATTTTGTTGCTTTATGTCCAAATTTATTGCATGAAAAATAAATACCATTAAAAGATAGGTACTTTGAGCATTTGGTTGTTTGATAGGAGGTCTTCCATCATTGTTTCTTTGATTTTTGAATTTTCTCCTATTTCCTTGAATCTTCTTTTGATTGTCAACCTTGTTAGGCATTAGATTTTCCTTCGAACTTTGTCCTTCTTCAAGTCCCAAACCACTTTTTTCCTTAGAGGGTTTCTATATTGCAATCAATTTATCAAGCATTGTAGTAATTATTTTGAATTTATCCTCATGTATTCTTTCCTTTTCTAGATCAGATATGAGATTTACCACTTCTTGTTCAAGTCTAGAGAATTATTTAGTCTTGCTTTGTACCAATACATTCAAACATTCCTCGATCCTTCATTTTTCTTCCATTTTCACTTTCAGTCTGGTGATATCTTCATTTTCTTGCTTCAACTATACATTGACTTCCCTATGTCTTTCTCTGAACTTCTTGATTTGTTCTCTTAGCCTTTTGATGCATTCATTGGCTTCTCCTAGGCTTTCCTTCAAGCTTTTTTTCTCAGTCTCAACTCTATCAAGATCTTCAAGAGCAACCTTAAGTTCTTCTTTTCAAACATGTAGTCATATTTTATATATTCAATTGTAGAAATTTCTTCTGAAAGGATAGGACACTTCTTGTCATCCATGTGTTCAAACTTCCAAGATATTCCTCAATATATTAGGCTTTTCTGAAGGAACCAAGCTCTGATACCAATTGTTGAACATTCAAAATATTGAGAGGGGGGTGAATCAATATTCTATTAAACTTTTGAACACAACTTATCCAATTACCAAAGCATATTAACATAAATAAAGAATAAAAGCATGAATCATACACAAAGTCACAAAACACATGAACACTGAGATTTTTTATGTGGAAAACCCAAATGGGAAAAACCACAATGAGGATTAGCTCACAATATATTATATCTAGATATAGTATATTATAAGGGCTATATTTAAGTACAATACAAAAAGGGATCACTGCCAAAGTATGAAATGATGCGAAGTGCACCTCCCTTATGCTATATTTCAATTCCTTTGAAGCTTTGAATACAAAGTAATGCTCTGCTTAGCACTGCTTAGCAGTTGCTTAACAACTCTACTCTTATTTTGATCTCTCACCACTGAATTCACATGTTCACATAATACGAGACCACTCACACCTAATATGTCATCCATGCTCGCTCATCTATCTTCTCAGCTCCAAAATATCTCATATATATCCAATTACATTCACACACATCAATTAGGTCAACCTAATTAGATGTAAACAAAAACAATCCAAAATAGTTTTTTTTGGCATCACACAAGACTCAAAATCATCTTCACGCCGAAGAAAAATGTGCAATACTTAATTTAGGTTTACATGGATCTAAAATAGGTCTAATTAACATCTACAATGTAAAGTTAATCTTCACAACACATATCATGTATTACGTCGGCCAGGAATTAGCCTAAACATAAAAACTTCCAATGATACATATTCTTCCTAATACATGCAACTTCTAGATATGATCTTTCTTTAAATTCACGTTTCACTAACATTAGTGAGACTATCTTTAGAATCACAACACAAGAACATTCTTCTCAAGGAAATGTGAAATCTCCCACATAAATACATTGAATAGAGAGATGACAATGTTATATAGAGTTGAACTCTATCATTGATATCTTCTAGTTTGCTTCACAAAACTTCTCGAGATCTTGCACATAGTTGTATAATCTATTCATAATGATATGGTTAAAAGCTCAGAGTTATACCTCTTCTTGCAGTGAAGTGTGGACCCAAAAATTGATGCACAAAACCACAACATTATCAAAAGAGAACACTTATCCAAATTCCTAATAGAGTAGCTTTTCGATATAGTTAGTATTGTACAAATGACACCAAAAATTCTTCCCCACAATGTTGACATAAATGACAACATTGGGGTAGCTGAATCAACCAATGTATGTACACTTCATGCTCATGTTGCCAAACTGCATCAATAATGACAGACTTCCAAACTTCCAACAAATCTCGACTCTGAAGTACCAATAGATGCAAGGACCAAAGATTTATCCTCAAAGAGAAGACGTATGTCCTCAATAGGTCATCAAGATCCAAAATAAGGGAATCTATAAATAAATAAGAAATGTTTGATAGAAATTAGTCCAATGGACTAAATCCAAAAGACATAAATGACCTTGTTGCAATAAATCACTAAAGACTTTCAAAGAAGCATCTTCAAAATATGAAGTAGCAACAAGTATTGTTGATGGAGTAGTGTAAACACCTAAAATTTTCCTAAACATATCACACATCTCAATTTCACTTATTAACACCATTTTCCTCATTATCAACTATTTTCTCCATTTAATTAAATAATTTCCAATTATTTGATTAAAAGCACATTTTTTCCTCTACTAATTGAATAATTAAGGTTATTTGATTAATTCATCATTTTCATACTAATTCTCCATCACGATTAAATAATTTCTAATTATTTAATTAAATCCCTTATCCCACTTGATTAAATAATTCTCAATTATTTAATTGAAATCTTAGTTCCTCTCATCCTCACAATTAAATAATTTTTCATAATTGTCTAATTTTCCTCCAACCCTCCAACTTGCACAAAGAATATTCCCTTTTCAAAAAGAGAATATTCCCAATTCAAATTCAAATATCTTCTTCCCTCCAATTCAAAATATCTTTAACCAATTTTCTATGAAAATAGGAATATTTTGGGCTCTTATGAAGTCTCATCCCTTCATCTCCTTGATTTCCTCTCATCCATTGATCCTTAGATCGAATCTCCACCAAGGATCAGAATTCTCAAAATCTATAAAACAAGCCTTTCAAACATGAAATTCATTCACAATCCTCATAAACATAGGCACTCTCTCAAATTCTTGAGGCAATCTTCAACATTTGAGAACCTATTTTATGAATCGTCTCCATCAAGCTTTTGAAATCATGGATTGTGCACAATTTGAGAAATCCACATCACAAATTTGCATCGATCCATAATGGGATTGAAGGTTTGTAAATTTTCCATTTGATTTGATTACTTTGAATTTGTAATTCATTTGTTTTGATTAAATATTTGAAGCTTTACCAAACTGATTTCATTGAGTATGGGTTTGCATGATCATAATCTTGTAATTTTTTAGTGTTTTTAGACTCTAATTGCTTCAATTATGCTTTCATTTGATCACTCATATTTCCACTATGACATTTGGGCATGCCTAGTGGGACCCACATCTCAAATTTAACCTTTTTTGAAGCTTTTGTTAGCCTGTAGGTTATAGAGATGTATTTGAAGAAGATCGATGCTTTTATCTGGTGTAGTACAACACTTTTACAAAATATCGATGCATATGCATAGAAAATCCCAACGCTTTTGTAAATCATGACGTGTTTGACTGATACATTGTTATGTCTATCTACAAGAATTTTGGAATTTTTGTCAAAGGACGATGCTTTTGTATAATCCCAATGCTTATGACTATCCAAAGATCAACACATTTGAAACATCACAATGCTTCTATTTTAACTATGTATTTTGGTTCATAGGGAAATTTCAACATTTTTGTGAAAAGGGTGACACTTTGACTGTGCAATAGTGTGGCACTTTTGTCAGGCATTGACACTTCTAGATAGGGTTTACAGTTTATCAATTTGATTCTTTTCACTTTCCTAGCCCTAACATTTGACTATTTTTTGATATTATCTATCTAAGCTAACATTTTACAGCATGTGGCAATCAATGAAATAAGACTAAGTTTAAGACTACTAACATTTTTTTTTATAGTTTTTTAATTAGCTTAAGAATCATTTAATTTTTGGCATACCTAAAATTTATTTATTTGATTTGGTGTACCTAAAATAAACAATACAACTTTCACTTTCATTTGGTGTACCAAAAATAAACAATACAAGTTTCATTTTCATTTGGTGTACCTAAAAAGAATAAACAACTTGAACACTTAGATTTGGGCTTCAAAATGAACAATACAACTTTCATTTTTATTTGGTGTACGTAAAATTGAAAAACACAATTCATATTCGCTTTTGGTGCACCTAAAATCAATTCTTCTATGTGTTTGATAGGTTGATATGTGTGTATGCTCTTTCCTTGAGCTTTGTGTGATCTTGGAAATCAAAAGCACCATTAAATTGCAATCTATTTGTACACCTAAGGTGTGAATATTCATGTATTCTCTCCCTTCATGACTCTTAAGAATAATCTTGGGGATTATAAATAACACCATTTTTGTTCATTTCAAGTAGGAGACTTGCATGGGGGCCTCATCACCCCAGGGTTTAATATCAACAACATTTTTGGGTGAGGTATTTAAAGGGGGAGAATGAAGTTTGTACCCCAAGGTGTGGCCAACATCCTTCAAGCCAAGCCTCATGACCCTCGATTCACCAAGACATGTATAGGTGATGAGAAGAGAGGAGACCCTTCTCGACTCAGGCATAACAGATGGGATCACTATTCACCAATCCCCCACTATGAAATTGTTTAACTAGAAGCCTTTAAGACCTTTTAGCCATCAATTTGTAGTGGTACAATGTACAAGGATCATTGTGTGAAGTTATCATGTACTTCCCCTTGTTGAGGTGAGCAAAATTCCTTGATTAGGACCTTATCCTTTTTAAGGTGAGAGGTGCAAATTTGGTACATGACCTTCATATAATCTAGTCACCCATTCATTGTGGAGGTATAACTTTGGCTGGTGGGCACACTATAAGTTGATAAACTTGATCTACCACTAAAATAGGTTATGTATCTATGGTGTGTATTCATTGTTAAACTACTCATGATACAATTAGCATGGTCTTGTTGAATAAGACATGTGAAAATCTACCAAACAATCCTTGGGTCAGTTCTATATGTTGTTTTTACTATTTTGTATCACTTTCTAGATTAGATAAACAAAAATTAGACCATAAAAATTCAAAACCCTAGATGTACTTAGGATAAAACTTACAAAATTCTACCTTTGAGTCAAAGTGATGCTTTTGAATGTCATCTTGTATTGCTTCTATTTGCATCTTGATACATTTATTTTTCTTAAAACAACATTTATGCTTGTAAATCGATGCTTATGTGTGTCTTGGTCTTTTGTTTCAGATAATTCTATCAAAAAACCTACAACATAGTAAATCAAAGCATATGACTGTCACAGTGTGATGCTTATGCAGTTAAACCATCAATTTTACAAAAAAATAAATGCTTTTGTTAGAGGCAGTGCAATGCTTCTTACTGTAACTTGATGCTTTTGAATTTTAGTCTAAAACAACAGAACCCTAAGAATTCCATATTCATTTTTATAACAAAAAAATAGTAGAAAACCAAAGATTTATACATAACAGGCGTGTAGTCACCCTTTTCATTCAAAACAACAACAAACAACCTTGGTCATATTCATCCCACATCACTAGTTCACTTTGGATTTGTCTAAACACCTTTTAGTCATCTTTCGATCAAAGCAACCACATCAAAAATAGCAAACCAATCCATTCAAAACAACAACCTAGATTTGACATTGCTCATTTTGGTTTAGATCTTTATCTCATCTCCTAGTTTAACTCTTTGCTTGGAAAATTATCTCCTTTCAAGTATTTCGTTGACTTAATGTTAAAACATTGTGAGCTACCTTGCTTTTGAGTCATTAGTCTACTCCCAAAGTTTGTGATCTCATTATCATCTTCCTTAGCTTGCATTCATTTGTCAAGAACAAGCAAGGATTATCTTCAAACACACTTTAACAAGAGATCTAGTTAAAAAAAACTTTATCTAAATTCAAGGTTTCACATATCCCATTCACCCAACATCATTCACCTTTGGTCCAAAATCACTTAAGGTGTCACTATTAGCTCAATTTGAAGCAATACAAACATCTCAACAAAACCCTCTTCATCCAAATTCACCATCTACATCTCCTAGGGTTACTACAATTTTTAAGGTCACAACAATATCTCAACATAAAAAAAACATGGAGTCAAATCCTAGTGGTTCTAATGTACCCATCACCATGAGTACTAGTGCTCAACCCTTAGGAATGCCCAATTCTGATCATAAAGGGTTTAGTACTCCAAAACAAACAAAAACATCTCAAGTTGAAATGATCTACATGGAAGAAACTACCAATAAGCCCCATGATTTTACTCCCAAAGAGTTATTAGAGATGTCACAAGACCCATCTCTTGCTAGAGCAATGGATGATATGTTATAGATTGATCCAAATCAATAAATGTTGAAAATTACACAAGGTGGTGCTAAGATTCCTTCAAAATTCCTTCAATCCTCTTCAAGCCTAAAACCTACACATTCAAAAAGAAGGAAAGGGTTGTGCCATTCAGGGTCTTACCTCAGTCAATCTCGTGTTAGTGTTTCCACTTCCACAATGGCAATGTTAATGATCAAATGATAATGGATATGAAGGAACAATGAAATCACAAAGTGATACAAATCACCATCATTCAATGGCTTCCTTGAAGGAATGAAGTCATGCACATCACTTCAAGGTCTTGGATCTTGCTTGCTTTATTTTCTTGAATGCTTTGGAGACCTACAAAAGGGGTTAGCCTTCACAAAACAATGATAATATGACAATATGAACTCACATACACTTTGACATGATGCTTGGATTTTGAATTGCTGCAATAAATCACTGGAATGTTGCTCTTGAATTGCTCTTGAATTCTCTTAATATTCACCTCTTTCTAGATGAATTTCAAATGATGCAATAACTAGGTATTTATAGGCATTTATTCAATTTCCCAAAAATTAGATCCTGATAGCTGACCTTTGCAAGTTGGGTTTCAAATGTTAAAATACTGACATCAACATATTGAAAATTGGGTCCCAACACAATAGGAGGACTGACGCCCTAGGGTGTCCCAATCTTATCCCCATTTTCAAGGACATGAGGTGTGGAGGGAAAAAAGATAAATGGATGCATTTGCTCAATGCTTACAATTTCTTGGAAAGTGGTACAAATGGGCTATAAAATGCATAATTTAGGAAATTAGGGACTTAATTAGGCTCAATGATTTAGGGGGAGCAAAACATAGTGTGAATTTGTCAAGGGTGACAATTTATGATGCTAAATTTAGCCCCCACTTTAGTGAGAGTATGAAATTACACTCAGACTCAAAATAAAGTAGAAAATAGGATGCAAGAGAATCTAGGTCTATAAGCGATCCACATCAACCAAAAAACAGTTGGTTTGATTTTCTTCCATTTCGGTTTGTTTTTAGTTTTTCTTGGTGGCATTTTTTGGTGTTGCTGATCATTTCCTATTGCAATCAATTCAAAACTCCAAGCATCTTGTTTATTTATTCCTCTATATGTTTATTTGGCATTTTGATTTTGATTGGCATGTTTTATTTGGCAAAATTAAGAGGGAAAAATTATCGATAAAAATTGAAGAAGCCGATATAAATGTTTGAAGTTTGAAGTTTAAGAAGAATTAAAATGGAGAAGAATATTAAAATCCATGAAGGTGAATAATGAAAGGCTCCAGGGTGAAAGTTGAAAAGAAAATCAAATGGCAACCCAAAGGTCACACTAAACAAAAGAGTTACATGATATAAAATAAATTAAATAGGGTGAAATGAAACAAAGGGAAGAAAGGCTTAACTCTGCACAACCAGGATTGGGAATGATTTTTGTTCTAAATCCTGTACCAAAGAGAAGAGGGGAGGTTGATGATAATTATATAGAGGAAGAGTGATATGAAAGATTGTGGCTTTTGAAATTGGAAAGAAATTGATGGAAAGAAATTGCAAAGGGGAAGAAAAATCGTGTAGAGGTGATGGAGTTGGTGAGTAGAAAGATCAGATGAACATGGACATGTGCTAGCCATATAAAACAACATAGAAGGTTTCCTAACATGTATTTATTTGAAGAATCACCTTGTGTAAGCAATAACAAGTACATGAGTATGTGGCAGAAGACCACATGAGTTGAAAGACCAAATGAGCATAAAAGAGCTGATAAAAGAAAGATTCACGACATAGATCACTGTATGATCAGGGTAGCGATGGATTTTAGAGAGGTTTGTGAGTCAGGTTGAGAGAGGGAGACTCGAGCCAATTCACAGGCATTGAGGATTCATAATTTCAAACGAATGTGTGGTAGATGAAATTGAACTAAGTGTGTGGGTATGGTTAGAAAAGACCATCAATGAGATTGAGGAGGGAAGAGGCCATGGGTTTTAGAAATAAACATTGCAAATTAATAATGCAAGGATGACCATGTCAAGGAGTCAATAGTTGTTAAAGAAAATGGGAAAGAGTAAAAATAAGGGGTGGGGCACAGGCTGTGCTGGATGGTAGGATAGTGTGCATATGAAAAAGAAGAGAATATTGAATAGTGGCAAATTAATTATAACAAAATGTGATGAAAGTGAGTAGAATGAGACAAAAACTAAAATAATAATATGAGATGATGTTGGGTTTTCCCACCAATTGTACATGCATTTTCTTTGAAATCATATTTAATGAATAAATTTGATTTGTTGTCAATTTTGAATGAGTTGATTAATAGTGTAACCATGAGTCGATTGAAATCAACAAATGAAATTATTGATTTGAGAGTTTAACCATCATGGAGTCAATGGTAATCTAAATTTATGAAGTTTAAGAGTTGTGTGTTTTCCTCTCTTCATCAATTGGTATCAGATCCAGAGGTTCTGAGGGTGCAGATAAAGCACCGAGAGAGAGGTGGTTCACACTAGGACCTGCGAGTGGAAACTAAAGTGAGTAGAGGTTTTGGGGGCACAAGAAGATTGCTAAACATGAGGTAGCTTGTGACAAAACCTATGGATTGTGGAAGTGTGAGTGAGCAACTCAAAAGCATTATTTTAGGTGTGGAGAGTCCTAAGTGGTTGAGGGCTTGAAAGTGTAGAGTTGGAAGCATGAGAGAAGCTCAAGAGCATCATTGCAAGTGTGTAGAGTCCAGAATGATTGAGAGTGAGAAGCGCAAAAAATTTGTTGTGAAAGTGGTAGATTACCATAGAAGAAGTGAATCTTCATGAGATCAAGGTATGATTGTAGCATGGAGGTTGCAAGGGTGAGTGTAGAGAAGACATTCTAGAGGATGTCATGGAGAGAAGAGGAAGAATTTGGCGAAGGAGGTCAGGTTGTCAATGATGGAGTTCGTTGGAGATTGTTTGCAGTCTTGAAGGGTGATCCTATCACTTGACTCCACATTTACGAGCAAATGCCACAAATTTTCTTACCCGACGTGTCTGATGTAGGAGCCTCTAGGTCTATAAGCGATCCACATCAACCAAAAAATAGTTGGTTTAGTTTTGTTCCATTTTGGTTTGTTTTTAGTTTTTCTTGGTGGCATTTTTGGTGTTGTTGATGGTTTCCTATTGCAATCAATTCAAACCTTCAAGTATCTTGTTTATTTATTCCTCTATATGTTTATTTGGAATTTTGATTTTGATTAGCATATTTGATCTAGCAAAATTAAGAGAGACAAATTATCGATAAAAATCGAAGAAGTCGATATAAATGTTTGAAGTTTGAAGTTTAAGCATAATTAAAATGGAGAAGAATATTAAAATCCATGAAGGTGAATAATGAAAGGTTCCAAGATGGAAATTGAAAAGAAAATCATATGGCAACTCAAAGGTCACACTAAATAGAAGAGTTACATGATATAAAAGAAATTGAATAGGGTGAAATGAGGTGCAACTGAGAAGAAAGGCTTAACTCTAAGTAGCTAGGATTGGGAATGATTTTTGTTCCAAAGTCCACACCAAAGAGAAGAGGGGAGGCTAATGAGAATCAAATAGAGGAAAAGTGATATGAAAGATTGTGGCTTTTGAAACTAGAAAGAAATTGATGAAAAGAAATTGTAGAGGGGAAGAAATCCTGTGTAGAGGCAATGGAGTCAGTGAGTAGAAAGAGTAGATGAATGTGGATGGGAATTGGCCATAGATAGCAACATAGAAGGTTTCCTAGCATGTATTCATTTGAAGAATTTCCTTGTGTAAGCAATAACAAGTACATGATTATGTGGTAGAAGATCATGTGAGTTGGAAGACCAAATGAGCATAAAAGAGTTGATAAAAGAAATATTCATGGCCCAGATCACCGTATGATCAAGGAAGAGATGGAGTTTAGAGAGGCTTGCAAGTTAGGCTAAGAGAGGGAGACTCGATCCAATTCATGGGAATTGAGGATTCGTAATTGCAAATCAATGTGTGGCTGATGAAATTGCACTAAGTGCATGGGTATGGTCAGAAAATACCATCGATGAGATTGAGGAGGGAAGAGGCCATGGGTTTTAGAAATAAATGTTGCAAATTGATAATGCAAGGATAACCATGTCAAGGAGTCGATAGCTGTTAAAGAAAATAGGCAAGAGTAAAAAGAAGGGGTGGCGCGCGGGCTATGCTAGATGGTAGGATAGTGTGCATATGAAAAAGAAGGGAATATTGAGTAGTGGTAGATTAATGATAAAAAAACTACGATGAGAGTGAGTAGAACAAGACAACAACTAAAAGAAGAATATGGGAGGATGTTGGGTTTTCCCACAAACTATACATGCATTTTCTCTGAAATTAGATTTAATGAATAAATTTGATTTGTTATAAATTTTAAATATGAGTTGATTAATATAGTGTAACCATGAGTCAATTGAAATAAACAAATGAAATTATTGATTTGAGAGTTTAATTGTCATGGAGTCATTGGTAATATGAATTTGAGAAGTTGAAGAGTTGTATGTTTTTCTCTCTTCGGAAAAATATATATCAAGAGGGGTTTAATTGTCCAAATGTTAAATAGATAGGATGACAATGAATCTAGGGGGTGATCAAGCCCCCAAGATTCAAGATCCTATAGCAAGAAAAAATAAGCACAATGTAACACACATGTATGAAATACAACAAGACATACACAAACATACATATCATAAAACATGAAGCATACATGATGAAAACACATAGCATAATGGAACATAAAGATGATGACAACATGAAAAAAAAAACATGATGTAAACACAAAGAAGACACACAAAAGACATGCAAAAAAATAGAAGGTTAATAATAAAAGATTCAAGTTGGTAAGGCAAAGAGACCTTAGTCATAAATTTTGTCAAATACCAAATTTCATCCATTAAATAAATGAAAGCTCCCATGAGGATTAGCAAGTTGTGTTATGCCACATTGCTCATGAGCCACATGGATCTACTGGCTAGCAAGCTATGTTATATTAGGTGTCCATGCAATATGATGGTTCCACAAGGCTAGCAAGGTGTGTTATGTTAAGCACTCATGAAACACATGGCTCCATTGTCAAGAAAGTTATGTAATGCTAGGTGGCCATGTTAAAAAGGGGTGCTCAAGTTCATGACCCAACAAGCTCTGTTATGTTGAATCCATGAACGATCTTGCAAAATATCACTTTAGTGAGCACATAAAACTCACCTCAGGGGGTGCATAAAGTTTAACGTCACGGGGTACAAACAAAACTCACCTCAAGGGGTGCATAAAGTTTAACATCATAGGGGATGAACAAAACTCACCTTAGGGGGTGCATAAAGTTTAACATCATGGGGGACACACAAAAATCACCTCAGGGGGTGCATAAAAGATGATAGGATAAGGATAAAAACTCAAGGGGTATTTTAACAACACAAACACAAGAGGTGATAAAAACAATAAAGGGGATTTTGTTCAATACATGAAGGGTCATGCCTTAGGGAATATCACACATGACATCACCACCAAGAGAGGACTAGTTGTGGAATAAAAGAATCACACCCTAGGGAATACTAGCCATAGAATTACCACTAAGGGGAACATCATATGCAAGAAACGTCACACACTTAGGGAACATCAAGCCTAATATCACCACAAAGGAGACACCATAGATCAAGAAGGCCATACTTTTATTGCCAAGGTCACACTTCCTAGGAGTCGTATACTAACATCACTAAAAAGGGACCATTTTAAATAATAAATGGGGGACTATATGCCCCCCTTTAAAATGTTAGTGTACTTGCTACATTAACATTTTAAGGAGATAGAAAGGGATCCATTGCTAGAAGGAATTCACCTAGCATAAGGCTACCTAAAATGTTTCAAGGAGATAGAAAGGGATCCCTTGCTAGAAAGAATGCACCTAACATAAGGCTACCTAACCCCTTGCCCCCCCAAGTGTAGGGAAAAAGGTACGCCAAGATGGATGACGATGGGCTACTCCTTGCAAAATGAAATATGATTGCATAAAGCCTAGTTTATACCCCCATGCATGGTAGTGAGTATGTTATGATACTATAACTACCACATGGAAAAGAGAAGAAACTAATACTATTTTTCATGATTAAGTGAAGGTATTTTTGATGTTTTCATTATTTGTGAAGGATAATAGCCAAGACCTCTTATTGTTTCTTGTGTGTTAGTCTCTATGGGGACACACATACCTTGTTCTTTAACACCACATCCTTTTCCATTATAGCCACACTGTTTTAAAAGTTCATAACCTCTTCCATAAATGGCTTCCGTTTCTTTTGACTAAGGTGGTGTTTCGTAATCACTTTCATCATATGTAGATGTGTAATTTGTGTTTTCTGCTTTGCTAGAAGTTGTGGAATCATATGTTTTGGATGATTAAGTGAGAGATTGTGTTGATATCATTGCGGCTTTTTTTTTTCTTGGTTTTGAATGTGTAATCTTGTATTCCCCCATGAATGTAGGTGTGAAACCTAACGACCCCCAATCATCTTCCAATTTAACTTTGTCATTGATGAAGGACAATCATGATCATCATCAATTTGTAAAGGTTCCACTTTTGTAGTTGGTGTCAATGTGCTAAGAGGATTTGTCATTCCTATTTCAATTTGTAAACAATTTTGAGACTTAAGATCAACGCTTATCATATAAACCTTATTGTTGTATGTGTATTTCATTAAATGATGAAGCATTGAAGTCACTCCTTTCATTTCATGAATCCATGGTCTACCCAAAAGAAGATTGTATGAAAGGTCATGGGGCATGACATGGATAGGAGTTTGCAACACAACCTTACTATCTTTAATAGGTAATGTTATTGCACCAAGTGGTTGTCTTCTCACATTATCAAAACCACAGATAGAGAAATCAACTAGTTGAATTTTAGACTTGTCCACTCCAATAATATCCAAAAGGTTAACACTACAAACATTAATCCCTGAACCATCTTCAATAAGGGTACCCCTAATCCCAGTCTTGTTAATACTAATCAATATCATTAAGGCATATTTTTTTTTACGTTTCCAAAGGGGTAATTCATTTTGATGAAAGACAATATACACATTACCTGAATTCACACTCTCAATTAAGACCACTACATCATTTGGTTACACATTAGGAGGGATAACAACTTTTTACAAAGTATTTTAAAGCATGCCATGGTAAATAGGTGATGTTTGAATCAAATTCCACAAGGATATCTTAGCAGGAGCTCAACAAATCAAATTATTTACCACTATGCTATGGAATGTTAGGTGTGGGTAGGAGATATGGTTGAGGCAATGGGATAGATGTTGGAGTTTGTTTTGGTTGCTTATTATTTCTAGTGTTATATGTGCGAGCTATAGTATGATAACTTGGTTGTTGTGACACATGATTACTAGTAAGTTATTTTGCAAAGTTTAGGATATGGCCATGATGTTTAGGATGTCCTATAAAGAGAGGTGACTTAGGAGGTCCAATAATTAGAGGAATTTTGGGAGGCCCACAAGGAGTTTTATGAAGTCCAAAAATAAAAGTAGATCTAATAGCCAATTGTGGATTCATAACCTCAACAAATTTGACTTTTGGTTGATGATCTTCTATCGAGGGGGGATCTAAGGTCACCTTAGCATCTTCATCTATGTAATCAATTTTACTATCTTTTAAAAGAAATGCATCAATAATTTTATCCTCCTATGCCACAATATCTTCACAAGTAGGAGAGGTATTGGGAGAGAAGCAAACAATATTCTCATGATGTTCAATGATTGGATCCTCTAACACTAAGATACCTTCTTCACAAGTGGGAGAGATATTAGGAGAAGAACAACTATGGTTTCTGTATCACAGGGAAAATTCCAGGATTAGCAATACAAAGCACAAATCAAATTAAACCCAAGCTAATAATGAAGAACAGTGGAAGATAAAACATGCATAAATGAAAGATCTCACCAAACACACATGCAATTCCATGATTCACCTCCATTACCCTTCTCCATTTCGCTGTAGTATAGTACTTTCCCTCAGATTTTAATTAAGTATGCAAATATGACCTCATGACAATGATAATAGCCAAACATTGAAGATTTGTAAAGTTGCTTCCAAAACTCATAAAATTTTGGGTGGAGTAAAAATGGTAGAGGTAAAGCCATTTTATAGAAGATGTAATTTTTGAATGACAAGTTGAGATTGAGAGATAATTAATTGATGATCAAGATTAAAAGATGTGACATGCAATAGGGTTAGGGTTAAATTAGTGTAAGTGATAAAGTATGAATGGTCAAGATTAAATTAAATAGTAGTTTAATCATTGGTGGAAATTAGTTGAGACACAAAAGGATAAAGATTGCATGTAAAGGATAAGATTAAGAAAGTGATCAACACAGAAAGACTGTTTGTTAGAGAAAATCATATATTATCTCACCAGATAACTGAATGATCAAATTTTATCTAGATTTAAGTGATAAATAACTAATTAGATAACAAAGGGGTTATCTAATTATAGAGGAATATGATATAGATAAATCCTTTTGAATTAAATGATTTCCATTCAACATTCAAGATTTTGGGATTAAATTAAATAAATAAAGATTTATTTAATATTAGAGAGAAAAATTTAAGGAATAATTAAATAATTTTAAATGATTATTTAACTATAGTTGAAAGTGTTGTAGGAATTAATTAAATAATAGTTTATTTAATTTTAGAAAGAAAATAGACGTAATTAGTGACATAGTTAAATAAATAATATTTATTTAATTAATCAAGAAAGAATAAAGGTAAGAATGAATTAATTAAATAATTAAAGTTATTTAATTAATAGAGGACATATGACTTTAGAAAATAATTAAATAATTAACATTATCTAATTGTGAGAAATGAAGATGAACAAAATATGAGGAATTTAAGGGTCGTAGGCCTACGACAATTTTTAGTGTCTACATTTTTCCCCTCTTTGATACGATGTTTTTTATCGCGTTGTGTCAAAGAAAATCAATCAAAACATGCCCCAGTGACAGCAGGATAAGGTTATGCCCCCTCAGAAGAATTTTACAAATTTTTCAAAAAAATTCAAAAAAATTAAAAATTGTTCTGAAAAGTCAATTTAATAGCGAGAAAAGCAATGGAAAAGTCAGTTTCGAATTTTGACAAGTTTAGGACAGCCAAAGTTATGTTCAAACATGCGAAAGGGTGCATCTAGTAATAAAACCTTAGGTGAAAACCCTATTTTTGGGGGGGGGTATAAATAGGAAATTGGCAATTCTAGGCTCATTTTGCACTTTTAGACCTTAAAAACTTGGAGGTTTGAGTGAAGATGGAGTGAGTTTCCCATGGCGATCACCGTGCTTACAAAGTTTTTATGTTCAGACGGTCTGAGGGCATAGGAGATCCGGTAAGGCTCTTTCAACCCACTTTATCAATTGTCATTTTCACGCATTTTTAGGTAGGAATTAATTTCAACATTCAGTTGTGTCGCTTTGCGATAGTTGCAAATGCTATCGTGTTTGATGCATCTGACTACGAAATGACACATTTGATTTAAACACGCTAGGCTAGATTAGGTTTTTGATTTTTTTGTGACATAACTATTAAAATGTGATGCATTCGCAGGTTGGTTAACAACATCTACATTTTGCATGATGCATTTGACTGTGATTGTGCACAATCACATAGGGATAAGCCACAACTACCTAGAAATGATGCATTTGTAGAAAGTGCGATGCAATTGCTAAGTAAATGACACAAGTGAATTTAAGCGACACAATTGACTATTGACCAGGTCGTCCTAGGTTAAGCTTGACTTGTTTTAATGACATGTGTGAAATAGACTAACATAGTGATTGTCATGTTGGTGATACGTTCATGTAGATATGATTTATACTTGAGAGTCATGACTGCTAGAGACCTATCATTTGCAAGATTACTTGACTAGTGGTGAGAGACGTAGGTTATGGCGTCTTGGTTTGTATCATGTGACATTCATGCCTGTCATTAGGGAAAACAAGGGTATGCTGATTGCACTTGCTAAGCGGTGGCACTCAAAGACATGTTCCTTTCATCTACTTACAGGAGATACTACCATAACGTTGGAGGATGTCTATAGGATCCTATGTCTACCGATTTGGGGAGAGAGAGTTAGATATGAGCCTACCCGAGGATATCAGTCACTGGCTACCTATTATGTATATGATGATATATCATAGCTGGGTATCAATCGATACGAGATCATATCAGAGACATTGGCTACTCATTATGGGCGATTTGATTGTGTTCTATGCATTGCAATAGCCGGGATAGTGATCCTAGATCGTCGAGGACACAAATTTCCAGCCGGATGGGGGGAGATGCTTTTTGGTATGTTGGCCAGTGAGAGAGTGTATGCTTGGGGGCCTTACTTATTAGCGATGGTATATTTTCAATTACATGACATAGTATATAGGTGAGGATAGTTGATGAGCTATAGTGTGACTTTATTGATGGTCTGGGCTTGGGAGCACATTGTAGTGTTTTGTCCACTAGTTGATCGTCACTTGGAGATCACCACACCATACATATATATGTACTCAAGGGAAAATACACAGACACATGTGGGTGATATTAGTTACTAGAGACATGGGCTAGAAATATTGGTAAGTTTCATCTCGAGGCCTTATATGGATCGTCATCAGTGGCCAGATGGGGGTCAACATCTACCTTGGTGCCATCAGGAGAGATATTTGTTTGGGCGTACTATCCAATTAGTACATATTATTGAGATGTATTTGCTAGGTTAGGTCTTGTGACAGTTTGGGGAGCAACAGGGTGAGCCTCAAGGAGTAGCAATGTATGCTCAATTGTCTAGGGAGGTAATGCCATGGGGTCCTATGATATTAGCTACCATAGTAGAGTAGGCCATTGACAGATTACAGGCATAGTAGTGGGGGTGGAGAGGGGGACCAGTGGATATAGGGACCACTCCTGAGTATGATGCATGGTTGCAGGCACATAGGCCTATTCCTTTGACAAATCTAGATCAACCTGCACTAGTTTTTAGACGAGGATGGGGTCCTCAAGGTAGGAGAGGTGGAGGTAGAGGGAGAGGAGATGGAGACCAAGGGGATGGTGGAGGTCGGGGTGACGATGGAGGTGATGGTGGAGTAGGTGATGATGGTGGAAATGGGAGGGGAGGAGGGGATGGTAGGAGAGTCCAATGAAGGTTGAGGAGGAGGAGGAGACCACTTCCTCCTATTCAAGAGGAGAGAGAGGAGGAGGAGGAGAGAGAGGAGGGTCAGAAGGATGAGGGTCGATAGGAGGAGGAGGCCATGCTTGATGTAGAAGTCAAGGAAGAGGAGGCTGAGAGAGAGGAGCTTGAGGTTTTAACAGTTGCAACTACCATGGATGTGGATGTGGGAGGACACAAGGAGCAGCCAAATGATGAGGAGGTGGGTGAGGATGAGTGGATCCTCCATGAGAGGATTATGGACTGAGAGGAGGGTTTTGAGGATGTGCCCATCAGGGGTGGTTCTGGGGATAGGGATGAGGAGTTATCTAGATTATAGGCTAGAGTGTAGGCACTAGAGGCTGAGGTACAATCCCTACAGGAAGAGAGAGATGGGATATAGGTGGAGAGAGAGACCCTGCAATCAAAGAGGGATAGGGCAATGATCCAAGCTCAGGAGGCAGATTAGAGGGTTATTGAATTTGTGGCCGGATGTACAGGATCTACCGTTGACACAATGCAAGCACTCCTCAGAGCAAGGAGGTGAGAGAAATATTATAGAGAGTTGTATGAGGCGTTAGTCCCACCTAAGCGCAGGGCACCTAGCGCATCAGTGGCACTAAGCAATGGTTGATCTTCGTCTCATAGCAGATCTAGCCAGGGTGAGAGCAACAACACGAGCTCTGGGCAGCATGGCAACACAAGATAGATATATTCTGACTCAGATATTTTGACACTGATGTTTTTATGTCCATCAAGCCTGTGAGCTCTTATTTTGAGATACATTATGACATTGTACTTTGACACTTTTTTTGAGTGATATATATATCATTTTTGGTGGCGATTATATGATATGCAGTGTTCTATTTATGCATGTGTTATGGATGACAATGTTTGCTTTATGATATTCATGCAGCCTATGATGATGTGTTAATTCTATATGATGATTTGTGCATTTACTTTTATAGTATTATGGATGTCATGTATGGATGCTATGTTTATGATTATGAGACACAATGTGATTTTATGTATTTAAAATGCCATGTAAATTATTTTTTGTGATAATATGCTATGCATTTTATGATGGTGAATGCATGTTATGCCATGGATTCCTAGATGCAATAGATGTGTATATTTTTATGTTTTCAAGTGCAACATATATGTATGATTTAATATGTATATATGTATGGAAATGTCTAAATGATGTTTCTAACATGAATGGATATGCAAGATGCTTTATTTTTTTTTGTCACAGGACTCCATCATAATGCAAGAAAGAAGAAATGTTAGTGCAAAAAATATGGATGTTAATATTAGAAATCTTCAATATTTTTCTAAAACATAATAGGCCTTGCATTAATCATCATTGGGTGTTAAATGATACAAATGGATAACAAAAACCATGATATGAGATAGAACAAGGTGTGCAAGGTCATCCACCTGCTAAAAATAGACAGTCGCAGACAAGGAATTTCTTAACTCATACTAAGGGAAAAATTGCCCCACTATTTTTGTTAAGACAAACCACATACAACAATCAAATAAAAGAAGAGTCATGAGACATCATCACTCCTCTAAATCCTTCGTGGGAAATCCTTGAGGAAGCTAGTAACCTAACTTGAAGACAAAATCAAAATACAATTGACAAACAACAATCAAAGAAAAAGAGTCCTGAGACATCCTTGCTTCTCTAAATCCTTCATGGGACATCCTTGAGGAAGCTAGTAACTAGAATCAATGACAAAGCCAAATGAAAAGTTGTTGCTTAATTGTCTAGGAGATTGATAAGATGATGTTTGATAAAAGTACGATTTCAGGAATGACACATATCGTCTAAGACATCAAGTCTGGTTTCGATCATGTGACCACCTGTATAAGGAAATGATGAAGCTTGACCAAATGATAATGTCTATTTTTAGGAAGGACACATCTTGTATACGACATAGGTTGATTGTTTTGGTTATTTGAATGTTTCGGCAATTTGTTTAGTTTGACTTGATGGCCTTGTTGACTTGTTTGTCTTGTTGATGCATGACTTGTCTTGATGTTTTGACAATTGTCTATGTTTGATGACAATGTCTAACTTATTTTGACTGACATGATGAACCCTAAAGGACTGACCTAGTGTGGCCTTAGGGGCTAATTGATTGATGGCCTTTCCTATGTTATACATGCAGAGACCTTATAGTTTGACATGACCATTGACTCTTTTATTGATAAAAGACTGAGTCATGATTTCATTGTTTATTTGAAAAACCTAAAGGATTGACCTAATGCCTCAGGGGCACATCAATAGATGGCCTTTCCTACGTCCAATCATAGAGGCAACGTAGTTAGAAAATGACAAAGATTGACTGACACGATTGACTCTGACTCTATTTTTGGATTTTTGAAAATTATTTGGATTTTTTTTTGACATGTTTTGATTTTTGTTGCCTTTTTGAAGTTTTGTGATGTTTATTGGATTTTTTCAGGACATTTTGTGATGTTTTTGGATTCTTTTAGGAAATTTTGTGACGTTTTTAGAGTTTTTCAATGGTTTTACATCCTCAGAATAGCCACTGTAAGAACCAAATGATGGAAGTCAAGTGTTTGCCCCCTATTAGGTATAAGACCAATTTATTATGAATAGGATGGAATGGGGATGCGAAGTGTGGTTGATGTTAATCATTCCAAGTCATGGAAAGGACAACCATTTATTATGGGTGATATGAAAAGGATAAATGATAAGGTGTGTGGATATGAAAGATATCATTGAAAAGTCAAATTGAAATGATGTTAGACAAAGGAGCGGAGTCAACTACACATGGCGCTTGTTTGCCAGGTTTTCACCATGGTACTCATCCAAAGTGCCACCGAAGTGGTTTTCACTATTGGATGAATTATTTCTCTTTACTATTTTCTTTATTTTTTCAATTTTTTTGATGTTACCAAGACATCTATTTGCTAGGTTTTCACCTAAGTAACGATTTTTTATTTTTTTGTATTTTTCATGATTAAGACTTGAGGCTCTCAGAAGCTATGTGTAGAACCTCTTTAGATGAAGGTTGTTGATTGGTGCTGATAGTGGTTCGCCTTCAGAGGTAGAGAGCTGGTATGCTTCTGATCCAAAGGCGTCTGTGACACTATAAGGTCCTAGCCAATTTAGCTCAAAATTTCCTAGTTTCTGTCTTTCTGCTTGATTCTTTGGATTTTCCATTAAAACCAGGTCACCAATGTCAAAATGTCGATTCGAGAATTTCTTTTTGTAGCTACAACAAAGATGATTTTGATATGCTTGAAGATGATATAGTTCCTTTTGTCTTTGTTCATCCAAGAACTCTAGCTCGTGTAGTCTTGACATAGGTATTCTTCATCGTCAATATGCCCTTTCAGAGACACTCTTAGGGAAGGAATCTCAACCTCAATAGGGATGATGGCCTCATAACCGAATACCAAGGAATATGAAGTGGCATTGGTGGTAGTGCAGATGCTTGTGCGGTAAGCCCATAAGGCAAGGTTAAGCTATAAATGCCAATCATGACCAACATCATTGACAATATTTTTTAGGATTTTGAGGATTGTTTTGTTAGATGCCTCAGCTTGGCCATTACCTTGTGGGTAATATGGAGTAGAAAAGTGGTGTTGGATATGGAATTCTTGGTACAGGTGATAGACTTGTTGGTTTTTAAATGGGCAGCCATTATCCATGATTATGGATTGAGGAACACAATACTGACAAATGATGTAGTTAAGGATGAACTTAAAATTTGTATACCTATAATGTAGGTCATAGGAATGGCTTCAATCCACTTGGTAAAGTATTCAGTCACAATAATGATGAATTTATGACTGTTGGAGGATGTAGGATGTATCTTACCTATGAGATCGAGTCCTCATTGGGAAAAGGGCCATGGTGATGTTATTGAATAAAGCTCATGTGTTGGTGTGTGTATCAAGTCTCTGTGAATCTGGCACTATCAACATTTCTTGACAAAGACGTATAAGTCCTTTTCCATCATAGGCCAGTAATAGCTTAGTCTCATAATCTTCTTGGCTAAGGTGGGACCACTAGAGTGGGATCCACATATACCCTCATGTACCCCACGCAAGGTTGCTTGTGCTTCTTCAGTATCGAGACATATCAACAGGGTGTTGTCTAGGGCACGTCTATAAAGGGTATCTCCAATGATGGTATACTTAGAGGGATTACAGATAAATGTCTGACATTGGTTATTCGAGAGGTCAAGGGGTATGATTTGGGCATGGAGGTAGTTATATGTGCCTTTGTACCATGAGGAATTGGGACCAACAAGTTCACACACCATCTCCAAATTTGGGACGTCAAAGGCAGGGACCAAAAGCTGTTCTACCCAAAACTCAAATTTAGGCATGTTGCTATGTCCAACAGTGAACCAATGGTTACCATGGCATCTGCTTCCCTATTTTGAATGCGAGGTAATTGATGAAAGAGAATGTTGTCAAAATATTGTTTGAGACTATCTGCCATTTGCTTGTATGGGGTGAGCTTTTCATCTTTGGTTTCATAGTCATCATTAACTTGTCGGACTACCAGCTGAGAATCTCCATAAATTTGTAGGTGCTTGATCTTCCATTTGATTACCATTCGTAATCCTGTTAAAAGAGCCTCATATTCTACTATATTATTGGTGCATGGAAAAGCAATTCTAAATGAATTAGGAATAGTGTCGCCCTATGGTGTGATAAACAATATGCCAGCCCTTGAACCATTATTTGTGTAGGACCCATCAAAGTATAACTTCCATGTCATTCCCATGTCAATATTGAAGATGAATTCATCAAGAAAATATGAAGCTAGAGGATGATCCGCCTTAGTGGGTGTGTCTTCTAGCTGGTCAACAATAACTTGTCCTTTTATAGCTTTTCTTTCTACATATTGGATATCATATTCACTGAGTACCATTACCCATTTGGCCAGGCATCCTGTTAATGCTGCTTTACTAAGGAGATACTTCAAAGGATCTATCTTTGTGACCAACATTGTTTGGTGGTTTAACATGTAGTTCCTTAGTCATTGAGTAGCGAAAACTACTACAAGACAAGCACGTTCTATGGGATTGTAATTTAGCTCTTATCCCACCAAAGTGCGACTGATATAATATGTTTCCCTTTTATGACCCTCATTATCATTCTATGTAAGTAAGGCTCCTAGCATTGATGTGGTTGCTGAAAATGTAAAGTATCAAAGGTTGTCCATCAATAGGTGGCATTAAAACTAGTGGTGTAAGTAGGTAATCCTTGATATGTTGAAAAGTGTCTTGGTATTTATCTATCCATACAAACAGTACCCCTTTTCTAAGTAGATACTGAAAGGTATGTATTTTGTCTGCTAATTGCACTATGAATCATCTGATAGACTACAGTCTCCCTTGTAGTGTCTGTAGTTGACTTATATTAGCTGGTGGAGGCATGTCTATTATGAATTTCACTTTTGTTGGGTCCACTTCAATGCCTCATCTAGAAATAATGTATCCTAGAAGTTTTCCTGATTGAATGCCAAATACACATTTTTTAGGATTTAGCCTCACTTTGTATTCTTCTAGTCTTTAAAAATCTTATCTAGGACCTGTAAGTGATCAACCTGTTGATGGTGTTTTCTGCACAGCAATAACTCAGACATAATACAATATCCTATCTCTCTTGAAAGGTAATCTTCAACAATAAATTATTGAAAATCACCCCAAGGTCTCTCGGGTGTTAGGTCATAACAATGCATAAAACAACTCAGATAAAATGTGAAATGCTGGTAATCGCAATCGGACCTTACTACAAGCAAACTGTATCTTTCAATTTATCAGGTTTGACAATATGATGATCTTAGATCCTAAATCTAACCGAATAATAAAGAAATAGAAAAAGATAGGGATGCAAGGAAGTGATAAGATCTAAACTACTGAGAGGACAAACAATGTAAATAACACATATCTGGAATGGACCTATCTCAAATAACCAGTTCTTATTCAACCCAGAATCCCGTCTAAAGGATACATACGCAATCTTATGGATAAATAAAGCTCATAGGACACGGGAATAGGGTTTCATCATACAAACGGGTCAAACCCCGACTCTATAAATATGAAATTGTAATCAAGCAGGAGCCGACCCAAATCTAATAATACCCAATGCAAAACCCTCAATCACCATGCAAGCCAAATGAGAGGGCGACGACTACATACCATGAATCAAAGCGGAAGAAACTCGAGCTTGAAAAGGTGACCTTCGCAGCAAACACGTCCAAGCAGTGAAAACACCAACACCGACACTCAAGCAATCCCCATGCAAACAAATGAAGATCAATCCGCAAAGCTCAGATGGAAATTCGAAATCGCTAGAGCAAAACAAGGGAGCAATGAAGTTAGAATAGCACTGAAAATGCCCTAAATCCGACCTTATACCCGCCCGAGCAAAGGTACCTCAACCATTAATGCGCGATAAGACATTTCTGACAAGTCCAGAAACCCGAGCCCTAAGCAGAATTTCAGAAAATCCCAGAATGCGCGGAAACACAGATTTCGCGGAAATGCAGAAACCGGGAAAATTAGGAAGATCAGGATTTTGGCAGAATCCGGGAAAATCCACTAGGACCGGAAAATCCCGAAGTAAGGCAGAAACCTGAAATCAGAGAATCCTGCCAGAAACGGACAAGGAACCAGGGCCCGAAAAAATCTGCCAGAGCTGGAAAATCCTAGATCCTAGTGAAAACCCGGACTTGGCCAAAGACTCATTTTCAATCAATTCCAACCTCAAGGAAGGGTCCAAGTGAGCAAGACCAACACGTCAAGACCCCAAAATGATGAATCCAATAAAACCAAAGGTCAAAGACACCAAAAAAAGGGTCCCCGCTCCAAGTGGGGCGTGTGTGCAAAAATTGCACAACAAATGGCGACTCCGCTGGGAAAATGCTCCTGAGCATTTCGATGACAAACTGGAATCAAGAACCCAAAACCTATGGTTTCAACTCAGATACCTAGCCATCATCCTAAGTTAAAACAAAGAAACTCCCAGCCATTCAGACATTCCTATACCAGGGTCTAAGTGTGTGCACATGCGTTTATTACCTACCCTCAGTTGCAAGAAGAACCAGACATGGTATGAACAGGCTACGTAAAGATTCTTACTCTAAAAGTAACCTGGATAGAGCCTCGCTGCCAGTCAGGCGTCCATAGCCCCGACGAGGTTATCGCTGTGGTCCTCCTAAACATAGCTCTACTGCCAGTCAGGCGTCTATAGCCCCGGTAGAGATATTCAGATCCCCCTGATAAGTTGAATTCAAATTTCTTGTCTTTCATATATATTCTTTTTTTTTTTTTTGCTAATATTTCTTTTCTTTTACTCACTTCATTCAACCTGTGAACAGTAAAGTCCACACTTAGGGCTGAGAACCACAGTGACACTAGAGTAGAAAATAATTTTTCACCTGTCCAGACCTTATAAGGACCTTTCACAACTTTAGGTATATTAAGGATTAAAGGTATAAGACCCCAACATATTCCTGTTCAGACTAACTAGAAACCCTTTGTCTCAACCTAAAGACAAATGACATAGGTTAAAGAATTCATACCATGGTATTCTGGAAAAAATGATCAAAGCTTGTATTGGAAATACCAAGAACATTAGGCCTGCTTTGTCACTGTTATCATACAGATGCACCCACATTCCCCAAAAGAAAAAGGACCAAAAGCAAGAGCAACACAAAACAAAACAAACAAACCAAAGCAAACCTACTCTAACCAAACAAAACAAGCAAAGCAAAAAGGGAAACCTACTCTAACCAAAGCAAGCAAACAAACAACAAAGCAACCTAAACTAACTATTTACAAAGCAAAGAGCTGAAAATAGCTCAAGACTGGAAATAATGTTTCAGATACTGCCCATTGACAGGTAGTGGTATGTCATCTCCCATGAGATTCCTCATACGGAAGGCATTATCTCCCAGTATTTCGGCAATCTGATACGGGCCAAGCCACAATTTATCAAATTTTCCATGGTTCCCTTTTTGATCATGAGGTTTATCCCAATACAGGACAAGGTCAGAAATCCTAAAAGCCTTAATTTTTGCTCTCCTATCAAACCATCGCTTGACTACCCCCTGATGTTTGGCAAACTTTTCAAGGGCGTTGTCTCGTTTTTCCTCAAGGTTCAATAATTCTGTCAGCCTGGCCTCCCTTCTATCCCCTTCATCATAAAACTGATTTATAAACTGCAGAGTTGGGATCTTGAGTTGGATAGGGAAAACTAGTTCCAGACCATAAACTAAATGATAAGGAGATGTACCAATGGAGGACTTAACTCTGGTACGATCTGCCCAAAGAGCAAACCGAAGTTGGGTGTGCCAGTCTTTTGGGTTCCTCTCTAACAGCTTTCGAATGACAGTTAATAGGTTCTTGTTAGAGGATTCAGCTAGACCATTCCCTTGGGGATAATAATTAGATGCAAACTTGACCACAATGCCATGATCAAAGGCCCAGTTTGAGAATTTCAAAGATGCAAAGGCAGGACCATTATCACAGACAACAGCAACAGGACATCCAAACCGATTGAGAATGGCAGATTCTAAAAAATCAATTACTACCTCTAATGTGCATTGCCTACAAGCAAAAGCTTCAGTCCATCTCGTAAAGTAATCAGTTATGGTGAGGATGTACCTGTGTCCTACAGAGGATGGTGGATTGATGGGATTTATGAAGTCCATACCCCATTGAGCGAAAAGTTTTACCTCAGTGACCGGTTAGAGTGGGAGTGCTGCACACCTTTCTCTTGTTGCTGTAGTCTGGAAAGTGTGTCAGGTCCGTACATGTTGATGAACATCCTTGAACAATGTAGGCTAGTAGTACCCTGCCCTCAAAATCTGATTCGCAGTTGCAATCGCAAAACCATGACCAATACCATATTTCTCATGAAATTCACTCATTACCCTTTCAGCTTCCTGTTTTCCAAGGCACCTCAAATAAATACCTTCATGATTCTTCTTGTATAGGACAGCTCCTTTCAGCAAGAAGCCGTCACTTTTCAGCCTTAAGGCTCACCTCTGTACTGTATTAAGGTGTGCTGGAGGTCATTGATTCAGCAGATAATAGGCTATATCATCATACCATCCCTCTGGGGAAACTTCTTCAACATTATAATTATGAACAGACAATTCAGGGCCTATCTCTGCCATGGTCTGGGTAAGTCCTTGCCCTCTTACCAGCTTCATCGGCTGGATCTCAATGTCATACTCCTGAAGCATGGTCACCCATTTAGCTCTGCGCTCCCCTAACTCGTTCTGCATCAGCAATAACTTAACTGCAGAATCAAGAACAATTGCAAACACCTTATTTCTGAGGATATAATGCCTAAATTTCTTCACTGCTCGAACAAGGGCATATGCTTGCTTCTCCACACTTGGGTATTTCAACTCAGCATCCTTTAATGGTGCACCCATGAAAGCGATGGGATGCTCATTCCCCTCATCAAATTTTTGTGTCAGCATTCCAGCACATGAATGGTCAGAAGCAAAGGAATAGATATAAAAGGGCTTATTGTAGTTAGGACTTACCAACACTGGAGCATCGACAATGGCTCTCTTAATTTCTGTAAAGGCCTCCTTTGCTTCTATAGTCCATTCGACCTTGGCATCTTGTTTCAACATAGCATTCAATGGCTTCACAATCTCAACAAATCCCGTGATAAATTTTCTGACAAAGTTAATCTTATCGAAGAAGGACTTCATCTCTTTTTTGCTGACAGGCGGTTGAATTTTTAGGATGGCTTCCACCCTCTCTGGATCTATAGCAATTCCTTTCTCTGATATCACATGCCCCAACAACTTACCTTCTGTAACTCCGAAGATGCACTTCTTGGGATTCAAGGAGATGCCAAATTCTCTGCACTTCTGGAATACTTTACGTAGATCCAAGATATGATCCCCTCTATTTTTGGAGAAAACAGTCAGATCATCCATGTAAATGATAATGCACTTCCCTATGATGTCTTTGAAAGCAATGTCCATAGCTCGATGGAATGTAGCCCCTGCATTGATAAGCCCAAATGGCATCCTCCTGTAAGCAAAGGTTCCCCACTTAGTTGTAAAGGCAGTCTTGTGTCTGTCCTCGTACTAGACCATCACTTGATTATACCCTGAATAACCATCTAGAAAGGACATCATCTGTGATCCATTGACCACTTGTAGCACTTCATCCAAAGAGGGAACTGGGTAGTTATCTTTTTTTGATGACCTGTTCAAATTTTTTAAGTCAACACAGAGCCTTATTTCACCATTCTTCTTTCTTACTGGAACCAGATTTGCCACCCACGTTGAATGCCTAACAGGAAATATAATCCTGGCAGACAGCAATTTCTGGACTTCTTTCTGTATTAGTGGTTCTAGTAATGCGTTGACAGGTCTCTGTCTCTGTCTAAAAGGCTTAGCACCTGACTTCAGAGGTATGGTATGAGTTATGATGGATGTATCGTAAGTCTTTAGGTCTTCATAACCCCATGCTACTATATCTGGAAAATCATATAGGGCTTTGATTATACCCTGTCTTTCTTCAGGAGTGCAGACCTTGCCAATGAAAATATTCTTGATATTATCGTCAGTACCCACATTGTGAGGGTCACACCGTCCATTGATGGACTCCTTCTTTACCTCTTGTTTGTGATTTCTGATCTTATCCATATCGAAAATTCACCCCAACTGCACCATTCCCTTGGGAATAGTATTGGACTTCAGATCCAACACACCTTCTAGATCCAATTCTGCTTCCTGAGGTTCTGTTTCATCAATGATCTGGGAAGCGAAGACATCAGTATTTGTAATAAAGTCCAGGATGTGTTTATCATCCTCAAACACCTAAAAATTAGTCACATTATCTGGGACTGATGGCACAGGAGTTAATTCAACAGTAAACTTCTTCAGTCCTGATAGAGACAGAGGCTGGAGAGTACTGGCTGCTTGAGCCAGAGAATCGGCAGTTTGATTCTTTTTTCGTGGGATCAGTTGGATATTAAAAGCATCAAATATCTCAATGAGGTCCCACACTCTATGCCTATAGTTGTTCATTCTCCTATCATGACATGAATACTGCTTTCTTACTTGTTTGACTACTAATTCTGAATCTCCAAAAAATTGTAGAATCTTGACATTTTTCTTGAGTGTCATAAGGAGCCCATGAATTAAAGCTTCATACTCAGCTACATTATTGGTGCAATGAAATTGGAGCCTATGAGCTGCAAAGAAATTTTTACCTTTCGGACTGATCAGCTCAAACCTTGCTCTAGCTCCATGCTTGGATTTGGATCCATCGAATTTGAGAGTCCAGCATTCTGCAGTGGTATTTTTCTTCATTCTGTCTTTTGGTTTATCAGTGTTAGAGGCTGCCTCAGTCACCACAGGTTTCTGGCTTTCGCACTCTTCTTGGACATTCTGCTTGTCTGCCTTAACCGCTTGAGCTGGATTCATGCATTTTTATACTTGTTTTACTGCTGTCTGACATAGACAACATTCCAACTCTGAGTGAGAAGCATTGTGGACTCTACACCAATTTGGTAAGAGTAACTCCTTAAAGCTTGTCCTCTTTCCCAGGTGAGTCTGGTTCTCCATACATTGCCTAATGAATTCCTGGAAATCGTCCAATAAGCTAATCTGTTTGTCTTCAGGTTCTTCCTCTTTTTCGACTAATTCTTCCAGAACCTCAACATGACTGGACCCTGTCTCAACATCCATAGGCATTGAGTGTAGCATCAACACCTCTTCTACGTCTGATTCTTTGTATTGAGCTGATAGCAGGTAATTTCCCATTCCAACCTCTGATATCAGTACTTCTGTTGAAGTCTTTTGGTATTCAGTAATCATGTACTTCATTCGGGGTTCTCTCTCAATCCTGATTTGATTAGGCACTCGTTTCCATGGAAGCCACATGTGAGAGTGATCAGTGGACACATATCCATTCAAAGCCTTGGTGAACTCTCTTCCTAGAATCAAACCATATGCATCAGGAATATCGGCTACCTGGATATTGATAACCTGCTGAATCCTTCGATCAGAGGCTATCTGCATCTGGATCATGTTAAGTTCTCCTACCACACTCACTTCAGTTCTGTCCAACTGAGTGACCTTCTTCTGAGAATCAGCAGGTGTAATTCCTAGAGCCCTACAAACTCCAAGAGGCATCACGTTGGTGGAAGCACCAGAATCTAACAAGCAATTGTGAAGGTTCTTACCGAAGATTCAGATTGATATCAGGAATGGTGGAGTTTCTGTCTTTCCTTGAAACAAGGTGGGCTGAGTGTCCACCTGAGCCACTTGAGTCCTATCCTTTTCTTTTCCCTTATCTCCAGGGGGCGGGTTAGTCCGATTTTGGGTCTGATTTTGTGTGTTCACAGACTGAAAACTGGAAGTCTGGCCAACATGTTCGCCAGAAGACTTGTCCAATGAATTTGAATTTGCATCATAGGTGCCTAAGACAGCCTTCCTAATTGCAGGGAACCTTAACAACTCAAATGCAGAAAGATTTACCTTTAGTTTCTTGAATTCCTCTGCAACATATGAAGCCATCTGCTCCTCAATCATATCAGTAGAGACTTCCTTAGATAGTTCCTCCACCTTATTCTTGCTAGCTTGAACAACCTTTTCCTTTTGTGGTTCAGTTTGAGCCTATCTGTCCTTCGAAAATTACTGCTTGGAGACATGTGGATAGGATGGATTGTTACTAGCATTAGGATCTGGAGGGGTACTGAAGTTGTTGGGAGGAATGGAGGTGGTGAAAGGTCCTCCAGGCTGTGAACGTCTATGAGGCATATCCCTCAATCCTTGTCTCTGAAACATCTGAACTTCTTCAATATAAGCTCCCTCCTGATCGAGGGGGCCATTGTCATTCATTTCTTCATTGAATAGCCGAGCAACCTCATCTCCATTACAAATCTGATCTGTCTCGACTTCCTGGGAATCAGGTTCTTTTGGTACATTTTCCTGGCTGGTTGGAAAAGGAGCATGATTCAACACCAGCACAGGGGAATCATAGGAATTAGAAGGAACCATCTCCTGTCCATTAACATTATTCTCTACCTCATATTGAAAAATGGAGGCAGCAGTTTGAAACTCTGGACATTCCAATTCTGAATGCTGGCTCATTTTGTGGAGTCTGCACCACCCTGATAAGGCCGCTTCAGCCAGGTACACACCAGTAAGAGGCTTATCTTGACTGACTGGTTGGTTTGTAGACTGATTAACAATCTGATTAGTAGGCTGATCCAATGGGGTAGGGACTCCTCCATTATTGGGCCCTGTGTTCCAAGTTCTATTCTATCCCTGTGGCGGCCTTTTATCAAATCTTGATCCACTTCCTTGGCCTCTATCAAAATTCTGCCTCCTTTCATTATTGAAACCTCTGTCATTGTTGTAACCCCTATCCTGGTTATATCCCCTATCATTATAGAACCCTCTGTCATTACGCTGTCCCCTGTCAAAATTTTGTCCTTGTGAAAACTCTCTGTTCTGATTAGATTGCATTCCCTTCTGGGCAGCTTGCAGTTGACTGTTCTAATTTCTTAAGTAAGTCACCTCTAGATTTAACTTCTTTATTTGCTCAGCCATTTCGTCAATCCTCTCCCTATTGGGATCTTGGTAAGGGATCTGGTTTGGGCTATTCTAAGGAGGGACAGGCATTGTGGTGGATCCCAAAGACTGATGCAATACCTCAGAATTCTGCAAATACGCAGGGAAGCTATTCGGCTATGTCTGATACATGGATTGCTTGCTTGTTGTGGGCGCGAAATGTGTTATTATGTGAAATTAGGGTTTCCCTTGGTGTTCGGCCCAGAGCGGGGGTTTTACTGTGTTTTGAGCGATTTTGTCCCTATATCATGTTGGCTTCCCCATCCTATGAGGATTCGAGTGCTTCAGGTAAGTCCTTAGCTAATATTTTAAAGCCCTAATGCTCACTCTGGTTTTAATGGCAGAAATTTGATTATTCGATTAGGGCATCATTATTTTGATATGGGGATTCATCCTTTGCGTGCTTTTGAAAAGTCTTAATCCTTTGCGTCCTGAGTTTTGTTACTTATCATCGGTTTTGAGATCATTCAAGCTCAGGTGGAGAATCCCGTGATCGTTTGATTCACATTCGTCATTTTTTGGGTTTCCGAGGGCGTCGCAGAATTTCCTCGCTCCCGGATTTTCTTGGTTTGGGCTTATTCCGCGGGCTAGGGTTATTTCCGGTGCATTTTAAGCTGTCCGCGAAAATCCGTTCCATCCGGATTTTTCTAGATTTCCTGTCTGGCTGTGTTCTTTTTGATATTTTGATGATATGATTGGTGGAACGATTGTCTAGTGATTATTTATTGTTGCCAATGAGTGAATTCAATGATTATCTTTTGTTTTGTTCATCTACACTAATGATTTATTTGACTAATGATGCTTTGGCAGCAGGAATCCGTCTGGGTCAGATTTCTCCAAAATTCCGCCCCGACGGTATTTTTCTAGATTGCACTATTTTCCCGGACTATCTGTTTTCTCTGAATCTCGATGGATTAGTAGTTAGCAATGGATTTTGATGGATTTACATGATTTGTGCTAACCTTTTGGATTGAAATAAGCTTCATAATTGAATGCTAATGATAGTTTTGAATATGCAGGTTGAATCAAGCAAACCTGCTGCTGGAAAGTTTAAGGGTGGTGCAGGGGCATCATCTATCTTTGAGACGAAACAATTGGACAGAATATCATTTATGAGGTTTATCCGGAGTTGCATCTGGGACATAAAGATTACAGGAGGGAAAATGATGCATTCACAATGCATATTACCCGGACACTTCAGAATGCAGAGCATATCATGGTTGTACCAGTAAAAGGCTTCTTCTCCTAGTGAATAAGGGAATAACCTACAGGAAACGTCCTCATGAACTATTCCCCTATCTTTGAGACAGGTTTGAAAAATCCGTAGGTGTTCTTCAGCAGTCTTGTTTGGGTCATTAGCATGAAATTTTGAATAGAAGTGCTCAGGGTTTTTGGGCATAACATTATAGGCTTGGAAGAATAGAGGCGACAGGTTATTGGCAAGGAAAGCCATTGGTAAAAGTGGGGGTGGCGGTTGTGGTTGATTAATCACAGGCTGGGGCTGTTGAACAGGAACGGCCTCAGGAATGGGTATAGCCTCAACCTCAGGATGTGAAGATATGGACGATGTTGGTGAGGGGATGGGTGATGATGATTCTCCCCTTTCTCGGGTCCTCCTTGACCTAGCGTGGAACTGTAACTCTTCTAAATCTTCCCTTCTGGTGGTAGATCTGGTATTTCTCCTATATCTCTCTGGAGAGATGGCGTTCAAGAAACGATCCAGTGTGCTCATTCAGGCCCTCCTTCTAGTGCCAATCTATTGATGGCATTTTCTGCACAGCAACAACTCAGACAGAATACAATATCCTATCTCTCTTGAAAGGTAATCTTCAACAATAAATTACTAAAAATCACCCCAAGGTCTCTCAGGTGTTAGGTCATAACAATGCATAAAACAACTCAGATAAAATGTGAAATGCTGGTAATCACAATTGGACCTTACTACAAGCAAACTGTATCTTTCAATTTATCAGGTTTGACAATATGATGATTTTAGATCCTAAATCTAACCGAATAATAAAGAAATAGCAAAAGATAGGGATGCAAGGAAGTGATAAGATCTAAACTACTGAGAGGACAAACAATGTAAATAACACATATCTGGAATGGACCTATCTCGAATAACCAGTTCTTATTCGACCTAGAATCCCGTCTAAAGGATACATACACAATCTTATGGATAAATAAAGCTCATAAGACACGGGAATAGGGTTTCATCATACAAACGGGTCAAACCCCGACTCTATAAATATGAAATCGTAATCAAGCAGGAGCCGACCCAAATCTAATAATACCCAATGCAAAACCCTCAATCACCATGCAAGCCAAATGAGAGGGCGACGACTACATACCATGAATCAAAGCGGAAGAAACTCGAGCTTGAAAAGGTGACCTTCGCAGCAAACACGTCCAAGCAGTGAAAACACCAACACCGGCACTCAAGCAATCCCCACGCAAACAAATGAAGATCAATCCGCAAAGCTCAGATGGAAATTCAAAATCGCTAGAGCAAAACAAGGGAGCAATGAAGTTAGAATAGCACTGAAAATGCCCTAAATCTGACCTTATACCCGCCCGAGCAAAGGTACCTCAACCATTAATGCGTGATAAGACATTTCTGACAAGTCTGGAAACCCGAGCCCCAAGCGGAATTTTGGAAAATCCCAGAATGCACGGAAACACAGATTTCGCGGAAATGCAGAAACCGGGAAAATTAGGAAGATCGGGATTTTGGCAGAATTCGGGAAAATCCGCTAGGACTAGAAAATCCCGAAGTAAGGAAAAAACCCGGAATCGGAGAATCCTGCCAGAAACGGACAAGGAACCAGGGCCCGAAAAAATCTGCCAGAGCTGGAAAATCCCGGATCCTAGTGAAAACCCAGACTTGGCCAAAGACTCATTTTCACTCAATTCCAACCTCAAGGAAGGGTCCAAGTGAGCAAGACCAACACGTCAAGACCCCAAAATGATGAATCTAATAAAACCAAAGGTCAAAGACACCAAAAAAAGGGTCCCCGCTCCAAGTGGGGCGTGTGTGCAAAAACTGCACAACACAACCCTTGTCAATGATTTAGCTATCATATCATCCACATATTCTTCCATGAGAGTGTGTATGGGATCATGGAAAATGGTTGTCATGGCGTGTTGATATGTTGCTTCGACAATTTTAAGTCGAAAAGGCATGATGTTCCAACAATAAGTTCCCCATGGACAAGTGAAAGCTATCTTATGTTGATCTTCAGGTGCGATTATGATTTGATTGTATCCTAAGAAACCAACCACGAGGGATGACATTTCATATCCTGTCATTAGGTCCACAATTTTGTCAATATTTGGCAGAGGAAAGTCATCTTTAGGACATGCTTTGTTTACATCTCAAAAGTATGTATAGATGTAGATGCCACCTGTTGGTTTTTTCACTGGTACAAGATTAGAAATCCATTTTGCATAGTCAATTGATATGATAAAGCTGACATCCAACAGTATCTTTAGTTCAACTTTGACTAATAAAGCAATTTACGGGTGCATTTTTCTTAATTTCTATTTCATGGGTTTAGCGCCTAGTTGTAATGGAAAATGATGTAATACTAGGTCAGGATCCATTCCAAGCATGTTGACATATGACCATGCAAATTTGACCTATCTTTCTGTGAAAAAGTTACAAAATTTAGGTTGCTTTGTTTCTTTCAAAGATGCTACAAAATAGATTACCTGAGGATTATCTTTAATGCCTATGTTGATCTCCATAGATTCCTCAACCAACATTGGTGAATTTTCTTAAGCAATGGGGAAAACGTTCAACCCTCCATCCTTGGCTATCTTAGAGATGTTTTCACCCTTGGATGCATCCTTATTTTTTACTTTTTCATCGTCCAAAGGAACCTTTCGGTTTTCACCTAGGGACTTGTCATTTTATTTTTTTCATTGTGTTTCTTATTGTTTCTACTTTTGCGACTAGAGGGGTGAATGGACTCCCCAAAATAAGCCATGTTATCCAAGTCTATGGTAAATCCGACCTTATGTCACTACTAGGTATTCCTTCTCACAGTCCCATGAACTCAACTATTGCTTCGTCATTCTCAAAGTTATCTAAGATAGGGAGGTCTTGTTGATCCCAATCGATAAGCTGGGGATGTTCTAGGGGTATGTCATCATTGGAAGTATCAAAATTCAAAGGGGTCAAGGTGAAGGCTAAATTATTGACATAGTTTCGAAAGGGTTTTATGGTGTCTTCCCTACTCCTAGGAGGGGGTATGTCAAGTTTTGATGTGTCCCTTGATGGACCTATTTTGAAGCATTGCTCAAATATTTCATCAAATGTAGGTTCACCAGGTTCTCTAAAGGTTTCAAAAAGTTCATAATCATTAGATGATTTGTTAGAACCAAATTCATATTTGTTTGAGTCAATGGAATAATAAGGTTGGTCAGATGGCTCATTGGATGTCTCGATAGCTTCAGAAGCATTGACTCCCTCTTGTAAAGGTGATGCAGTACTAGAAATGCCAATCTTAAGTGGTTGAAATCCTAGCCCTAGGCGTTTCGATCACTTAGAGATAATGATGGGTTGAGTCCTCCCATTCTGATGTAATCCCAACCCGCTATGTCCATCATATCCTTTTTTTTGCATTATCCTAAAAAAATTTGCATATTGATATGTGGGTATTTGAGTGGGTGGAGGAGGTTGTTCATTTTCTTCTTTGTATAGCCAAGAGGTCACATCTTCATTTATAACTTTTGTACTTGGTTCCCCCCATTTTTTGAAAGTCATTGTTGGAGGGATGTGTATGGTAATGATGGATTGTCTCCTATCTGCCATTGGTAGACCATATGATTTGGGAGGAACCAACTGGCTGATATAATAAGATGCTTTCATATGATACTCTCCACAACCCTTATCTTGGATCTTGACCTTAGGAGTGGAAGACGGTGGTTGGGAAGTAGATGTTTTGGAAAGAGTGGATGGATCAATATACTGGGATTAGTTGGATGATGAAGCCTCTTGATTAACAGGCACCTATCATTGGGGTATTCCATGCGGGTTAGTGCAATACTGGAAATGATTAGGATCACCATCTATCATGATCTCGGTGCCATTGTATGGGAAGTTAAGGCATTGATGGTAATTGGAAGGGACGACCTTCATAACATGTATCCATGGTTTGACTAGTAAAATATTATATGGGAGGAAGAGATCTAAGACTTGGAAATTGGTATCTATAACTGAGAGACCAATTCTGATGGGAAGCATTACAACTCCTTTAGATGACCATTCTTTGTCATCATATTCCTTAATGACAATGCTCTTAGTAGTTTCCACACATGCCTCTGAGAAGCCTAATGCCTTAACTAGTTTGAAGGTGCAAATATTCAACCCTGCTCCTTCGTCTACCAAGAATTGTCTAACTTTTGTTTTATGGACAATAGCTTCGAGGTGAAAAAGGTCATTGTGGTATGTCTTCTCGATTGAGTAATATTGTTTAGAGAAGGTAGCATGATGAGAGTTGGTTACGTAGCCTACCATCTCTTGGAAATGATTGGCATCAAGGTTGGTGGGGACAGTCATGCTTTGCAAAGATTTGTCTAAAATAGCTCGATGATCAGGTGATATATGCAATAGTTCCAAGATAGAAACTTGCACTGGGGTCCTCCCCAATTGGTCAAGTAAATTGTACTAAGGCTTAGAGGACTGTGGTTGTTGCTGTGGTGGAGTTCCTTGGATGGTTAGCTTAGTTCAATGAGTGTTGATAACATATTCAGTATTTTCTTTATGGTAATAGTGTTGATATGTCCATCAATGACTCAAATGTGATTTAGGATGGTGTTGTGGTTATAGTCATATTTGACATTAACATAGTTGGCGAAATTATTATTGGTCTTATTTCACAAACTGGAGGCTTTTCCTTTTCCATGGTCATGTAATGGATTAGTAAAGACCTTGTGATTATTTTTTGAGGATGGTTGTTTCTATCCATTAACTTCAATAGTTTCGTTTTCCATGAGATCCTATATAACGTTCTTCAACCATCAACATTGTGGTAGACTGTGTCCCTTAGTTCAGTGGAAATCACAAAAAGCATTGTCATCCCACCAAGATGGTTTAAATTGTACAAGATCATATTGTTTTGGCTCAAGAAGTTGTATAAGGTTGTGTTGTATCAATTGTTTAAAGACTGATTCAATTGCTTCCCCTAGGGGAGTGAATTTGTGTTTTGGAAACTTCCTTTGTAGTCGTGGTTGTTGTGTATTTTGGAAAACATTGGTAGTTTGGTTAGCATTGTTGGGTGTGTTGTTAGAGGGGTTGTGTCCTCTAAATGTAACAACTGGTCCTGCATATAGGGATTTAACATCGACAATTCCATCATTGGTTACATTCTTGTTTCGGGACCAAAATTTGTTCCTGTCATTAGGAGTGCTTTGAACATTTGGATTTCTATTTGACATCTTGATTTGACCTTTATCAATGAGAGCCTTTTCAAGTATGATACCATTTTCTACTAGTTCCACAAAAGAAGTGCAATAGTGTACTCTTAGGTCACTTCTCAATTTTGAATTAAGGTTTTCTAGGAATATGGTGACCTTTTTCTTTTCAGGTATTTCAATAGGGCATCAACTAGCTAGACTCTTCCATCTTTGGAAGAAGGTGATAAATTTCTCTCCTTCATCTTGTGTGGTGTGACATAAGGTTGCTATTGTGATTTCATTGTCAATGTTAAAGGAAAAATGTTTAATAAATTTTTCAACAAGTTCACCCCATGACCTTATGCCATAGGGAAGTTGAGAAAACCATTCAAGTGCTATTCCAATAAGGCGTCATGAAAAAGTATCATGAGATATGTGGGGTCATATGCAACATCTATGCATATTATGGAAAATTCTCTTATATGTTCAATAGGATTATGCTTCCCATTATACTTAGGAAAGTTTGGTATAACATATCCATATGGGAAGGGTGTCATGTATAAAGCTTTGACAAAGGGAAATGGACATAAGTCTTTTGTTGAAAAAATATTTTTGCTAGACATTTCTATATTTTCCATTTGTTGTTGAAGGGCTTGCATTTGTGTTTACAGAACATCTACTTGTGTCAATGACATGTTGGTTGTATTGTTGGGGTTTATGTAAGTGTTTTGAAACCCAACATTATGTGACAAATTTTGGTTTAGTGTATGAATGAAGGGTGGATCTTGGTTTGGAATGTGAGAGAATAAGTTTTGGTTTGATGTTGATTGATTGGGAATGTAAACATTTTGCAAAGGATTGGGTTGGTTCCCAAATTGTATGAGAGGTATATGTCCCATTTGTGAAACCCATATTTGTGGAATGACACTAGTGGTGTTGATGTTTGGTATAACATTTGTCATGTTTATGCTAAATTTAGGCCTTTTACTTCCAATATTGGTATCAAATGGATTTGACGATGATGCCCCTATGGTAAAATTAAGGCCTTGTGTCATGCTCGATGTACCAAATGGTGATGTATGTACTATTGTGGCACTTTGGGTAGGTACTCCAAATGGTATGGCTATAGTTACTTGAGGGATAGAGCCACTAGAAGTCATTGTGTTTTTCCCTTAGGTAGATGAAGTTTGCAATGTATGAATGTCAAATCCAGGAGGTAATGTGGTACCTTCTACTAAAAATTTTGCTAGATATCATTGGGGATCTTGTGCCAAGTATTCATCTACAAAAGAGGAAAATTATAGATCTTGGGAAGCAATGTCTAAGTCTTCAACTACAATGTGTCCTTGTTGGTCTCTAGTGACAAATTTTTCCAATAAGGTTTTGTGTGCTCTTGATGTCCCTTGCGGGGGGTTTGAAAATGGATTGATAAAGTCTTGAGGGTTAGCCATATTTTCTCTTTGTTTCCTTTTTGACCTTGTTTCAACCATGTAAGATATGCTCAAAATGTGGATGATACAAAAGTATGTCTATGAATGATATGATTTTAGTCTATGTTTTTGGATTTTTTTTTATATAAGAAATGAATGCTAATGCAACTATGTTTTTTTGGTCTCTTATTTTTTTTGGAAAATAAGGAATGTTAAATGTAACGTGCTAATTAATGTCTAAAATGATGGCGTCCTAAAATGACTATGTCTAAGTATTCGATAGTGTAGGAAAGATTTTAGAGGTAATCAACTTTGGGAGATTTGAGAAGAGGTTACCAACCATGCAAAGTTTAGCCAATGCTTCAATTTAGTTTGTCAAAGGACCTTTTGTGAAACTAAGACCAAAAGACAAAGTGATTTACCAAACTAGACTGACAAGCTGGAAAAGACTCACAAATATGATAAATAATAACAAGTGTGACAAGTGACTTGGTTCAAAGACAAATTTCCTCGAAGGAAAGGTTTATCCAAAGCATGGAAAGTTGGCCTATTTTAAAATTTACAATGGGGATTTTCATAAAAATTATGATTGATTTGAAGATAATGAGGACTCCTAAAATGTAATTAAGGTTTGTAACTAGTATGTCTATTGCTATGGCTAAATGATACTAAAAGGTGCAATGGTAAAAAGTGTGAGAAATCCTTTCTGGTTTATGTTCAAAGATGACTGTGAAAGGATAAATAGAGACAAGTTTTGACTATTTGACCTCAGACTATGACGGTGGAATTTTTTTTTGATTGTTAGGCAATTGGGGTTCAGATTTAACAGATGCATCATTTTACAGTCGGTTGTGGTTTACAGTATCAGATGCGGTTTACAGTATCAAATGCAGTTTACAGTAGTAGATGCAGTTCTCAATAATAGATGCAATTCATAATATCATATGCGGTTCTCAATAGCAGATGTGGTTCATAACAACATATGCGGTTCTCAATAGAAAATGTGGTTTAATGTAAATAGGATCTAATTTTACAATTTGTTTTGGTTTGGTTTTGATGTGAAAATGTTTGATTTCAAAACGACAAGTACGATCCTATGGTTGGCCAGGACAATATTTATTGAGTTCTCACTTGGATTTCTCCAGCTGCGCTTATTTAGAGTGGATGACTTAGGATCTTGATAGCTTAGGATCCCCCTTACAGTGCACTCACTTCTCAGGGTTACCAAGATCTGGATTCCTGGGTAGTGACATCCCAAAAAAGTTTCATCTCTACTAAGAACCGCGAAAATATGGAATGACTTCAAAGGTACGATCTCCTGCACCAGCAAATAGAAGGATTTTGGCAATCTAAACAAATGGTTTTTAATTAGGACACCCATTTAGGTGGCTATACACGAGGCAAGATTAGCTTCGATAAGGAACTTTCCTAGCCTGTAGAGGTTACACTCTACATTTTTTAACGCACCATGCGGGTACTGAGGGAATCACTTGTTTGTATAACACATCTGCACCTATAATGCTAAATTTTCCATTAGCATTCACATTTATATACTGGTTGAGAGTAGCTTGGATTTAGCTCATTTTTCAGTTTGAGTTGTCTTGGGGTGAGTACTTTTTCCCACTAAGACAAGCCCTCTAGAGTTAATAACAATTTCTCTTACACCCAGGATTGCACAAGTGCGCAAGGGGAGAGGATACTTTTATTATTAAATCAAAATAGAAGTGTGCAAGGGGAGAGGATACTTCTATTTAATCTATTTAATCAAAATAAAAGCATCAAGCACAATAAACAATTATTTATTTTAGGCACCAAATAAAATATGATCTAAGCTATACAAAAAGTCAGTTTCAAAATCCATTCTTCGACAAACGTCTTGCATTAGATTTCATTAGTAGTTTCAATTTGAGCCTTCAACAAACCAGAGTTGTAGCTTTTAGATCATGGCCAAATAAACATTAAATTTCCCTTGACACACATTGTCAATGGATTATCAGTAATAAGAAAATCCTAACCTCTAAACCAAAAATGTAGACAATTAAAAATTACATGCAGAAATTTAAAAACAACCCCAAAACCAGACAGTTGCATCATAGAATGACAGATGTAGTGCACGGGATGGATTAGATGCATTGTAGGAATAATAATTATGGTTGATGAGATGGAAATTGTGGTGTGGTACAACAGATGTGGCTCGTGTTGTTGGAGGTTGTGGCAAGGAATACTAGAGGATGCATCACTTTGTCTTAGTGATTGCATTGAATCATATAGAAAACCTGCAAAACACATAAAACCATACAAAATTTGTCCTTTGCGTCGGGTTCACCAAATGTAGCACATGGAAAATTCTAGGATTAGCAATACCTAGTGTAAATCAAACTAAACCCAAGCTAATAATGAAGAACAATGGAAGATAAAACATGCATAAACAAAATATCTCACCAAACACACATGCAATTCTATGATTCACCTCCATTACCCTTCTCCATTTCATTATAGTATAGTACTTTCCCTTAGATTTTAATTAAGCATGCAAATATGGCCTCATGACAATGATAATAGAAAAACATTGAAGATTTTTGAAGTTGGTTCCAAAAATCATAAGATTTCGGGAGGAGTAAAATGGTAGAGGTAAAGCCATTTTATAGAAGATGTAATTTTTGAACGATAGGTTGAGATTGAGAGATAATTAATTTATGATCAAGATTAAAAGATGTGACATGCAATAGGGTTAGGGTTAAATTAGTGTAAGTGATAAAGCATGAATGGTGGAGATTAAATTAAATAGTAATTTAATCATTGGTGGAAATTGGTTGAAACATAGAAGGATAAAGATTGCGTGTAAAATATAAGATTGACAAAGTGATCAACACAGAAAGACTGTTCATTAGAGAAAATCATATATTATCTCACCAGATAACTGAATGATCAAATTTTATCTAGACTTAAGTGATAAATGACTAATTAGATAACAAAGAGATTATCTAATTATAGAGGAATATGATACAAATAAATCCTTTTGAATTAAATGATTTCCATTCAACATTCAAGATTTTGGGATTAAATTAAATAAATAAAGATTTATTTAATATTAGAGAGAAAAAGTTAAGGAATAATTAAATAATTTAAAATGATTATTTATTTATAGTTGAAAGTGTCGTAGGAATTTAATTAAATAATAGTTTATTTAATTTTAGAAAGAAGATAGACTTAATTAGCGACATAATTAAATAAATAATATTTATTTAATTAATCAAGAAAGAATAAAGGTAAGAATGAATTAATTAAATAATTAAAGTTATTTAATTAATAGAGGACATATGACTTTAGAAAATACTTAAATAATTAACATTATCTAATTATGAGAAATGAAGATGAACAAAATATGAGGAAATTAAGGGTTGCAAGCATAGGACAATTTTTAGTGTCTACAATTTCCATGATTGTCCATGGTTGCACCCTCTTGCACCAAAAAATTCTCACAAGCAAGAGAGATGTTGGGAGATGAATGAAGATTAAGCAAAGTGATATTAAGAAATGTGTCAATGATTTCATTCTCTTGCGCCAAGATATTCTCACAATTATGAGAGATATTGGGAGAATAACTAACATGCTTGTTAATGACTTCGTTTCATTTCCTTAAACTGTACTCATAAGTAGGGAGGTTATAATTATACAAGCCATGTGTGACCATATCAAAACCACATCTTTGAAAAGGAAACATGTTGCTACTTTCCTTATGTATCAAAGGATCAAAATTAGATAGTATTGTAAACAAAATTTAAAAACAGACATTAGATCTAGACAAAGGACACTGAGAGAGCTCTATCACATAAATTTAAGCCAAAAAAGGTAGGACAGAGGCACCCAAGGGCATTTGTGTTGGGTGTTTGTGTCTTGGACAAGGTTTTTGAAATTTCAAAGTTTAACTATGTAAGGCACTGCTGAAGGATTCTAGGTCTTCTTGCAAACAAGTTCAATAGTGAATATTTTTCCAAATTTTGTTGAATTCATGTTAATGAGATGCAAAATGCAAGTGTGCAACAATGTGGAAGATGTTTTAAAAATATTGTATGCAATTTACAGATTTAAAGTGTAATAATTGACTGATTCTAAGATGCCACAATCTAAAAATGATTATTTTAATGAAATTTTGAAATCAAACAATGCAATGTTTTTCACTTTCTGAACTATACAAAAGATGCCTAAATACACTAATTAAGAATTATAATTTAGAGATCTGTAAGTACAAACAAATTGAAGGCACATAGACAAAGGTATATGAGAAATTTTGTTGATGCAAGTGTAGGAGGACAAAGTCACCCAAGGGCGTCTGAGTCCTTGATAGAGGTTCTAAAAATTCAAAATTTGAATGTTTATTAGACTATTTAAAGGTTCTATTTTTGTGTGCAAACAGGTCTGCAAGTGAATATGTTTCTAGAATTTTCACAATTTAAGATAATATGACTCAAATATAAGTATGCAACAATAAGGAGAAATTTTGAATTTAGATATGACCTAAATGAATGAAATAAACCCTAATGCAACCTATGATGCAATATGAGATACAAATATTTTGAATTTTTTATGTTTTTATGATACAAAAATGAAACCCTAAATGAGAAATACAAAGCAATGCAGTGCAAAACTTAGATCTAGGGTGAATTTCAGAAAGTATGTGATGTCAAAATATCAGGTTCATCAAAATAAAACATATAAAAAGTTGATCGTAAGTTTTAAGTGCTTAGAACAATAGGATTCAAGGCATTTTCCTAGGGTTTCATTGTGATGAAGGGTGTTCCCCTTACCATCACAACCTCAGAATAACAAACACAAAAAGAAAAAAACAATATGTAGGAAGAAAACATAGATATTTTATTATCCTGGAATGGAAAAGAAACTACAGTTTTATATGGGCTCCTTGATTACAAAGATATTGATCAAACATGTAGATCGGCCTTCAACTCTGCTCTTCAATCTTCGATCAACATCACCTCCACCACTTTCTCTCTGTCTCTATATACTGTACTTCTCCTTCAGGTTTGCTCAAGCCCTCAATAGTTTTTTTCCCTCATGTTGTCTTAGTACTGCCTCATCATCCAATGAACACCGAGATCTCCTTGTCAATTACCTTATTATTAGTAATCTTAATTTCTATTCATTTGCGCCAAGTAATCGTCTTCCATTGGCTTCATGTTTGAAATCATTTGGCCAATGATCGTGTTGATTAACAACAACGATGTGAAATCAACGAATAACTTCTCCCCACATGTCACCACCTTATTCGTTTGTCCATCACCATCGGTCTACTCACATCCCCATCCACCTTCCCATCATTGCAGTGTTGAGGATATTTCAAATCCTCTCACTCCAATACGGCCAGGTCCCGTCGATGAAGCTCCTATCAGTTTTTTGAATGGACCCTTCATGACCTCCCATTGAAACATTTCTATCTCCCAATTATCAAGGTATCAAAGGGATGTGTAATCCTATCAGCCCAAAATCCCATCGTCACCTCGTTACACCTTATCGCTTCGTCAGAGGGACTCACAAATGAATCCTACCTATAACCCCTCAATGTCACTTGTTGGATTGTCTATAGTTTTTTGAAATGTCAAAGTGAATTTGAATGTCCTCCTATCAATAGGTGAACCTCCATCTGATGTGAGTTCTTCGTGACCATTATACTACAATTGTGCCATCATTGGTATGTTGATGGGACATTAAACAAGGTCTCATCGAAGCCTCCATATCATGCCGATGAGTATGTTTACCAATGTTGAATCATCAAAATTCATTCCTTCTTCATGTCGCTTGCTCCTAATACCCAAATGCTTGTAGACTACTATACTTAGTGAATTTAGACTAATTTAGCCCTCATTGGAAAATAAGTAACTCAATTTTTTTTTTCGATGGAAGATTGTTCTTCGCCCTGGATGCTCCTGCATCACATTGAGATGGAGATAAACAAGGTGTATAGATTGAATTTCAACCATGAAGGTGAGCCAATTGGACCTAGATCTCCATCAATTTGGGGATTGTAATTGATTTACTATGAATTAGGTAATTATACTATGTGCCCTAATATGTAAAATGCAAGATCCTGAAAATGCACAGACTAAAACAACAATTTGTAGGTAGATCTATGAAGTGTAGAGGACTGTGTAATTGCTTAGAAAAATTGGTTTTTGTGTGAATAGGAGGATTAATTGGCCCAAGGGTGTATAAGTCCTTGTATGCCTCTCCTATTCTATTTTTTGGGTCCTATGATGATAGATTTGAGATCTTCCTTTCCGCTTGTAGAGTTGTCGAACCGTCGAATAATTATGTAGGTGAGTTTATGTGAGTTGACAAGGTGTAGGGCTTAAATTAAAAAAAATAAAAAATTGTCTTCAAACTTCCTTCAATCCTCTTCAAGCCTAAAACTTGTACATTCAAAGAGAAGGAAAGGGTTGTGCCATTTAGGGGCTTGCCTTAGTCAAACATGGGGTTAGTGTTTCCACTTCCACAATGGAAATGTCAATGATCAAATGATAATGGATAGGAAGGAATGATGAAATCACAAAGTGTTGCAACTCACCACCCTTCAATTTCTTCCTTGAAGGATTGAAGTCATGCACATCACTTCAAGATCTTGGATTTTGCTTGAATCTTGATTTGATTGAATGCTTTGGAGACCTAAAAAAGGGATTAGCCTTCATAAAACAATGATAATATGACAATATGAACTCACTATCAATGAAAGGAAATGTAATTTCTCAAATAGTCATCCCTCTAGTGGATAAGTATGAATTTTACATGCAACTGGAGGATTAACAAATAAGATAGGTTAACTTAGGTGTTCAGAAAAGGGAGAGAGAACAATAGTCTTTGTAGATGGTTGTATCTACCATTTTGAAGAGAATGCAAAAGGATGAGACTACTAAAGAAGATCTCAAGTCTTAGGTAGCTCAACTAACAGCATGTGTTAATAACTTGATAGAAACCATTGATGTTGTAGCTCCTAAACCAATTTTGCAGGCTATGCTAAAAGGTGAATCTCTATACCCTGACCTTGAGGGGTGGGTATCTACTGTTAAATAGTGGAAGGAAGATTTTGCAGCTTTAGTAGGTAGAGTTTTGAGGAAGGTAGTATAGTATTATCACTACATTATTGATAAAGATAGCTTCGCCCACCAAATTGAGGCGGGAATAGAAGAATTAATGGTTTGGGAGGATTACATCCCAATTTTGTAAATAATAAAGGCAACATCTTTAGATGATTTACTAAAGTATCTATGATTGAAGAGGATGATCAAGAAAATCTAGGAGAATGGTTGAAAGCAACACAACTAAGGTTCAAAACCTTGAATAAGTGTGGGATAAATTGAATAAGAACAAGAATGTAGCTAAATAAGCTATGGCAAGATTGAAAATTTTATGGAGAATATTGGTTGAACATTTTGGAAAACTCCATCCTTAGTGAACTCTCCCAAAAATATGGTTTAGGAACTAAAAAGGTCATTGCAATGGAAAGATATGCAATAAGCCATTGATAAAATGATGACCATGAAAATGAAGTTGTATACCTTTGAAGATCAGTTGGAAGGTTTCACCATCTTGCAAGAGAAGATGGAGAGCTTGACGTTCACTCAAAGGATAACATTATAGTATCACAAAGGCACTCCAATGGATGTAATGAATGAATTCATCACTTACTTCTTAGATAATTTTACTAATCAAGACTAGTCAATGTTGAACACCCAAAATATTGAGAGGGGGGAGGGGTGATGATAGGGAGGTTGCAGGAACTCAAACACACTGTTTTAGAAGCTGCAGGAAGCAACCACAGATTCTTGTGCTAGGCCTTGTCATAGACCTCCTTGGTGAAATTTCTGTTCCACCTTAACCTATAGGAACTTTACCTTGTCTAAGTTCCCCTGGTTCTCCTACAAACCTCACTATCTTGACAAATTTTGAATAACCCAACCAATCCTTGGTTCAACGCTTCATTCTCCTTTGGCTCTTAATCTGCCCTAAAGACCAAAGAAACTAAACATTTTTCTAGGTTCTTGCAGGGGTTAGAAAAGGTCACAAAGACTTCAAAATTACTTTTCTAGGGTTCTTAAACAGCCACAAGTTTCTATCTTGCCATCGCTTTCACAAGATGCTTTCCTAGGGTTTGAATGGCTAGTAGCCATTGAGCCTCTGAACAAAAGTAAATTGCTTTTCCCTCCTAAACCCACCAAAGGAATTAGGTTCTTGACTTAGGTAATGTGTTTCCCCTATCTAAATCTACAAGATTTCAAGGTTTTTAGTCTTGCTCAGGCCGTGTGTTGTCCAAAACACCAAATTGGTCAAGCAGCTAGGGTTCTAAACTGCTCAAAAATAGTTTTAGGATTGGTGAGAAGTTCTCCTCCTAAACGGATTGATGGGCTCTCTTCCTTATCACCATACATGGCCAAGACCTTCCCCTAAATTATCCAAAAATAAATTTTCAAAAATCTTTTCTCCCCTGCAAGTTATTAACACTGTTCTGCAGCCTTTCCTAGTCGGGCTCTTCACTGGCTCGCCTAGGGCAAGGCGTTTCTTCCAGCTCCTGCAACCAAAGAAAACCTTACACCTACCATATTTACAGCTACTATATTTACAAGCATGGAGCCTAGGCACATTTCCCAAAAGGCCGTACAATTTGTATGATGGTAAGGCACCCTAGGACTCCATTATTAAAAAACAACTTGCTATAGGACTAAAAATGACAGAAAACAAAGTATTTACAAATAAAAGAAGGAAAAAGGTATAGAAAGATAGAAATATGGAACTTCAAGCTTATACAATGTAAATAATACATACTACAAACAAGAATATAGCAGAGCTACGCCATTAAAGTTCAATTTTTAACACAAAAATGTAGAAAAATTGTCTTTGTACATTTTTTTTTCAATTTTCAAAAAGATGTCACTCAACATAAAACGTCTAACATCTTTCCAAAGTCAAGGAATGCCTTAAATAGGCTTTCAAAGTAATTTAGATGCTTGGGTCGGCCTTCAAAATGACCTAAAAACAACTTTTGTAAAACCCGCTGTGTTTTCAAACACCTAACCCACACTAGACAACTTAACAAAATGATGTTGTAAAGTTATTTAGCACTTGCCACCTTCTTTCCCAAAGTTCAAAAACACCCTAAGCACCTAAAATAATGGTCAACATGACCTTATGATAGCACCACAAAATTAAGAACTTCAAAAACAAAATAGTCCTTTCCCAGGTGCTCCTGCACCAGGTGAATCAGTATTCACTAAAAATCATTAAATTCATCAATTAAAACATTCAACTTGCAGTAATAGAAAGGAAAATGTAAAGCATGCATCACATCAAAGAACACAAGAAAACCATATTTATGTGGAAAACCCTTGAGAGGGGAAAACCACAGTGAGGATTAGCTCATAATATATCATAACTAGTTACAATAGAGATTATAAAATGGTGGACTCATTGTCCAAGGACTCACTATCCAAAAAGAAAGAAAGTCTCATTGCTAAGGGCTCACTTCCTATAATAGAAAAAGATAGAGGAAAGGGTGGCTTACTACCAAAATGAACTGCTAAAAATGCATTCACAATATACCGAAGATACAATTGCAATTAATCTCTAAAAATTGATTTAACACACTTCATACTTCACCATTATACCTTTCCGAATTCATACTACATCAAATTTCACACATAAACATCACATTTCATCTCATACTTCACACAATGAATCAACCTTGCATTTATACCTTAACCAATCAAAACATCAAATAGGTTGGCCTAATTGCATGAACCATGTACCGCATAACCTATCGTCTTAAAAATTTAACACACACACCTTGAGGAATAAAAAAAAACTTGTAGAACACCAAAATAGGTCTGCATGACCTATAATCACTCCCATAAATATGCTTCTTGTATACTCCAGCTCTATACAACCCCAAAATCCTTAAGCTGGCACCACATAGCAAAAATGGTGAAGCAATAACTGAATGAACCAATTTTTCATTCACAACTCACCACTCGAACCACCAAAACACTTTCCACCTGAATGTTTTCTATTAAAACTACCCTAAGCCAAAGCTCTTTATCTAGTTTATAGAGGAAACATTTGCACCAGGGGCTGGTACAAACCCACTCTTCACTTCACTCTCTTCCTTTTTCTTCCATGTCTTGTTCATTTCCTTCTTCATCTCAATCAAATCAACCTTCTTTACCAGATTAGTCTTCTTCTATGAAACAAAGGGTTTCAGATTCTTTCTTTTACAAAACCTAGCTATGTGTCCTAGTTTATTACATTTATGACATATGACACCATTTTGTTGAATACACTTCTTTCCATTTTAGATCTACATTCATAAGCCTTATGCCCAAAACCATTGCATGTATAATAGTAACCATTGAATGATTGAAACATCATACCATTATTGTAAACATTCATCATCCAAATTCTACATTCACTAGCTTTATGACCAGATCTATTGGATGCAAAACATTGACTAGGAAAGGTTTGAACATTTTGTTCATTATGCTTCTACACTCTATAGCTCTATGTCCAAATTTATTATAGGAATAATAGTAACCATTAAAAGATGAATACCTTTGTCCAATAGGTTGTCTAGTAGAAGGTCTTTTGAAATCTTTCTTCTGGTTCTTAACCTATTTGACATTCTTCTTTTCAACATTGTTTGAAGTCTAATTCTCCTTTAAAATTTCCCCTTTTTCAAACCTTAATCCTTCTTTGTCTTTAGAATCCTTTTGATTTACAATCATTTCATCAAGCAAGGTGGATGTCTTCTTGAATTTTTCTTCTTGAATGTTTTCTTTCTCCAAATCTAATCTCAAAGTCACAATATCTTGTTCAATCTTTGAATATTCTTTAGATTTACTTTCAATTTGGAATTCAAGCATCTTCAACTCTTTTTCCTTCTTCAACTTGCACTTTCAAACTAGTGATTGTCTCATTTGATTTCTTGAGCTGCTCATTTGTTTCCTTGAATCTTTCTTTAGCTTTCTTGATTTTCTCCCTCAAATTTTTGATACACTCATCTACATCCTTATTATTTTCTTTCAATTCTTTATTCTCACATTCTTCTTTATCTAGATCATCAAGAGCTGATTTGAATTTTCCTTCCATATCAACTTCACAATCTTCTTCAATAAACCATTCAGGGATAATTTTTTAAAGAGGGATAAGATACTTCCTTGTAACCATGTGTTCAACCTCCAAGATCTACCTAAATGATCAAGCCAATAGAAGGAACCAAGCTTTGATACCAATTGTTGAACACCCAAAATACTAAGAGGGGGGTGAATCAATATTCCCTGAAACTCATTAACTTCATCAATTTAAACATCCATTCAATGCATCACATTAAACTTGTAGTAATGGAAAGGAACATGTAAAGAATGCATCACATCAAAGAACATGAGAACACCATATTTACATGGAAAGCCCTTGAAAGGGAAAAACCATAGTGAAGATTAGCTTACAATATATATCATAATCGGTTACAATAGATATTGCAAAATGGTAGACTCACTATCTAGAAAGAAAGAATGGATCACTACCAAGGGCTCACTGCCCATAATAGAAAAAGATAGAGGAAATGGTGGCTCACTACCAAAATGAACTACTAATAATACATTTGCACTATGCCAAAGATATAGTTCCAATTAAGCTTTGAAAATTGACTTGACACACTTTGTACTTCACCACTACACCTTTCACACTTCACACTACATCAGATTTCACACACACACTCTACAAATGTATCAAAATTCATCTCATACTTTGCATAATGAATCAACCTTGCATAAATACTACAACCAACCAAAACATCAAAAAGGTCAGCCTAGTTACATGAACTATGTACCACATAACCTGTCAGCTTAAAAATTTAACACACACACCTTGTAGAATAAACAAAAACTTGTACAACATTAAAGTAGGTCAGCATGACCTATAATCAATCCTAAAAATCTACTCCTTACATACTTCAACTTCGAACGACCCCAAAATTCTTAGGTCGACACCACATAGCAAAACTGGTGAAGCAATAACTAAATGAACCAATTGTTCATTCATAACTCAACACACGGACCACCAAAACACTTTTTGCTTGGAGTACACATACTTCTAACATCTGTAAACACTTCCTCAAATTTTCATAGCATAATACTCATCCATAGTGGAATGAAGAGCATTCCAATATGCACTTTGTACAAGTAATATTTCCATTACAAATCCTGATACTCTGTCAAAACTATGTTCAATTGCGCAAGACATAAAACCTTGAAACTTTGGATCTAAACACCTTAAATACAGATCATCAACACGTCAAAATTGCATGACAAGGTATTGCATAGTGGAGCAATGCAGACCAAGGTTCACTGTAACACTAAATTGCACTCTAAGACTTAGCCAATTATCCACACCATTTGGTCTTCTTTGAAACAACACTTTTGTATTTCTACAATGGATTGAAATCAATGACAACACCATACACATCCAAACATCATAATTCTTATGTTTCCAACAATCTCCCAACAATATCCCCCTTTTTCATTGATGACAACACAATCTTACTCTCAAAAACTACTCAAACTACTCCCCCAAAACATTAAGTCCAAAAAAATTCTGCCCCTTTGAAATCAAGGGAAAAGGGCACACTATATCACTCTCCCTAATTGATATAAATACATGAGAGTATCTCCCCCTTTCTGCTTTTCTCCTATACTCAACATAATTCTCCAACAATCTCTCCCTTAGAGAATATTTGCATCAAAGTGGCTTCCCCTAACAATGTTATTTACCAAAAAATGACCAAAAATGTATCCTAGCACCATCAACTTCTTCTGCATATCTATATTGAAATAAGAAAAATGCATATACAAAACATAAATGTACACCTTCAACTATTAGAGGTTAAAATTCCCTTGTTGGAAACCTTTAGTTTGGAAAAGAGCCTCCCTATCTTTCTTAGCTACCTCCTAATCCTTCTTAGCAAAGGAAAGCAAGGAATTTTGACTTTCATACTGAACATGGAGGTCTTCTCCTTCTTTCGGAGAATTGGGCAACAAATCTTTTTGTGTCACCTTCTTTTTTGTAGCAACTACTCTAGTTAAGGATGTAAGTATTGCACTTAACAAATCTCTAAGTTGATTATACTGTATTATGATCTTCTCTTTTTGTTCTTGTAGTAGGAAGAACTAACCATGTATATTTTCAATTGCTGCCCTTGTTGCACCATTTGCATCATGTGTCAGATCATATGCACCAGAGGCTTAAGAAATTTGTGACTCAATTGAGTCCATTTGATATTTTATGCTCCTTATAGAAGTAGGCCATTTTAAGCAAAAATAAAATAAAACTTTAGCTTCTTCCAAGCATTTTTGTACTTACCTCAAGTTACCTTGTAACTTGCCATGTGTTGCATTGCATGGTGCAATCATGGTGGGAGGGTTCCAAAAGGAACAGTCCGAACCATGTAGAAATGAGTCAACACAACATAAGTAACAAAATAATTTGGTTTGAAAACATGAAATCTCATTGAATTGATAATATTACATACAACATAGGGCCTCAAGGGTGAATATCCAGGGCTCATAGGCCTACCACAAGGGCTTTCAACAATACAACTGGCCAATAGGCCTTATTATATGTCCTCGAAGGGTTTATGTGAAAATATACTGATCCTAAAATATCTAACTTAGAACTGATAACTGATAATCTACGATGAATTATAATGCTCTTAAATATGCTCCTCAAGCTTGAATAAAGGTAGGCATCAACCACAAGGTTCTGTAACCTAATGAATGAACAAATATGAAGGTTGACCACAAAACATGAAGAGACAACTCCACAGAAAAAGATATGACTTGTGAATCTCCAAGATAAGTTCTAATGAACTCAAGATGCTTGTAAAATGTCCTCTTAATCTCTGCACGATCTAGAATATGTCCGCACTAAGAAATCTGGACCAGGTAGGCCCCAAATGCTCTAACCAATAAACACAATGAAATTCTAAGAGCGATAACTTTTGATAGAAAAATGCAAATGATGTGAAATATGAATATGTGATAGATTTCAATGTGTAGATGCTAGATCTTGCTCCATGAGCTAAGAAACAATGATGTGGAAAAAATATGGAATGAACTACTGAAACTGCTACTGAATGCAATGCAAGAAAATAAATATTTTTGGTTGATACAAGATTGCTTTACAACCAGGGATGCTCCTGCATTAGACACCCAGGGTTGGAAGAAAAGTGAGTCCCTCACTTGCCAGGGCTAAGAGGAAAACCAAGACGGTCCACCTCAGCCTGAGAAATCCATGATGAATCCTCCATTGGTCTTCCATTTCACTTCACAAAATATTCTTTAATTTGTACTACGTGTTCCTAGTGCTCCTTCTGGTTCTAGTTGTAGACACCTGAATTTGACCACCCTCATATGGTCAAATTTTCCCTTGTTTTCTTCTATCCCGCACCTGTAAACCATATTAATTAAATAATTTATTTAGTTAATATTCATCCTAGTCCTAATGTCTCCTAAGGTGTTTGATTAATTAATTAAATACCTTACCTTATTCTTCTCTAAATTAAATAAATAGTCCAATTTATTTAATTTAGTCACCTTTCCTAAATAAATTAAAATCAAATTTTAAATTCATTATTTCTCTCTCCTTGTACTATCCTCCATAATCCTCTCCTAATCTAGATTAGTTTGATTAATATGTGATTATGATGTGCAGATTCCTAATCACAATTAGGGTCACATCCTCCATAGTTTTCCACTTGCTTCTAATCCTTCATTAACTTACCCAATCCTTCATTTGCAAAACCTAAATCACTAATTAAGCAGAACCTAATCCTCATGCCATTTATGGCATGTACCTTAGTCAACCTTCATTAATAAATTTCTCCATTTGGAGAAGTTATCTCCAGCCCCCAAGGAATTTAAAATTCCTTTTTATTCCCCCCATGTATCCTCGGTGGAATTTTTAATTCCACTTTATTTCTTCAACACCTCTGGAGGAATAAATGACCAATTTAAAATTCCTCCCCAATCCCAAGGTCAAATATCCAAAACCAAGGGAGATTTTAGAAGAATTTAAAATTCTTCTATTGTCACATCATCCCATAATATGGGTAGATGAGACAAGATTCACCTTTTCCACCTCATCTCCACATTACCCTTGTCCATGTCATCTACCACATGTTCTCATGTGATGGCTTGAGAGTTCTCAAATCACCCTAGCCATTTATCTCCCATCCTTGGATGATTCTTAGCCATTTATTCCTTTAGAGACCATTCCCATAAATATAGTGGATTTTGTCTCATTTTGATCCATCACACACTTAGCAATTTCAAGCCATATTGCACTCAAGCTTTGAACATCCATTGTTGTAGCATTTCAAGCCATCATCTTGCATCCAATCCACCATCAAGTTACACCATGGAATTCCTCATCTGATCACCATCATTTTGAGCTAGGTTGCATGCTATTTTTTGAAAAAAGGAGCACACAAAATTATCTTTAAAGGACCAACCAAAGGGAAATTCAAACAAGGTAAAATTTTTATTTTATTGTGTGTTTATTTGAATTAAGCTAGGCTAATCTTGAGTGTTTTTTTTAATTTTTTTTCCTTGAATTTCATTTAACTGTCTTGCATTTTTGGGGGTTAGAACACTTGCACACATTTCTGGCACACCTAATGGGACCCACATCATGGGTCTACTTTCACCTTTTGGTGTTGCTTTAAATTTTGCAAGTTTAGATTTCAAGTACAGAGGTGAATCCACCCTGATGGGCGAATCCACCTGACGCAAGGGTGATATTGCTGCAATATGGGTGAATACACGTACACCACTTCTTCAGAAAGGAAAACCTACATTCGATGACCAAGATCAACCATTTTAGAGGTGAACCTTCTTCGAGTAGTATGGAAGGGCACATTTGCTGATAGAAAAGGCAATCTTGATCAGATAACAAAGGCGGATTCTCATACACCATTCCACCACAAAGGCAATTTCGCACCTACCTCTCCTCCAAAAAGGCGATGTTGACATCATTGAAAAGGTGAATTCACCTAGTATAGGGGCAAACCTGAGGTAAATCCAGAGACCTAAATTTTCAATTTTTAGCTTTTATTTGGTTCTGGTTTTAGCTACTAATCCGCTAACTTGTTTGTTTGTGCTTGTAAGCTTTCACTAAAGTTTGTGCAACTTATCATTCGCCCAAGATCACAGGTTAAACTACTAATCCATTTGCTGTTGGACGATAGGTCTGAGACCCTTAGATTAGTTTGCTTGTGTGTCTTTTTCATACTAGTCTAGGAACACTTCAATTTCTTAAAGGGTCAATTAAATTTGTGTGTCATGTTTGGATATGCTATTGGCACATGCTCTCCCCTTGCACCTTATGGTGAGCCTGGAGATAATGAATCATAGCAAGCTCAAGTATAGTTGAGTCCACCTAGGAATACTATTATGCGCATGCTCTCCCTTTGCACTACGTGCGAGCCTGGGGATTATAAACGTCTAGTATTTCCTTCCCTTTAGGAGACTTGCTTGGGGATTTCATCACCCCAAGGGATGATCTCAACCACGTGTACTGGTAGGGTATAGAAAGGGGGGAGAGTCAAAGCTATACCCCAATCCAGTCACATTGTGTTTGGCGAAGCACTAATACTAGGGTGATTCCTGCTTAGGTGTGAAGGGTTGGTCTGAGTTTCTAGTACCTTGTTGGGGCTCCCAATCCACACTTGTGACAAGCTGGTGTTCATGGTTTTTGCCTCATGTACCCTCTCGGTGTATCGAGGACTCCCTAGAGAGCCTATATAGCCTAGATAAGACTCGTGTTTAGCCATGGCTTGGTGTAGTGAAAGGATTGTAGATAACACCCCGAAGTTACTCACCACCACATACTCCCTTGGGTAGAGATAGAAATCCTTATGGTGAACTATGATAATTCCTAAGTGAGAGAGTGAAGGTGAGCCCATGGTGTCTATTAATGACCCTATGCCATTGAATCTCTAGCTATCCGCCTTTGCGAGAAAGGGTGATCCAGAGAATCACCCCAGTAACACAAAGTATTAACCTTGGGGTACCCCCTCAAGGTGGTGGGCCTACATCAAGTTTGTAAACCCTTTATCACTAAATTTAGACTTGTGTTGTCTAGTGTGTCTTCTTTTGATATACCAGTGATGGTCATCAGTTTGATTTGGTCCCAACCCACTACTTGTTGTTTTCTATTTTTGTCCTTTTCCATAGTTTGGTCCTACCCTTAGTGGCGAATTTTCTTCTTATAGGGGTGAATTTTCATTGTGGACAGGCGATCCTGCCCTATAAAGGGTGAATCCACGTCAAAGTCTAGTCTAGTCATCTCGATAGGAAAACTCACTTTTGTCAGGGGCGAATTCATTGGTGGGTCTCCTAGATAGATGATCCCACATCTGCCTATTCCTTGAATAGATGATCCTATTCCCTGCATAGCTGATTATGTGCCTGAGTCTCCTAGTCTTCCATTAGTAAATCCATTATAATAGAAAAACCTACCATCCGTAGGGGTGGTTTGACGTCAAGTCTGTACCATCCCCATTTGTACTTCCAAAGTAAGGGGTGATCCTACATATGCCTGTCCGTACTGAGTCTTGTTTAGGCGATCTTATGAAATCTTGATCACACAGTGAAAGATATAGGGGAACCTCTAAAATTTAAAGGGGTGAACCTGCTACAAATAGGGGTGATTCAACATAGTCTTGGATACATGAACATGTGACTTGAATAGGTGAATCTTCTACCCACAGATGTGAATCCGCCTTCCATATAAAAACTAGAGATCGAATCCTCTTGACCACTGAAATCTTGCTGTCTCCCGAGTCTATTCCTGTGATTGAAATTTTTTTATCATCACCCATCTGCTTGTAATCACCATTTTTCGTCTATCTACATTTTTCAAAACTTGTCGAATCCCCAATCTAATCACGTATGTTCATTGTAGGACATCCTTAGACTGCATATCCATCATCGATCCATCAATTTGAACCCCTTAGACATCATTTTAGGGGATTTTTATCCAACTTGGTTAGGCAACTGACCCTAATTAGTACCATCCACACTTACATAGGATTGCCATCCATCTTGAGTTAGTAATCCTTTGCAACCTTATCAATCTACTTCCATCTTGAGGTATATTTTTTTTTCGTAATCATCTTATTTATTACCTGATCCAATCATCAATATATTATGTCATCCAATTGAGCTCTTGAACCTAGTTTAGAGTTAATCCTATCAATCCAATCCAATCAATCATCTGAGCTAATCAATCAATCCAACTCAATCGTATCCAATTATTAATCCATTGTTATCCTAGCAATCATCAAATCAATTGATCTATCATCCTAGCAATCCTTTAAGTCATCATCTAGGAAACCACTTAAGTGCATCTTAGGGTTTAGTGTTATCTTAGTCTCCTGGTCACTTGCATTTTCATGCCCATTACCTGATCATAGGAAAAGAAACTCACGGAGAAACAAAATTCTCAAGGTGGTCAGCCTTAGTATCCTTTGAATCCACCCACTAATGATGGTTCTTCACAATCTAACACGAAAATCCCCATACAACCTTCCCCAGAAGAAACCATGGTTAACCAACTCGATCTCACCATTAATGAATATCTTAGCAATCCCACCAAACTACAAATGACTGATCATCTTCTCGATGAGCGTGGGGACAAAATCCTTGCACAATTTCTTATGAGGGGTACTAGACCACCGACTGGTTTTGATATGTCGCAATATGTTAACATCACACCCCCTTGATCACAAGACTCACATAGTTCTTAGGTTAATCTAGACTCATCAGTCCTACAAGCCCCTCAGGTTACTCCATAAGACACATGGTACCAACTTGGATTTCACAATGATGTTTGCTATCGTCACCCTCAGAACACTGTTGATCTTTCATTTTGGTGCCAGGTGACCAATTCGATCTGATATTATATAATCTACCTCTTCAGAATCTGAATATAATCACTCATTTGTCTCGTGACGTCTTCTCAGTGTAATCACTGTCCATTGTGGTCTCATGTTATGATGCTCAGGACTCTTCCTGTGTGTCAAACCTTGGTTTTTCTTTAGTAATGAACTTTTCAGTGGTATTTCGCGATCATGACATTTCAACATTCATATGAGCATTTCTGCTATGCCCGCCTCATTACTTTTGTTAGTGGTAAGGCTTGGATTCTTGGAATCACTTGGAGATTGTTTTCGTCTCATGCAATCCATTGGACTTCTAAACTTCCTCGACTTTGGCTCTTGTTTTTCCTCCTCTGCCACTCACACTATCACACCTTTTGACTCCATATTGTTACAACAACACTCTCAACTCTTACATCTCTTGCGCTTTTGCCAGCTCTTGCGGGTATAACACCCTCTTTGGCTGTAAGTCTCACAAATATCTCACCTTATGTATGAAACCTTACGGTTTTGCATCTATCTATTGTATCTATTGTGATATAGGTTCTCCTCCTTGTGTAGGGATTGATTTTATCACCTAAATTTTGTGATATGTGTTCTCCTCCTCGAGTGGGGTTTGCTTTTATCACTCATCACATACTTTATTTCTCTTTATCTATCTGGCTTTCTATGGAGGTAGGAACACCAAAATGGGGGTTTGATTGAGGAAAACCCCTATATAGCCCTGACATTTTCTCTAGATTTTATATACACAGGTATTGAAGACATTCATTTGTTTTAGGCTTCATTACTTGGGTTTTCGTGAGTGTCTTCTTTCTTTCTACTCTTTATCTTTATCATCTATACTTTACTTTATTTTAGTTCTATTGTATTCCTTTATTTTCCTGTACTTTGGAAGTTCTTAGTAATTAGATCGCTAGTAGTCACTTTGTTGTTTTCTATGAAAAATAGCTTTCTAGTCTGTATGAGATGCCAACGTGCCTCTAGGATGCTAGCGCACTGCGTTGTCATCTATATGTTGTGTTGTCATCCTTTGGCGGAGAGCTCGTCAGTTTGTCTAGAAAACCTTTGTGACCTGCTCTTTTCAATTCTATAATTCTCGCATTGTTCCTTGAGGTAGTTTAGGGTAGTTCACCCCTTGGGAATCTCTTGAGAATAAAGAGACTTATGAGTAATGAATCCCCCTTCTCTACATTTTGGTGAACCTGATATGAACACCCTTTATAAAAAAAAGAGAGGATAGATCAAAGATTTATCCCTCCCCAAAACCCTGAATCCCATTCCATACTATCAAAGCAGAAGTAATGCATCAACCTTCAACCGACTTATTTATTTGTTATATATTATGTTTAGCTTACTATATTCAAGATGAAATTATTATCCTCTTTTGTTAGTTTAGTATCTGATTTTATTCAAAGCATTAATGATGTTCCATTTCATGCATGTGATGGTGACTTGGCTTTACCCATGTCACTTGGTGTCTTTGATCCTTCTCATGAGATTCCTTTACTTTGAAGGATATCTTGTCACAAGAAGATGAAATCATTGATACCTTTCTTAATGATACCCTACCTTCTCTTCATTCCAATGCACTCTCTTCTAGAGATGATGCATTGGTGAATGATGAATCTCTTCTCCATTCCAATGCACTCTCCTCTAGGGAAGATGAATTGACGAAAGATGAATCTCCTTCCATATTTGATCCTCCTTGGATCAATGTTGAGAATATTTCTTCAAATGATTCTTCTACTAGTTGTGATGATTCTATAAATGTAATCTATGTCTCTACTACCCCTCAAAGGCCTAAGAGATCGGTCATTTATCTGACTCTAGCTAGTCCTTATCCTAAAAGGATTTTTTCTATTGATAGTGTTCCATTTGATAGTGATTCTCCTGATCTTTGTAAGGCTCTCTCTTATAGAGAGGTAGCCCATACTTATGAGAATATAATGAATAAACAACCAATATTTCTTCAAGCTCGTAAAACTACAACTAAAGCACCTAGTGATTATGATCTTGTTGAGCAACTCCATGTTACTCCGACCAAGATCTCACTATGGGACTTGCTTCAATCTACTATGGTTTATCAAGGTATGCTTTAGAAATCCTTGCAAAAGATCCTCTTGCCTTTTTCCACTTGGCAAAAAAATGTTGATGTGTTGATAGCTCGTATTCATGCAGATTTTCCAAATATCACATTCTATCCACAAGAACTTCCACCCTTGGATTTGTAGAAGCAAGCAGATCCTCTAATGATTATAGTTAACATTAATAATTGTTGTAAATTTTTAAATTCCATGGTCTGTATAAAAATCCTTTGATTAATACCTTTTCCTACATGTATTCAAATCACAGTCTTAACAAACTTTATAATTAATTGTGGTCTTGCCAAGTTTCCTAACTAAGCCACTAGGTTCTAAAATTTTAGAACCGCCAGACTAAAATCTTTGTGGCATTGGACTATGAAATAGGGATGTCGAAAGTTTGCAAAACCTTAAAACTCTTGACTGATAGTTATGAAGTTCTACTTCTCTACGACCAGGTGTTTTTGTTGGAATGCACGACTTTTAAGATGTCAGTTCATTAAATAAGTTGCACGACGCCTTTAAGGAATGTTTTCTGAAATGCTTTGGAATGTCAATTTGAAATGTAGCGTAATCTTTAAAATCCTCTAAAAGGATGGCTATTAAATAAGGAAGTTGGTGAAACGAATTCCATGACAGGTTGGCACATTTCTCTTCACCAATAAATGGTCACTTCTCGCCTCCAAAATTAAACAAGCTTGCATGCAAAAAAGGTAACGAAATTTTTTAGTTTCAGAATATTTTTCTCAATATGGTACTTCCTGGTGAAGTTGTAGAATGGGAAGATGAACTGGTTCCTATCATACAACCCAATTTGAATTGGGTAGAAGAGGAACAATTCAACATCATTTCTGAACTGTGTTTGTTAGCTTAGAAAGAGAAAACCAGTTATGCTGAGTATAATTAGGTGATCTTCATCTTGGATGATGAAGAATAACGTGTTGAATTCCGTAATCTGGTCATGGAAATACAGTTGGAGTTGTTCAGGGTTTTGGTTGATCCAATGGTTTAGCGACATGCATGATGTTTCATGACACATAATGATAACGTCTTTTACAGAACTGTTCCTATCTTTTTGCCTTTCGGTCATTTTTAAGACTGTTATTTTTGCAATGTAATAGTTTTAATGTGCCTATAAGAACTTCCAAAAATAATGTAAAAAGGGAGATGGAAGGAAAGGGAATAGAGAGAAAAGCAAGAATTTTGGGTTTTATTGTACAAGGGGGCTTTGAATCCGCTTATAAGCATTAAGGAATAAAGAGATATTATAAACCTTTGTGTCTATCAATGTCATCTTTTATTACAATTTGAATTGTGCTTCTTTGTAATCTCTTTAATGTTTATCTATCATATGAAATAGAGTATGTGATTATTTCTGGAACTTTGAATCCAGGATAATTCATCTATTGAAAGAAAATCTGCAAATCATTCTTTCCTTCTTTTTTTCTTGTTGTGCGTTTAAGACAAATGAGCTTTGAATCGTTTGTTCATATTATTCTGGATTAGCTTATCACATTTACTTTCATAATTATGGGTAAATGTTTGTGAACCTTTTCTGCTTTCTGGTCAAAAGCATACCTTGGTTTCCCATTCATTGAAAATCATTAGAAGGTAGTCGCGCCTTGTAAAATAAGTAGAGAGCATTTGCAAACACTCTTGTTGGTGACTCAATTGTTGGTGATGTTTGTTCTCTTATTCGAGCATTTTGAGTCATTTTCTATATTTATTTCCAAAGGACAAATTTCTCATCCAACAAATTTTTGTCGAATCCGTTGGGGAGATGAATGCAATAAATAATTGATGTCCTATTCTTCAGACAATTTTAAAGTACCTCCTTGAGGATGAAGGTTGGTGACTCTGTTGAGAGCGATGCACTCAGTAGTATCTTGTCCTAAAACTTGTGTTGGTTCCATTTTCACAATCACATAATGGCATTAACTTCCTCCTAGCCATGGGGAAGTCATTTTGGCCCTCTCTTCTTACCTATATATTCACCATTACCAAAAGGGTCGAGAAAGTACTTCCTAAAATTTGATGGAGAAGGTACTCTGGATGCTGAAAAACACATTTTGGCCTCTACAGTTGCTTGCAGTATTTTGGGGGTAAGTCAAGAAGATGTTTTTGTTAGACTATTTATTGAATATCTTAACGGACCTGTTGCTAATTGGTTTTGTAATTTAGAAGATGATAGCATAATTGATTGGAATTCATTAAAAGATAATTTTTTGGGAAGATAGAAAGGCCCTGTAGATGAAACTGCCCCGTTGAGACAAATTTTCAATATCCATAAGCATGAAAATGAAAAGATCAGAGATTTTGTGGATAGGTTTAATCAATTACTTAGAAAGATACCTACTTCTATTCGGCCAAAAAAGCGACTACAACTTTACACTTTCATTTCTTCTTTGCATCAAGATGTTCAATTCTGTTTAAAAAGGTGTACAATAAATGATATTGAAATTACACAAGAAGAGGCTGTCAAAATTGAGGATGATATGATTCAGAGTGGTCTATGGAAGGAAAACTTACTCAAGCCAAATAATGGAAACATAATAAATCATGTCTTACCGAAAATAATCCCTTAACCCATAGAATTCCAATACACACAACCTCTTGTTGTTGAATATTGCAATCTCTCTATTTTCACCCTCGAGCATTTTAATAGAAAGGGAGTAATCGAGGAGGAAATTAACTCTTGCAGTAATGGAAGGATTGAGGCCTATTATTTCCAGTGTGAACATGATCAATAAAATGACAAAGAAGATGAATAGTTCTACCAAAATGATAATCTCCTAGATTCCTTGTTTGCAATAGAAATACATTCTTTCACTTTTGCTACATACAAAGAATTAGTTGGAAGCATTCAACATGAGAATGAAATCACCAACATCTTTTCTTCTAGTCATATGCAGGCTGAGTATGAAACTTTCAAATTTTCAGAGCAAGTTGGTATTAAAGTAAATATACAAGAAGAGGTCAGAAATGGTATTTTTCTTGAATTTTTTCATTTTAAAAATCTTGATACCAATTTTTTTGCTAAGTATGGTATTGAAGATGATCAAATTAATGAATGTGCTAAATATTATATCATTCATGAAGGAAAAAATGAATTTTTGTGTGAAAGAAAAGTTATTGCGACTATATTGCAAGACATAAGTATAGGAGGTGAAATGAGTTATGAAATTGTTAAATCAGGAAGAGGAAATGTTTCAATTGGGAACAATTTCACTGGGAAGGATAAAAATTCCCAATCTACTACACTTCCAGTTTTAAAAAAAATTGTGATCAATTTTTTGGTTTGTATCATTCTTTATCTGTTAACAGAAAGATTAGGCATGTTCCCAAATACAGTGAAATGTGTGTTGTAGGTCAAGAACTAGGATTTCAAAATGATATAATCACTTATATTTATGGTACCAAAAGGAGGGTTTCATTTGATGGTTTATGCATAGGTTGTCCAATCCGAGGTCTACTTTCTTCAAGTTGGTTAGAACGAGTGTGTCATCGGACTATACCTGAAGTCATCGAGACAAAAATTGAGGATCCTATGATAGGTCAGAATGGTATAAGTTCTCAAATAGAATAGATGCATAATGGAAATTGGCTCCTTGAAGGCCAGATTACTAATAGAAGATTTTTCTATGAAGCCGCTCTTTCCAATTTTATCAAGCTAGTCCCTAGTCAATGATTAACTATATGTATGCTCCTTTTCTACTCAACATTATTTTGTATGGGCTACTATTTCTCTCAACCTGTGAATGGTTTTGCTTAAATAATGATTACCTGAGGATAGGGTCTTTAGACCATGTACATAGTAGGAGTTTTTGGTGTGCTCTGGTAGTTAGTTTTCTTTCTATTTTGGTGATTCTTGTCCCATTTTTGGCTTGTGTCCAGTTCCCCTCCACCCTTCTGCAAGTAGTCCCCTATCTTCCCACTTTTTCTGTTGATTTTGTGTCCAATGGATTTGGACTAGTCTACCCCAGAGCTTCTAGAGTTCTCTGCATTTCCTACAAAAATACAGTCCCCAGTCGGAGCCAATGTTGTAAATTTTTAAATTCCATGGTCCATATAAAAATCCTTGATTAATTCCTTTTCCTACATGTATTCAAATCACAGTCTCAACAAACTTTATAATTAATCGCAACCTTTCCAAGTTTCCTAACTAAGCCACTAGGTTCTAAAATTTTAGAACCACCCAACTGAAACCTTCGTAGTGATGGACTATGAAACTAGGATATCGAAAGTTCACAAAACCTTCAAACTCCCGACTAATAGTTATGAAGTTCTACTTCTCTGTGACTAGGTGTTTTCATTGGAATGCATGACCTTTAAGATGTCAGTTCATTAAATAAGCTACACAAGCCTTTAAGGAATGTCTTCTCAAATGATTTGGAATGTCAATTTGAAATGTAGCGTAACCTTTAAAATCCTCTGAAAGGAAAACTATTAAATAAGGAAGTTGGTGAAACAGATTTTGTGATAGGTTGGCATGTTTCTCTTCGCCAATAAATGGTCACTTCTCACCTCCAAAATTAAACAAGCTTGCATGCAAAAAAGGTAACAACTTTTTTCGGTTTTAGAATCTTTTTCTCAAGATGGTACTTCCTGGTGAAGTTGTAGAATGGGAAGAGGAATTGGTTCCTATCATACAACTTGATTTGAATTGGCCAAAAGAGGAACAATTCGACATCATTTTTGAACTACGTTCATTAGCTTGGAAAAATAAAACTAGCTATACCAAGTATAATCAAGTGATCTTCATCCTGGATGATGAAGAAGATGCGAAATTTTGCAATCTGGTCATGGAAATGCAGTTGGAGTTGTTTAGGGTTCTAGCCGATCTAGCGGTTTAGCGGCGTGCATGTTTTTTCACAACACATAATGATAACATCTTTTACGGAACTGTTCCCATCTTTTTTCCTTCCGGTCATTTTTAAGACCATTATTTTTGTAATGTAACATTTTTGATGTTCCTATAAAAACTTCCAAAAAGTAATGTAAAAAGGGAGATGGAAGGAAAGGGAATAAAGAGAAAAGCAAGAATTTTGGGTTTTATTGTACAAGGGGGGGGCTTTGAACCTGCTTATAAGCATTAATGAATAAAGAGATATTATAAACCTTTGTGTCTATCAATATCATCGTTGATTACAATTTGAATTGTGCTTCTTTGTAATCTCTTTAATTTTTATCCATCATATGAAATTGAGTATGTGATTATTTCTGGAACTTTGAATCTAGGATAATTCATTTGTTGAAAGAAGTTCTGCAAATCATTCTTTCCTTCTTTTCTTTTTTTTCCTATTGTGGGTATTGTGGGTTTAAGACAAATGAGCTTTGAATCATTTGTTCATATTATTTTGGACTAGCTTATCACATTTACTTTTATAATTATGGGTAAATGTCCATGAACCTTTTATGCTTTCTGGTCAAAAGCATACCCTGGTTTCCCATTCATTGAAAATCATTAGAAGATAGTTGTGCCTTGTAAAATAAGCAGAGAGCACTTGCAAAAAATCTTGCTGGTGACTCAACTATTCGTGATGTTTGTTCTCTTATCCAGGCATTTTGAGTCATTTTCTATATTTATTTCCAAATGAAAAATTTCTCATACAACAATAATATCAGTATTAGACATACTCTCATTGACGTTGGTTCAGTGCTCAATGTATGTAGCATTGATTTATTGCCTAAGATTAATATTGATTTATTTTCTCTTAATGCTTCTTCTTTTGTCATTCGTGGGTTTGATAACATTGGTTGACAACATTTAGGCATAATAATACTTCCTTTGAGGTTGGGACCCATTACCGTACCCACCCTTGTATATTTTATGTTAGAAAAATTAACTTATAACTTTCTTCTTGGTAGTCATAGTTCATTTGTAGTCCCATCTACCTTGCATAAATCTATTAAGTTCATTTGTAATAATTGAGTAGTCATAGTTAGGGCTGACCTTGAGGCTATGCACTTATGTGAGATGGCAGCTACCGGTTAGGTTTCAGTTGTGCCTACTCTTATCCCTTTAGTTTCTTCCATTGTGTTGATGTTTAATCCAAAAGTACCTACTACAAAGGATACTCTTGAGATAGATGTCCCTGAAGAAGATCCTTCTAAAGTAAGAAATTTTAAGTTTGCTCCTTCTACCTCTTCTCAAGAAAATGCACGTCTTGGTGATGATTGGGGTTCTTTAGACTTTACAAAATCCTTCATTGTGGAATGTAAAGTCGACCTGATCCACTTAAACCTTTTGATAACATCATCTAAACCCACCATCAAAGATGAATATTCTTCTGTATTGTAGGATAATGTGATCAATAGTTGTAATGTCCTTAATGTTGACCCTCCTCCTTCCAAGGAAGATGATCACACCTCTATTAAAAAGGCCAATGTTGGTAGTCCTATCAAGAAGGTTGATGGAGATCTCGTAGAGGAGCATGATCTCCTGCTAGAACAATTATCTCTATGAAGGTCCTCCTCCTCAAGATTTAAAGATGTGTTATGGCCCCGTCTTTAAACTTATCTCTAAATATGGCTATAGGCATAAATGTAATGAACAAGGAATTCAGGTCCCTATAGAATACATGCCTTGTAAGCGTAATTTGGGGCTTGGTTGCTTGAATGAACAAGCTAAATGGAAACCATGGTTGAATGGAGACATTATTTTTCTCCAACTTTGTTCTCTTGGAAAGTTTCATGCCCCATTATCTATTGTCTTTGTGCCTTCTTCTTGTGAGAAGTCCAGCTTTTCTCCATTGGAAAAAGGACTACTTCTCGCTCATTCTTTTTCTCAGCAAGAGTTTATTTTCTTAGGCTTCTAAAATCCCACTTGATTACTCTCATTTCTCCTATACGTAAGAAATTTCATAAAGATGATAAAGAAAAATATTCATTATGTGCATACCATTAAGTGCTCGGCCATTCCACTAGTGAATGTAAGGCCTTGAAGAGTAAAATACAACAACTTCTTGATTTAGGTGCCATCACTCATTTATTTTTTGATGCACCCACATCTTCTTCAAATGACAAGTGATATCGAGGTCTACCTCTATCCTATATGTTGTAAGTATCTTGCAAGGTTCTCCTCCCTTGTGGGTGGGGGTAGTGATAACTTTTTTTGGAGATGTACATCCTTCTAAGGACTCCCTCTCTTCTCTCTATCTTTCAATTAGAGCATCCCTTGAGTGGACCGCTTTTCTTTTGAAGGGTTCCCAAGGGACCCCCTTTGAAATATTTTCTCTTGAATGAATAACATGGTGTCTAGCTTGGGGGCAACCTAACTAGAACTATCTTTTTTGTGACGGTCTTACAACGCAACTTGCAGTAGCCATAGGCTTCTCTAATCAGTCTTTCTCTACAGGATCGAGAACCTGTAGAGATCCATTACATCAAGCTTTCCTAACATGTTTAGTTTGTGGATTAACATGTTGCTTTGTGAGTGCACCTGCGAAACTGCTTTCCAGTCTAACTCTATAGAGTCCCATTTCATTGGGATTCCTTCATGAGAAAGTACTTGGGGGAATGCATTCTTTGCAGGTCTGAGGACTTGTAAAGAGCTTTCATCCTACGGGATCTATTCACCATTGGTCTGTGGGTCTTTGGTGTAATTTGTTCAACTCTGTAGGAGAGAGTACCTACAGAGCCTTTTGCTCACCTTTTGTAGGTCTGTAGATCTGCAGTGTATTTTTTCAACTCTCCTTGGGTTCGAGGACCTGTGGAGCCATCTCTCTTGGAATTTTCATTCCTTTCTAGCTTCTCCATCTCTCTCTTAAATTCTCTTTCTTCTCAATTTTGTATACTGGATCAAAGATTTGCATCTTCATCCTGTGTATATGATCTTTCTCTCTTCGATATGGTTGATTCCCTGAAATTTGGGTGCATTCTTCTCTTGAAGCAATCATTCCTTACCTTCTTCTCCCCATTTTAGAATTCTTCTGTGTTATTGTTTTTTAATTTGGGGACAACGCATAGTATTGAGAAAACCTTTTACATCTATGTAGGAGCGAATTTGCACCCCTTACACAAATTCCCCTTTTACACATCCTCACCTTAGAAAACCAAATCTAAAGGCGAAATTCCACATCAACTACTTGAATTCCTTCCACTTGGAATTTTTTTATTGTGTCGATGGAAGAATATTTGTCAGGGATGCCCACGCAGCCGCCAGACGTCTACGTGGTGCGCTTACGTCCTTGAGGGATTCCTACATCTGAAGCTGGAAAAGGCATTACACTTCCCATTTAGAATGGTTTGTGACATCACTCTTCAATCAATCGACCCTGAATATGATAGATTCTTCCCATTTCTCCTTCAAATTGATCCATTCTCATTCCATTTCATTTTTTAAGAATTCATCTTTTTTCCATCACTTCTTGCATTCTCAAGCATTCTAAGCCTTCATTTTCACTCTTAACAACACTTCAACACTCCATTATAGGAACAAAACTCTATCAACTCCGTCAAGAAAGTGTGAAGTAATCCATTACAGTAGGGGCTTGAGGTTTTGTAACACCTCCCTCCATCACAGTCGAGACTGTGGTGATTGTTCAAGCTCTCTTTCTCCATCATTGGCTAGTGAGCTCTTGGTGGAGGTAGTAACGTTTCACTCCTCTCCTTTATGATTTGGTTGAGTAGCTATATACTATTTTGTAGTGTTATTTGTGTGCTTTTTTTCTTTACTTCTTTATCATAAATTTCTCTATCGTTGCTATTTGGCTATTTGTGGAGGTGGAAACACTAAAACAAGGGTCTGACTGAGGCAGGCCCCTATACAACCCCAAAAAAATTCCCCTCTTTCTTGTGTGTAGGTTAACATGCATTTGGAACTAGCTGGAAAACATGCACTTTTGTGAGATTGTCTTCGTCACCTTGGTTCTAGTTTATTTACTTTATCATTTCAGTATCTACTTTGTATACTTTCTCATTCTATTTTTACCATCTAGATTGTACTTGCTAGGTTGTTAGTAGGTCTTTTTTGGCAGTTTGTATATGTTCACTATTTTCTAGTTGTACAGACACCAGTGCGCTACAATGACGTCCCATAACTACATTGCCATCTTTGGATAGAGAGCTATTTGAGGTAGAAAACTGACTCCAAAAAGCCAGCTCACCTAGCCAAAACTAAAGTTCAGGTCTACAGAGTAATTGAAGGACTTTATAGTCCACATCATTCCTATCCTTCATTTCAAACACCCCTTTAGAGTGAGGTAAGTTAGGGAAGCCTTCCGCTCTTGGATCTTTGTGACCTAGGGCCTTGATGTGGTTGGTCCCCCTCTTACATTTTTGGTGAACCTGAAGTGAATTATTTTGGTTCCATTTGGTGATACTGAAAGTTCCTTTCCTCATATTCTAGGAGTGTTGTAGGTGTGAGTGTTGTGAGGCCTTCGCCTTACAACCCAACCTGTGACCCCTAGTAGGCGTCGTTGGAAGGTTCTGAAAGTGTTGCAAAAAAAAACCTTAATTGGGTCACTATCCTATCTTGCAACCTTTGGGGGGACCTGTGAGAGTGTCATTTATTGCATGTGATGACCTCTTTCCTACATCAACCTATCCCCTTTGCACAACCAATGAGCAGTGGTATGGGTATAACCTTCACCTCACAGGATCTGTAGATGGGTTTTAATGGGGAACCATCTCCTCTCTACATCCTTCTATGAATCAATAGAAACATCATAGCATTTGTTCTCGTTGATCTGACATCTCAAGTGATCATAACTGAGGAGATCATGCTAATCAACTTTTTGCATAAAGATGGGTACGATGCACTTGTGAGCACCATCCACATGCATGATGGAATTTATGTACCTCCTTTAGGTAGCATCATCTTGTCAGTTTTGGTTGGACCTAAATCCGTGAAGCTTTTGTTCGACATAATCCATGGATCTAAACTATTTAGAGTGAAGCTGGGTATCCCCTGGTTAGTAGCTATGAGTGCAGTACCCTCGATTGTGCATAAATGTTTAAAATTTATCCACGAGGGTTCCATGCATGTAATTCATGACACTAGTTATAAACCACCAGTTGTCTATGGTAGTTACTCCTTAGATTACTCTTAGCCTATGCTCGTTGGTCCTCTTCCACCTAGGAAGGGCCTTTTGTACCAAACTTATCAGAATTACAAGAGAGGGCGCTTAACATTAAGAGTGAGATAACCTCCATCACCTTACGCTATTTCACATAGGGCTTGCTTAAAAGCTAACAGTGATGCCACCAAGGAACATAGAAGGGAAGAAGATAAGCGGTCCCAAGATCCTCCTTCTTTCTCCTCTGTAGTTTAGTCTGAAGCTCCTTCTCGCCCTGTTGTAGTGCCATCAGATTCTGTGGTGCCTGCTTGGCAAAAGTCCAAGTGTCTCGCTTGAGCTTCCTATTCTGCCCACGAAGCCTAGTCCCATTTAGTATAGCAGGAAGAAATCTCCCCATGGGGGATCTTCTATGTCTCAACCTTCATGGCCCCTTACCATTTATGCTCCCAAGGTGATAAATGAGAAGAGACCCATTGCCAAGGAATTAGAGTCGACTCCCCCCGTCACTTCACAACCTGCTCCTTCTACTCCAATTTAGGGGCTTGTCCCTCCACTAGAAATAGCTATGGAGGACACTCCCATGGTTGAGCAAGAGCCTTTTGTTCCTCTGCAACCTTCAGTCTCTAGCTCAAAGAGTCATAGAAAATACCTTGCACGCAAGCGCCAGTTCTGATGAAAGGCTCTCGCGACTAAGTAGGCCAACTTACAGAGGAAGGAAGAGGAGATGACTGCTCCTGTATCAGGGCCTCCCGCTACATCCTCCTCTCTTGTCCCATTTTTTTTTGTTCAATATAGTTCAGTTTCACTTCTGACTTATGTTGTGAGTATGAATGTGCCCGACCCTAAAATTTTTTAGGTGTTCATCACTCCTTTGGTGGAGTTTCCTTTTTTGATGTCCCTTCTAGATGTCCCACCTTTCCCAAAATCCATGGATATGCTGAACACTTCGGTGGTATCTATTACGGTTTTCTCTTCTTCCTCTTCCTCCACACCTCTTGCCTTGTCTGTGGGGAGTTCACATCCCTCGGTGTTGGAGAAGGTGAAGAGTGGTCCTTCTAGTGATGGAGGACATAAGAGGAGCCCACCTTCTATGAAAGGTGGTCCCATGCCGACTTGTTCTATTTTAGTAATGAAACCAATCCCGAATTCCCTTGAGTTCGTCATCACTCCCGAGTCACTCGGTGAGCGTAGTGGTGAACCTTAGGCATAGATTTCTCCATCCATTGAGGTATGATATGGCACTCCATTGAAGTGCATGTTTAAATCTCTAGATGAAGTTCTGACCTTGTCAGCAATTTTCACGAAATCGTTGACCATAGCTCCACAAGAACCTAGCGGAGAAGACCTTGCGGGGGCTTCTTCCTTAGCCCTTGTTGTGGGAGGGTTGGAAGCTCCCCCTCTTAACATCCCACCACTGAATGTTTTTCCTCCTTCCCCCTATGATGATCTGGAGTGGAAAGCGGATGACTTCTTGGTCGATCAGTGTTAGGGGGAGGCCTCTTCTTTATCTTTAGATTAGATGTGTGTGTGTTGTGATGTGTTCCCCATGATCATGTCATGTGTACCTGGATGAACCTTATCACCCTTGTTGGTGCTTGGATACGAGCATGGTTTTTGTGTTGTGAACCTTCTTCTATTTGTATCATCATTCTTCTATGTTTGTAATTGACTTTCAAAAAAATTTGGGACGATGCAAAGCGTTGGGGGCATTTAGGCTTCCCTTCCATGTTGACCCAATTTTTTTATTTTTAGTTTTCCTTCTCATGCATTCTTCACATGGCCTAATATAGTAAGGGGTTGATGAAATTTCATTTTATATACTATTATTAAATACTATATATATATATTTATGAGCAGTTTTGACCTCAAAATATTAGATCACCCCTATGTCCTTTGTTTATGTTTATTTATCTTTTTCCTTTTTCTTATCTTTCTCTTTTATTTTCTTAAGTTGTCCCTTTCATGTGTGACAATTCCATTTTTATGACTCTTTTATTTTTAGAAAATGTATTCGTTGCTAACAAATCTTTTCTCGAGAATCTTCACAAAATTTTGCATTCTCAACTTGAAACCCTAATGAAACATGTTTTATTCATCACAGGTTTGCAAAGAAAGAACTGTAAACCTTTCCTTCGAGGTGGGAGTAATTTCGACCTTCCCCTCATGAGGGGGAATTTTCTTCCTTTCAAATTCATTGATGAAGTGAACATCTTTTGAAAGGATTCCTTGATGATGAATTGATTCAAGAAAGAAACATCTCTTCCATACTTTCAAAACAATGCATTCCTTGAGTGGACCCCTTTCTTCATGTTGGGCTCCCAAGGGACCCCTTTGAAAGATTTCTAATCTATTGACGGTCTATATGACTATCTACTTACTTGTCTGCATTGTTGCTTTCAAACATGTTGCTTTGCAGGTGCGCCTATAAATCCGCTTTCTGACTCTGTGGAGTCCCCTTCCTTGGATTTCCTCCATGTGAGAGATCTTGGTAGATACCTCCTTGTAGGTCTACGAGCTTGTAGGGCACTTCTTTTGAGCTTCCTCCACATGAGAGATCTTGGGGGCCACTCCCCTGTAGGTCTATAGGTCTGTAGGGCACTTTCTTTGGGTTTCCTTCATGTGAGAGATCTTGGAGGACACCTTCCCTATAGGTCTGTGGGTCTATAGGGTGATTTATCTAGGTATCCTTCATGTGAGAAATCTTGGAGGAAACCTTCCTTGCAGGTTTGTGGGCCTGTAAGGTATTTTTTTTGGTTTCCTTCATGTGAGAGATCTTGGAGGACACCTTCCTTGCAGGTCTACGAGCTTGTAAGGCACTTTTTTTGGGTTTCCTTCATGTGAGAGATCTTGGAGGACACCTTCCTTCTAGGTCTATGGGCCTGTGAGGCATTTACCTTTCTAGGCTTCCTTCATGTGAGAGATCTTTAGGGTTGTCTCCTTGCAAGTATGAGGGCCTGTAAGATGCTTTCAATCTACAACTTCATAGTTTTATGGGGCTATCGAGTCCTTTGCCTACCCTGCGCTTTTGAGCTTTCTAGATTCTGATCTACTTCCTTGATGGTTTAGGTATAAATTTCTAACCCTATTCACTCTTCTATATACTTTACTGAATCACTCATTAGTATTCGTGCTCCCTAAAGTGGGGCAACATGTATAGGAGTGAATTTTCACCCCTTATGTAAATTCCCCTTTTACACATCCTCACCTTAGAAAACCAAATTCAAAGGTCAAATTCCACATCAGCTACCTAACTTCCTTCCACTTGGCATCTCTATTGTGTCGGTGGAAGAATATTTTTTGGGGATGCCTATGTGGTGCACAGACATCCGTGTGATGCGCTTACGTCCCTGACAGATTCATGTGTTTGAAGCTAGAAGAGGCATTACACTTCCCATTGGGAAAGGTTTGTAACGTCCCTCTTCGACCAACTGACCTTGAATATGGCAGATTCTTCCCATTTCTCCTTCAAATTGATCCATTCTCATGCCATTTCATCCTCTAAGCTTTCAACTCATCTTTTTTCCATCACTTCTTGCATTCTCAAGCATTCTCAACCTTCATCTTCACTCTCAACAACACTTCAAAACTCCATTCTAGCAACAACACTCTATCAACTCTATCAAGCAAGTGTGAAGCAATCCATTGTAGCAGGGGCTTGAGGTTTTGCAACACCTCCCTTCATCACAGTCAAGGTTGTGGAGATTCTTCAAGCGCTCTTTCTCCATCATTGGCTAGTGAGATCTTGGTGGAGGTGGTAATGTTTCACTCATCTCTTTTATGATTTGGTCGAGTAGCTATATACTATTTTGTAGTGTTATTTGTGTGCTTTCTTTCTTTACTTCTTTATCATACATTTCTCTATTGTTGCTATTTGGATGTCTGTGGAGGTGGAAACACCAAAATGGGGGTCTGACTAAAGCAGGACCCTATACAACCCCAACAAATTTCTCCTCTTTCTTGTGTGTAGGTGAACATGCATTTGGAGATAGCTCGAGCGAACATGCACTTTTGTGAGATTTTCTTCATCACCTTGGTTCTAGTTTATTTACTTTATCATTTCAATATCTACTTTGCATACTTTCTCATTCATTTTTTACCATTTAGATTGTACTAGCTAGGCTATTAGTAGGAATTTTTGGTAGTTTCTCTATGTTCACTATTTTTAAGCCATACGAACGATAGCGCGCTCGAGAGATACTAGCCCACCACAATGACATCCCATAATTGCACTGTCATCCTTAGACAAAGAGCTATATGAGGCAAAGAATCGACTCTAAAAAGCCAGGTTGCCTAGCCCAAACTAAAGTTTGAGTTTGCAGAGTGATCAAAGGAATTCATAGTCCTCATCATTCTTGTCCTTCATTTCAAACACCCCTTTAGAGTGAGGTAAGTTAGGGTAGCCTTCTGCTATTGGCTCTCCATTCTATGACTTGGGGCCTTGACGTGGTTGGTCCCCCTCTCTTACAACATCAAGGTCTCTTTCACTTTGCTGACTCAAATCCTTTAGTTTGTTGTGTGCCTGTGTGTATGTGTTTTTATGTTCTAACCCCGTGATGTAGTGGCCTTTTATGTTCTAACATTGTTGTCTTGTGTAGGTGTTTCTTGTCTAATGCATTTTTTTTATAGGTCTTCAACCTGGGGGCATGCTTCCTTGGTTCAAAGAGTTATTTGCTTCCTCTACAGTATCCTTTTGGTATCATGATGTTATTTATGTTTAGTAGATTTCCTTTAGTGTGCATATTAGTGTAGATTTATATTCCCACTAAAGTGGGGGAAAAATGTAATGGCGTAAAATTACACCCCTCACAATTTCACATAAATTCTTGTATCCACTGTAGTGTCCACTCCCTTAGCATTTGTGTAGGCTCATTTTAGCCCTTGCATCAACCTTTTTCCCTTCCTAGGATGCTCAAGGACCCCTTTTCAATAGCTACCTTTGCACATCAACTTTGTGTCAAACCTTGTGCTTTTCCTATCCTCATCAGTTTGTAGCATGATGTGTCTAAACACTAGCGCACCACGGGGATGTCCACGCACTACGCTAGCATCATGTGACATTTCAACATTCAAACGAGCATTTCCAAGCATGTTTGCCACTTTTCAGCTACTTTTGTTGGTGGTAACAGATTGGGACGCCTTGGAAGCACTTGAGAAGCTTTTTTTTCCCTCTTTAAATGTCATCTTTTCAATCCATTTGTCCTTCTAACTTTTCTCCAACTTTGGCTCCTACATTTTCCTCCTCTCTTGCTCTTTCTATCTTGCTTGCACAACTCCATACAACTTGTTACAATAACACTCTCAAGCTCTTACAACACTCTTTGCAACACCCTTGGCTCTAGCAGCTATCTTTATCTCCCTCTTTGGCTTCCTTAATCCTCATAGCTGATATCTCTCTTGCCTTATGCTTGCAAGCATCTTGGGATTTCACACATCCCCTATCTATTGCATCTATATTTTGTGATATGGGTTCTCCTCCTTGAGTGGGGATTTATTTTATCACCTACATTTTTTGATACAGGTTCTCCTCCTCGAGCGGGGTTTGCTTTTATCACTCATCACATACTTTATTTCTCTCTATCTATCTGTCTTTCCATGGAGGTGGGAACAACAAAACAAGGGTTTGACTGACAAAAACCATATACAACCCCAACATTTTCTCTAGATTTTATGTACATAGGTATTGAAGACATTCATTTGCTGGAGGCTTCATTACTTGGGTTTTCGTGAGCATTTTCTTTATTTCTACTCTTTATCTTTATTATCTATACTTTATTTCAGTTCTGTTGTATTCTTTTATTTTCCTGCACTCTAGAAGTTCTCAACAATTAGATCGCTAGTAGTCACTTTGTTTCTTTCTATGACAAAATTTATTTATGGTCTGTACGAGATGCCAATGCGTCACACTATCGTCTGTATGTCGCACTGTCATCCTTTGTATGAGAGCTCGTCATTTGTCCAAAAAACCTTTGTGACCTACTCTTTTTTATTCTAAAACTCTTGCATTGTTCCTTGAGGTAGTTTAGGGCAGTTTTCCCCATGGGAATCTCTTGAGAATAAAGAGACTCATGAGTAGCGAATCCTCCTTCTCTACAAAAACAATCTTTGGGTAATCCCGTAATAACCACCATCACAACCACCTTACATACAAACACCATCCCAAAAACCATAACCACCTTATCAACAACCTCCACATCAATCTTAGGGAAATCCATCACAACCTCCCCATCGGTTTACAAGTCACTCTGCAACCACAACCATCTTATCAGCAACCCCCGCATCAACCTCAGGGTAATCCATCACAACCCTTGCATCAACCTCATGGAAATCCATCACAACCTCCACATCAATCTCAAGTCAATTTGCAATCACAACAAACCTTGTTGCAATCCCAAGGCAACCCTGTGACCCAATATCAATATTACTCGCAACCTCCACCTCATCAAACCCCTCCACAAAACACCTATTATCAACCTCCTCATCCACCAAGTACTCCTCGACTATAACCTGCTACAACTAACCCAAACACCAATTGTTGGTGTAATTAATTATTTAATTACACTTTGCATAAGTTTACTTAGGTAATATTTTAAGTCCTAGGTTGCATAATTAGATAAATCATTTAATAATGGGGTAATTCCCCCTTGTTTGTAGGAGATAATATTCCTTCTAGAAGATGAGTTGTCCTTCTAAAACTTATCTCTATCTTTTTATCATTTTCTAGATAGGGTTCACATGTTGTCACATGTGTGATTTTAACACTTGGAAACATCTTACACATTTTAGGTTTTCACTCATGCCTATACATTCAAGGCATTTTGTACATTTGTAATCATCTCATATTCAATTTGACATTCTTGCATCTTAATGATAACATGATATTTCTGCCATTTCTCTCTTGTGGAAGTTATTTTGTCTTGTAAGTGATTATGGGGTGTTTGAGGAGTCCACCTAAACTCCTACATGGTATCAGAGCTTTAGTGTTGTAGAATTCTTCCCGGATATGAGGGATCAATCTTGGCATGAAAGTTTTGTTGGATGCAAGCAACCTTTCTATTAAAATCATTTTTCATTTTTTGCCTCAGAAAACTAGCTTCCACTCAGTTGTAGAAAAAATGATTTTTGGGTTTTGTAGGCAGGGTCGAAATATAAACTGGGTATATTTTATATTTTTGATATCTTTCATGGATCTGAAGAAAATTTCTGTACAAAAAGTGGCATGTCATTTTTCTCCTAGTTGAAGGTTAATTTTTTTATTTTTTATTTTTCATTTTATGCTTGCTGGATCAAAAACAATTTATGGGTTTTGCTTTTAGCTTCAAAATATTTTTGCATTTATGTTTTTGTCTACTCATTGCGAACATATTTTTCAAAAATAAAATCAAAAGTAAACCCTTTTTGCTAGAAAACTTATTTCTTGCAGGCTAAATTCAACTTTTAAAAAAAAATCATAACTTTTGGCCATGGTGTCGAATTTTCGCAAACGGGATATCATCGGAAGCTGGTTTCGTTGTCTTCACATATCTCAACCCTCATTTTTCTAGTTTTTTCACCAGGTATCTAATTTTTTGTTAGAACTCAGCCTTTGCTTTTTGGGTTATTTTCTTGGGAAACGTGTAATCAATTTTTTTATTTTTGCATTTGAGAGTATATACTGCTATTTTTTCATGAATTCACAAAATATTGCACCCCTTACTCCATTCAACTACTTTGGTTGGAAAAAAGAAATGGATATTCTTTTGAAGCACAAAGGGTTGTATAGAGTGACCATGGGTACTGAAGTTAAACTTGCAGGTGCTACTAAAAAGAGAAAGAGGTTTAATAGGTGTGATGAAGCTTTTGGCACTTTATGTCTGTCTATTTCTCCTGATCTTCTTTTTCATATTGAGTCTTGTACTTCTCCAAATCAGATCTGGACTACTTTAGAGTCTTTTTTTGGGAAGAAGGATACTATGAGAGGATTCTAGTTGGAGAATGAGATCATTAGCTTAAATCCTAGGTATTTTGACAACATTCAAGAGTTCTTCACAAAACTCAAGTCTCTTCATTTGCAGTTGACATAGTGTGGTATTCAAAAGTAGGACTCTCAGTTGATATTGTCCATTCTTTCTAAGCTTGGACCAGAATATTCAGTTTTTGTCTCTACCATTTATGCCACTCAGGATTCTCTTGGTACGGGATTCACTATGCCATCTCTTGATGACTTTGCTTATCATAGGAACTCATTGCATCTCAGGAGCCAAAAGATGAAAAGGCTTCTTCAAGCAAGGGAAAGAAATAGAAACAAAAGGATTTCAAATGTCATGAGCAACAAAAGGAGTCCTCAGATTCATCCTCCTCTTCCAAGGGGAAATCATCTAAGAAGGAGAAAGTTACATGTGCTTATTGCAAGAGGGAAGGACATGTAGAACATAGATGCTACAAGAAGGATATTGATAAGCTGAAACATCTTCTTCAGAAACATCAGATTGATTTTCCTTCTAGGATGTCTACATCATCTTCCTCCCCTCCTTCTTGTTTAGAGCAGCTTGACAGGCATAGCTGGTTTGCATACCACATCAATTTTGAAGGGACATGGTATTTGTGCTTATTCAAGTCATGAATCAGGAAGATGGCTTTTAGATTCAGGATCTTCTCATCATATGGCATCTTCGTAGTCTATTTTCACTTCCTTTGAGCCTTGTACTATATCTCCTATTTTGATGGGAAACAATACATACATGAGTGTTACAGGGAAGGGGTCTATTAGTTTTGGGGACAACACTTTTCAAGATGTCTTGTGTGCTCCTCATTTGACAAACAATATTCTTTCCATATATTAGATCACACATGGAGGCAATGGGAGATCACACCTAATTCTATTATCATCAGAGACTTGAAGACAAGTGATTAATGCTACTGGGGTGGTGGATCACTCATCTCGGTTGTATTCATTTGTAGATTTTTCTACTGATAGTGCTTCTATTCCTAGAGCCATTCCTCACACTTCTAGTGTGAATCGTCATTCAGAGGAGACATTTGGCTTCTTGAACATTGGTGTTCTTTCTTCGGATCCAATTCTTGAGCCATCCATTACATCTCCTCCTTCTTCTGTTGCTGATACTTCCATGACTACAAATGTGGTTTCTTTTGTTTAAGTGCAACAGGATGTTGTTGATCATTCATCTTTGGAGGATACTCTTGAGTCTTCACCTTCTCTGACTTCTTCATTGGTTGAGGTCTCATCTACTTCAGTGGAGACATCTTGGGCTACACCTGCTTCACCTTCATAGATTGCTTTCATGTGGCCTTTTCCCTCACTTCTTTCAGGAGATGCAGTTTCTTTAGTCTTGTTGGAGCTACTTCATTCTGGGGGGGCTATGTGGCCTCTTTTTTCCTCTCTTATGGGGGGTTATTTTATATATCTTTGTGATGGATGGTGTCCTTGGGGGGTCTTATGGAGTCCCACATCCTTCATCACTTAGCTAGTTTTTTGCATTCTATTTTGGGGAGGAATTTTATTCCCATGTGGTTTTCTCCTTTACCCCATTTGGTTTAGTTTGCATTGCATTTGTAAATGAGTACCTGATCAAGCCTTGTTGTCGGGACTCATCTTTGCATAATAATTTACTTCTCCTTAAGTTGCACTGATGGGGGGGTGTTGGTGTAATTAATTATTTAATTACACTTTGCATAAGTTTACTTAGGTAATATTTTAAGTCCCAGGTTGCATAATTGGATAAATCATTTAATAATGGGGTAATTCCCCCTTCCTTGTTTTTAGGAGATAATATTCCCTCTAGAAGATGAGTTTTCCTTCTAGAACTTATCTCTATCTTTTTATCATTTCCTAGATAGGGTTCACATGTTGTCACATGTAGTGTGATTTTAACACTTGGCAACATCTTACACATTTTAGGTTTTCACTCATGCCTATATATTCAAGGAATTTTGTACATTTGTAATCATCTCATATTCAATTTGGCATTCTTGCATCTTAATGATAGCATGATATTTCTGCCATTTCTCTCTTGTGGAAGTTATTTTGTCTTGCAAGTGATTCTGGGGTGTTTGAGGAGTTCACCTAAACTCCTACACCAATTATTATTACTATAATCCATAGCAATCCCAAAAATAGCCATCTTACACTAATCCTCAACAACCACAACAAAACACTTACTATTAGCAATCCAATCCACAACAACCTCCATATACTTCTGAACAATAGCCTATGTATGATTACCAATCCAATCCATTTTACTATCAACAACCACCATCCTATCAGCAGGGTGCCTCCTTGTCATACTACCAAACCCCACCATCATACCAACAAATCTACATGAATCCTCAACCCACATACGCTGAGCAATATCAACAGATCCCATCATATCCTCCACCATCCTATGATCAATCCATTCCACCTACATCGCTGCCCTATCAACAATATGCTCCACATGATCAGTCCAATTTAGCTGATCCTCCCTCATCAATACTAGTTAATAAAGAATGGGAAGACATGAAAGCTTCTCTAAAATACTTGCAAGCTGGTACATCGAAGAAGTCCTTGAAGTTTGAGGACATTTGTCCTTATCCTTTTGACTCATCCATCTCACACATCCCCTTCCCTAAGCATTTTGAAATCCCAAAATTTGATAAGTACAAGGGAAGGGGTGATCAAAGAAACCACTTGTAATAGTTTTATATGTATTTCCAGGAAGTCTTGCATAATGATAACTATCTCCTTAAGTTGTTCCCTAGGAGCTTAACGAGACAAGCTTTAGATTGGTTCATGGGTCTTCCAAGGGGGTCAATTTCTTCCTTTGCTAATTTTCAAAGAATTTTGTTGCGCACTTCTCTTTCAACCTTGAGAAGGACATAGACACCTTAGATCTCCTAAAAGATAAACAACGTGAGATAGAAACATTTGTGAGCTACCTACAAAGGTGGCAAGCCCTTGCTAGTTGACTCAAATCTAGTCTTCCTAAAAAGGAGTTAGTAAGCCTTTTTTTTGCAAACTCTCATCCTAAGTGAGCTCACAACTTGTGTCTTCGTTATGTTACCGCCTTCACAGAGGTAATTGAGAAGGGTACCACTATTGAAAGGGCCCTCATTGCTAAAGGTCTAATCAAACTCTTCAAGGAAGATAAAGATAAACAATCTAGGGATAAATCATGCTACTAGTATAGAAACAAAAATTCTATTAATGATGGTGTCACCGACACTAAGCATATCTAGGTAGCTAGAAATATGCCCCTCATCCATAATCGGTTTCCAATGTCATATTTGTACCATAAGGTGCACCCCGTCCTCCACCACAGTCCAACAAAACCAATCAAGGGAATAATAAATGTACATTCACTCCTTTGGGAGAGTCCTTAGATGCCATTTTTAAGAGATTACTCCAAGAAAATTATGTGGTCACTTATCCCATGATGAAGCCTTTTGATGAGTCAAAGCCAAAGCCTACCTAGTATAGAGAGAATGAGTATTGTGATTACCACAAGATTAAGGGCCACTTAACCAACAAATGTCAAGGGCTCAAAGGTTACATCCAAGATCTCATTGATTGAGGAGACATTGTAGTGGATGCAAACCAAGCTACCTCATCTAATGCTAAGTTCAAAATATATCAAAACACATTTCCCAAACATAACCAGGGTCCTAGCACCTTAAATGTAAACACTTGGTCCAACAATAACAACCAAAATAACAACACAAACAATGTTAGGTATAAAAATGTACCCTATAAGTATGAGAATATCATTACGTGCATCACTCAAGGGGAGGCACATGTATCCATGATCTGTGTCAAGGGTAAAGACCCTCAATGCGCTGTTACCACTCGCCGCACTTGCATGTCAATTCCCAGGCCTTCCACTTCATCTCAACCAACACCTATGAGCTTGCAGTACAATATCCTTGATCATCTTGGTAATACCCCCACACAAATATCCATTCTATATTTGCTAAGGTCTTCCCTAGTCCATCAAGAGATCCTTACAAAAGCTTTACAGGATACACACATGCCAAATGACATTGATCCTACTTGATTCCAAGCTTTAGTAGGACACTTGTCATCCACCTATTAGCTAGGTTTTAGAAAAAATGATATGCCACCAATTGACCCATCTTGCAACCATGCCTTACACATTGAAGTCTTTGTTACCCAACATAAGGTAAAAATGGTCTTGGTAGACAACAGATCTTCCCTCAACCTATGCATGTTAAAGTTCATAAAACAGGTAGGGTATACTCATGTTGACTTGGAAAATCAAACCATTACAATCAAGGCATACGACAATGTGGAAAAAGACTCAGAGGGTATTATTTTCCTTCCTATCCAAGTTGTTCTAGTCATGCAATACACTACTTTCCATGTCCTTGATATGGATTTACCATATAACCTTCTCCTCGACTAACCATGGATTCATGCCATGCAATTCGTTCTATCCACATACCATCAATTCCTGAAGTTTCCATACAATGGGGTTCAAGTCACTATCTATGTTGACCCCCAACCTTTTGAGTACCACCATGCACTAGAAGCCTCTTTCCCACATTCATGATACTTTCTAGGAGTAGAAGTGGGAGTTCCTCAAGAATCACCATCCATTCCATCTTCTAATCCATCAACCAATGCATCCTCCACTCCATCCACTACATCTAATTCCACCATCACCAAAGTCCATATCATTGACAAGGGTTGTGGAGAATATGAGATGCATACAACTCTTAATGTGGAAACAATGCCTCCATCTCCCCACACTTATGACCAACCATCTCAATCTGTACAGAAGGAAGAATCAAAGACCAAAACCATTAGTTCAAAGAAAGTGGGTTCTATAACATTCCAGTCTCTAGGAACATTACATGATCAGGTAGATGAAGACATCAGTCAATGGGTTTATAGAGAGGAACTTGAACCTTCACCTCGCCTCATTGAGTACTTCCAAGAAGTTTATCCCCATGCTTCTAAGTGTTAGTGATCCAAATCTATACCCCTAATGCCAACGCATGAAAGAACTTAGTAGGTTTGGATGTAACATGGGACCAATTTCAGGTTGTGGGTGTCCTATTTGAAAGCAGACCTCCAGACTATGGGTATGCTCCCTTTTTGATGCCACCTAACTAATGATTTCTAAATAAAAGGGGCAAGAGATGCATAAAACATAAACATTAACTAAAACTATCTAAGGTGATACGCCAAAAACCAACTAAGACCTGATAACAACCTATCACATTCAAAACAATATCATAAACCTTTGTTTAAATGACTCATTCTCACATGTAGTTTACATAAGTAATTTATAAGAAGGCTTCTAAATAGGACTCTTAGAAGGAAAACAAAGGTCTCAAAACTAACAACACTATTAACTAACAAAACTTATAACCTGCAACAATGCATTTTCTACTAAATAGATGTGTAAACATGAGAAAATTTTGCAAGGAAAGATAAATTTCACAAAACAAACTGGTCAGTCAATAATAACATACTAAAAAACATGAAATGGGAAGGTAACATGGTCTATTTTTTTGATTCAAAGTACTCACTGTATCACAAGTCCATCTGAGTTACAATACTGCTCCATGCTGAAAAATAACTCCAAAAACCAAAGCTATCACTTTGTTGGAAAGAAATAACTAACTCCAAAATGCAAAGATGAAGTTACTTAAGCAAAAACAATCAATTCCCATCACACATGTCCATTTAGAAGGTTTTGGTCGGATGCAACACAAAATCCAAAATGGAAGCTTCCAAAACCCCTCCAAATGTAGAAAAGTCAAGCTAAGTCCAATGTCACATTGAAGGTGTGACAAAACAACCTCCAAAATAGTCAAAGAAAGCTCACACACTCTACTCATGTCTGCCAAACATCATTTTTTCTCCCACAACCTTGACCCATGCTACATGTGTGTTTTGAAAACACAAGACACTATTTTTTATTAAAACAAAGATAATCTGTTTAAGTGATTTATAATCTATCACTTAAACAAATTACTTTACATTTTAAAGACCAATGCAAAAGGTCCCACCACTATCCTTGAATTACATTTACATTTGCATATGAATAACATTAAAGTGATTTTCAAATCACTTAAATGATGTTTTTACACTCTAAAATAAAATGCAAACTATAAGGATACATCTAAATGCTTCCAAAAGCATTAAGCAAAATCAAAACTCCAAGACATTTGATCATTTACATTTACCTTCATTCTACACTTCAAGGCCAAAAGACATGATATGACTTGGTCAACCACCTTGATTTTCAAAGGAAAATAAAAAGGCCCACTAGTCCAACCTATATAAGCTCCACAATCCTTGGAAGGCACATTTTGACATCTTCAAGACACCATATGACCAAAGGTCAAAGACATAACATGTGGGACTTGGCACATTTTGAAGCAAGGCATATGTGTCTAATCATGAGAAATAAGGAAAAATTTTCCTAAGTCTTGGCACTTATGATTCGACCCCCATAACACATTTTAATGTGTTTCATTTTTTAAAAGAATGGGAAAAAATCCCATCGGCCATGTAATGTAGGGTTCAAACCCTAACAAAACAATGAAACAAAGCAAAAAAACACTTCATTTTTTGCATCGAGCTTCTAGAAGAAGCTACAACCGCCATGAGGGTTTGAAGAGATCACTGCAAACATGATGTCAATTGGTTTTTCTTGGCATTTTATTATGAGAAACACATAAAATCACAGGTAACTTGTGGTTTTGTATACAAATCTGTATTTTCCATTTCTTTGAAGGCCATTTTGAGGGAAAAAAGTCACGACCATAAGTATATCTCTGGCCACTTTTGTTTTACTTTATTTTTTTGTGGTTACTCATCTTGTTTCAGCTGCCATCGGTTTTCCCTCTGAAGATTAAAGGAAGCTTTTTGTAGAAACAAAAAGCTTGTATATTGCAAAAAAAATGAGCAAAAGCTCAAGTAAGCCTCCATTTGACCCAGGTCTCTATGACTTTTGAGAAAAAGAGCTCATTTCGAGCCTCCAATTTGAAAATAAAGCAACAAAAATTATTTATTTTCTTTTGTGTTTTCTTAAATGAAGAAAATCCCAATGTAGTTCATTGTTTTATGAAGAAAAATGCTTCATTTAGGCTGCGACCTGTAGAGAAATGAAATGGTTTCTTTTTCCTGCTTTTAAAAACTTCATGATAGCTTTTGAATGGCTCTGTATTTGCAATCCATAATAACCCAGATCGGTTCTTTGATCTGTAGAAGAAAAAGCTTTGTTGGACATGGCCTGAAAGAGAACTTGGTCTTTACAAATGGAATTTTTGTACACACTTCCTGAGTTTTGAATGTTGTTGTTGTTCTTTTCTAGAAAAGAAACTCCATGCATTTCTCCTTTGATTTCTTTATATTTGAAATTTATGATAAACCCAGATGGGTTCTTCAACTTGTGAAAGAAAACTCAGACTTTTTACAACCTTTATATTTGAAATTTTTTGTGTAAAACCCCAAGTGGGTTTTTGAAGTATTTCCATTTTCCTGTATTTGAATTTTTTTGTGAAAACCCCAAGTGGGTTTCTTACTTTATGAAGAAAAGAATTCCTCAAACCTAGGCCATGAAGGAATGAACTGGGGCTTTTGTATTTTCAATTTTTTTCCTTTATGAATAAAATGTCACATGATTCAATGCCAATGTAGAGTATGTATATAATTAAAAGGTTCCATACATCTTTCCATTTCTTTGAATACATTGGATTCATTTTCTATCCTGATTGCTCTTGCTTTAGTTCTTTGAAGTTTACATAGCCAGATGTTAAATCTTCCTCTCTTTTGAGTATTTCCTGTTCAATTGTATGAATTTCACTTTCCAAACTACATACTCTATTCTTGAAGATGTTTAACAAACACTCCAACTCCAATTTTTGGCTTTTGAAGCTCCAAACTAGGCTATCATAGTTACATTCCAGCTCCAATTTCGGACCTTCAAGCACCGATACTTGACTTTGATATTCAGTCATAGATCCTTCCATCTTGGCAAGTTCTATTCCATGTATATGTTAAGAGGTTTCTACCTTTTCATTTAATTGAGTGACTAGAGCTGGTAGCCCATCTATAAAGATTCTGCCATTAGTCTCTTTTAACTTCAAAGGTAAAGTAGGCTCAAATGAAGATGCTTTTAGTCTCTCTTCTAACTCAGCAATGTACACATATTTTGATACTAGATTTATTTTTAATTCATTCAAGTTGTAAATAATCTTAATATTTTCATTTGTTAGTTCCTTACAAATCTATTTCAAGCTCATTACATGAGGGCTATGCATGATAGTATCCTATGTTATTATCCTAGGAGCACAGTCATTTGTTCAATCATACTTGTCACTGCATTGTATTATAGATGTTCCTTTTATTCAAATATCAATGAGTGATTATTATGATTTGAAAAGAAAGCACTTTGTACCTCATAAGGAGCTACCTTGTAGAGATTTACTAGTCTTCTCCATATGCTAGTGACTGTATTTTCAATCATTACACTTCCAATGCATGTTGTTTCTATCTTTCAACACCGTTGTTTGAACCTTCAATGAAGTGCATTGTCTTGTTGTGAGTGGTGACTATAGTTTAGTTCTCTTTCAAATGAAAACAGAGTAAAGCATGGACTATCTTTGTGTATTTAAAATATATGCATGGTTGTAGCATTGTTGGCTGCCCTTATTGCCTTTACTTTGAATTTGTTTATTCTGAAAAAACAAACTCTATTATTGCACTCAAATGCACTCTACAAAATGGATTGAGGTCTTTACTATATTGTTTGGGACAAAATTGACAACCTCAATATGTTTGTGATCCTCTAATTTATGTTTCTTGTAGCATTCCTTTATTTCACAAAACACATCCTTTGTTGGCTCAAATGTGTAAACTCATTTGTTGGTTCTTTCCTAATCATGCTAGCTTGGTCTGTAAATGAAACATTTAGACTTTATGCTAAAAAACAACAGACTATTGACCTTTTGAAAGCAACAGACATATGAAAGAATGATACTCATTTTAGATGCAAAACAAAATGCGTGTTCTACCTTGTCTCCCACTGCTTGATTCTTTTTATGCAGTCTCCATTAGATGTGAATGGTTGATCAGTCTAAATGATTTTAAATGTTCATGTGTTGGCCTCATTTATAAAGCACATCTTCTTTTCATAGACTTTTTTTGATCCTGCTTAGGGGTTGCTCCATTGTGGGCACTATTGCTTGGAAATGCAGTGATATCATGATGTGATTTTCTTTCATCTTGTTCATTGCATTTTGAAATACATTTCCTTTTTTTTTTTTACCTTGCTATCCTGTAGCATGATTGTATATGTTCCATGCCTCCAATGATCATTGGTTTGGTTCTGATTTGGTTCAATCTGAGCAGTGTATACTCCCTTTGGCTCATGTAGACTTGTTGTGTATTTCACTATGTTCTTTTCACTACTCTGTCTTTGACTCTTGGCACACAAGGTTGTTATTGCTCATTGATTATTGTTGTCCCTTTAATGTAGGTCATTGCTGTTGTCCTACTATGAAATTTAGCATGCATTCTCCTTTCTTTAACTACCCCAATCTTCATGGTTTCCACAACAATTGCTTGCCTCCCCACATGTTTGTAACCTATTTTCCACTATAATTGCTTTCCTTTTGATTATGTGCAACAAGTACACATCATCTCATTAGTTTAATTCTAGTGGGAAGACACATATCACCTATGATGGTGACCTGAAAGCTCACCATCCTATGTGATGTGTGGCTGTCCAATAGGGTTAAGGTGATAGGGACTTGACAATACCTTGGATTTTTACTTCTTGCTACTCCATATGCCTCATGATGGCTGCAGGCATGCCTTGATTTCTCTTTCATTATTTAAGAGATGCATAATTGAACTTGATGCATCTATAATTGAACTTGATGCATCTCCGAAATCACTTCTTTTAGTAAAATGGATCATGGATCCACTTAAGATGATTGAAAGACATGTCCAACAAAATGCACCTTCCTTTTGACATGATGGTAGCCTTATAATTGATTCATTATGAAGTATGAATTTCATGACAACTCACATTATGTGTTGCATCTTTTGAATCTGATAATGAATGTTGATCAATTAGTGTGATTCCATATTGATTTAATGCATTAATAGCATGTCTATCGTTGATTTGATTAAGTTGCTCAATTTTCTATCCCTCTTAAAACATCAGAGGGCAACATGTTGAGCTCTACCCTCATGGGAGCCGCATTTACCCCACATGTTGTAATTAGCTGAATTAGAATAGTAACAAGACTTGTCCTAAATCTGTACAAGGAACAAACAGTTAGATAAACAAACCATATCATAGGTGTGTTTGATCACTCCTTTCTTGTTTTCAGGGACAGTTATGGTATGCTACTATTTTAATGCTTGTAGACATTTGATCACACGTTTATGGATGTTTTACATTTAATTTTGATTAGGGATCTTTCATTGCTCTAACAATACTATTTTAATCCAATGCAAGAAACCTAGGAGTAGCGAGGAGGGTGCCAAATGGAAGTAGCACAATAGAGTAGGATCAATATGATGCAAGGACAAGTCAACGAGATTCATCATTCCACCAAGCAATGACAAGTCCCTTTTCATGTTATATGCAATTTTAATTTTGTTATCCATATGCGTATGATTTCTTCTTTACTAGCATTAGGATAGCTAGTCCCTTGGCTTGTGAGGGAAATTTATACTCTCATGATTATCAATAAAGATTACATTTGCAATACACATGGTTCTCTTTCTCGTTTGTCTATAATTATAACATTGGAATAAAATGCAATCTATTCTTGACAATCTCTTTTATGCATATTAACGAACTTAGCAAACTATGGTTTATCTTTTAAATGTTTAAATGAAAACACAAAAAGAATAAACACTAAGTTACATGATTTTAGCTAAAAGATAAAAATTAGGTAACATTTTTGGTGAAATCTACTATATGTTTGCCTCCAAAACATCTCGACCAATTTCCTAAAGCTTATCCATTGGGCATAGGGTCATTTAAAGGCTGACACCACTTGAAAACAACATTGTATGTTGTTATAACTCACTAAACTAGCATGAGACACTTTGAAAACTTATTGAAAAACCAACATGAAAAATTAAAACTACCACCTAGTTGTGCAAAACAACACTTAGGAAAAACCGAAAAGTATTTAACTAATGTGTGTCGACACTTAGAGGAAAGAAACCTACTCTAATTTATACAAGGCAATTTTTAGATCATACCTCAAAATAGAGTTTGAGGTGTATCCCATTGATTAGGATAGGTAGAGATTCTCCATCCCTTGATGATAGTTGAAAATCATTGTGCTCTTTGCATTCAGTAATGACAAACGAGCCACTCCTCATGCTATCAAATTTAGTGTGCTTTCTAGGCTTGCTCCTTAATTCATCCCATTTGAGGACAACATCTCCCTCTTTGAACACCCTAGGTGTTTCTCTTTTATCAAACACCTTCTTTGTTTGGAGTTGATGCAACTCCATTATTTTCATGGCTCTATCTCTTTTTTCATCCAAATCCATGAGTTGTGCATACTTGACAACCATTGGATCCTCCTCTTCAAACATTTCAAGCTGGTTCATTATGTCAAGAGCTGGAAGCTCAATTCATAAAGGCAGCCTTGCCTCTTTACCATATACCATCATATAAGGGGAATTTCCAATAGCTTTGTTTGGAGTTATTCTATCTGCCCACAAGGAAAATTTTAACTTGTTGTGCCAAGTTCCTTGGTTATCCTCGAAAATCTTTTTGATGATTCTGATCAAGTTTTTATTGGTTGATTCAGCCAAACCATTACCTTGAGGGTAATAATTAGATGAGGTATTTAGATGAATACCTTTCTTTACAACCCAATCACTTACCCTTAATCCAACAAACACCAAAACATTATCAGAAATGATTGATTCAAGTACCCCAAATCTGGTTACTAAATCATTATAAAAATTTAAAACAACACTTTCATTGGCTTCTTTCAAAGCCACTGCTTTAGTCCATCTTGTGAAGTAATAGGTTGTAGTAAGCACCCACCTATGGCCTGCACTTGAAGGTGGGTTAATGGAACCTATAAAATCAATGCCCCATCTCATGAAGGGTTGTTGTACTTGAATGGGCTGCAATGGTAAAGCTGGCAGCCTCTCTTTGCCTACAAAAATGACACATTTTACACACTTTCTGGAGCAAGCATGGGCATCCTTAAACAAGCTTGGCCAATAATAACCAACTCTCATTATTTTCCATGCAGTTGTTCCTGGGGAAAAATGACGCCTAGCATTTCCATCATGAAACTCATGAAGTACTTTGTTAACTTGATGTTGATCAATGCATCTCAAAAGGACACCATTAAGATCCTTTCTAAAAAGAATGTTACTAACCAACACCTAAGGAATGGAATTCAATTTGAAATACCTTTGTTTGGATTTATCTAAACCTAGTGGACACTCACCAATTTGCAAAAAGTGAGTCATATCTTGCACCCAACCCACATTTGTTGTTGGTGCATTAGCTATAAGCTCATTATCAACAACCAGAATTGCCTTTGTTTATGCATTTTCTTCATTTTCAGCCCTTGGAGCTAGTTATTCACACAAACCTTTACCCCTTACAAGCTTTGTTACCTTGGTATCAACGTCATACTCCATAACTTTTGTAATCTAGCCAACCCTCTTTTCATTCAGGTTCTTACTTAACAAGAACTCCTTCACACTAGGGTGAGCAACCATCAAATGCACTTTGCTGTTAGAAACTAGAGGTTTAAATTTTTTCAAGCTTCTAATGGCAGCAATCACATGTTTCTCTACAAAAGTATATCTTTTTACATACTCTTCTAAATGTTGACTAAAAAAAGCAATTGGTTGTTCCAAGCCGACATCATTCTATTGTACCAACTTTGGAAAAATGATATCAATGCTTCCAAAAGCATATAAAATGAAATCTTTTGAGAAGTTCGGGTTTACCAAAGTAGGAGCTGCTGATAAGGTGTCCTTTATGAATTCAAAATGTGCTTGGCCTCTTTGGTCTAGTTGAAATTGGCATTCTTTCTTAACATGGCAGTTAGTGGTTTCAAAAGATTTGCAATATCAGGAATAAATCTTCTAACGAAGTTAATCCTGCCAAGAAAAATTTGCAGTCCCTTTTTATGGTTGGGTAAAGGTAGATCCAAAATGGCACTTACTCTTTCTGGATCAATGGTGATCCCTTGTTTTGACACAAAATGTCCTAAATACTTGCCTTCATGGACAACAAAGATACATTTTTTGGGGTTGAGGGACATACCATATTCCCTACACCTCTCAAATACTTGCTTTAGATGTGCAAGGTGTTCATCATCCTTCTTTGAAAACACTATTACATCATCAAGGTATATAAGTACAAGTTTGTGAATCAAACCTTGAAATGCCATGTCCATTACCCTCTGAAACGTGGTACTAGTATTGGACAGGCCAAATGACATCCTTTTATAAGCCATGGTGCCCCATTTTATGGTGAAGGTAGTCTTGTAGTGATCTTCCTCTTTGACTAAGACTTGTTTATAAGCTGAATAACTATCAAGTAATGAGAATCTTTATGAACCAACTACAATTTGTAGAATTTGCTCCATTGAAGGTAGTGGATAATAATCCTTTAATGAGGCCCTATTGAGGTCCCTAAAATCAACACACAACCTAATCTCACCATTTTTCTTTCTAACCGGGACAAGGTTTAGAGACCCATGCGGTATGTGTAATTGGAAAAATGATGTCTCCCTCAACCAGTTTGGTGAACTCTTTAACCATAAGAGGCTCAATTTTGGGGTTTAAAGGCCCCTGTTTTTGCCTAGCAGGTTTTGAGTTTGGCACAAGTTCTATGGTATGTTGGGAAATTTTGGGATCAAAACCCTTTAAATCAAAATATTCCCATGAAAATACATATTGAAACTCTCGACAAAGAGCAATGAAAGCTTTCCTATCTGCATGTGAACAAATTTTACCAACTTTAAGGAGATTACCTTTGAAAATTTCAAGCTCCTCGTAATGTTCTTCTTTGACTTGCATGCTGGTCTTACTCTTTTTTAGCTATTCATCGGTGCTGAAAATGGATTCCAAGGTGACTAGACCCTTGGGAAGCTTGTTAGAATTCAATTGGATGATCTGATCATCATATTGTTGCTTGATCTTATCTTGGTTCACTACTGCAAATTCATCTTCTTGTAACATAAAGCTCAAGACCTGTTCATCTCTCTCAAAGACTTGTCAATGAATGATATTATCTAGAATAGAAGGTTTGATAACTATTTTAACATATGGCTGCAACTTTTATTTCCTATTTTCACTTGGAATATCAACTTGAGCACCTATTGTAGCCAATCTATCAACATGTCTATTCTAATCCCTAGGAATAAAAACTAGATTGAAAGCATCAAACTCTTCTATCATATCCCACACCCTATGTTTGTAGGATTTTAAGACATCATTTTTAGTAACATGCAAACCTCTCACCTGATTCATGATCAATTCACTATCACCATAGACTTGCAAGCAACCAATCCCTCTTTTTCGTGCCCATTCCAAGCCTTGAATTAGACCTTCATATTCAACAGTGTTGTTAGTACAAGAGAAAGCAAATCTAAAGGCTGAGTAATATTTGTCACCTTGTGGGGACACAAGCATTGCACCCCCACCAACAACGTTCTTGCTTCTAGAACCATCAAAGAACATCTTCCACACTTCACCTTGTTATTCTAACCGTTGTTCCACCTCCTTTTCGACATTTGGGATCATTGAATCAGGTTCATGCAGCACATAGACACCCAAACTAGTCTCCTCAATGTTATCATTTGGGATGTCAATGATATTTTTTGCTGCCTACTCATTTAGAAGTGTGTCTGTTATGCTTTCTATTTGTAGTTCTTCAGCAGCAGCAAGTTCATTATCATAAAAAACAACACAATTAGCATTAACAACACTTGGGACATATGGTTCAATGTGATATTTAGCAAGTAACTCAGATTTGATGACCACTTTAGTCCCATATCTCATTCTGAATACCATGTGGGACAAATATGATGACAAATAACCTCCTATCTTGGTAGTGAAGTCTCTTGAAAAACACAAAGCAAAATGAGGTGGTAAGTCAATGACTGAAATGTCTTGGGAGATGGAAAAATAGGAGCAGGCATGTAAGGTAAGGCTTAAACCTTTGATGACACCTATGGTGTTAATGGCTATCCTATCAAGTTGGAAAGCTCCTTTCTCAAGAGGCTGATATTTCAGTCATAACTTATCAACAATTTGTTTGGGCATGACAAAACTACTTGCCCCAAAATCTACCATTAAATTATGAACTAACTTATCTCCTATTATCAAGGACACACAAAATGGGGGTGGTTTGAAATCCTTACTTGGTTGTTTACTATTGTCTTGAGGTGTATTTGTCAAGACAGCCTTGACTTAACCTACTGGTACATCACTTGAAACACCTAAATCAGCTAAGGCAGATTGTAACAAGTCCTTTTGACCAAGGATAGATAAGGAATCCCACATTGACATATTCACATTCATCTTTTTTCATGGATTCAATAATGTTGAAGGGTGTGGCAACATGTACCTTTTGATGGGTCCTTGCAACAACAGGGTTTTTCTACAAGTGGGTTGGTTGGGGTTAGGTCCCAAGCTGTCCACCACCGATGCCTTGTGAATTTCTTTGCAAGATGTGTGTTACTTGAGGATTGGAAGGTCCAAAAACCTCCTTGTCTTTATTTTTTGCTTGTCCAATCTTGAAAGCTCTCTTTTTGGCTTGGGTGTTGGCTACTATTGGAGAGCTATCATTGTTTACTCCACAAAACTCCTCTTCTTTCCAATTCAGGAGGGTTATGCCACTTGTTGGGAGCTCCTATTGTTGGGAAGATTCACCATTAGACACGTCTTGCACACCCAAAAATTTTGAACCATCAACAATTGATTGATGACACCATTTAAACATGTAGTTTGATTATGGGTCTGGTTGCAAGGATAACACCACTCATATTCTGCTGCAAGATTATTTTGAATAGGTACCATATCTCTAGCCGCATTGATTGGAACTAGATTGTATGGCTGAAAATGCCTTGGATTCAGATTTTGTCTTTGCACCTTGAAAGTTTCCTTGATGTGGCTGCTTGTTAGCTTGAAATGGTTGACTTTGACCTTGATTTTGAGGCTAACAAGGCTTGAAACCTTGAAACTACTATTTTTTAATACTCACAAGTTTGTTTCCAAAAGTCTAAAGAAAATTCTCAATCTTTTGTTAGCTTATTTTTATCTCTTGTAACTCTTTAGATGGTCCTTGGACAATCACTTCTTGGCTAACAACAACTGGTAAAGGGGCTATTTGAGGTGTTGGCAAAGCTATAGGAGGTTGTATATGAGGGAAAAAAGGCATAGGAGGCCTAGGGGAAATTCTTCCAGCTTGAATGAGGTTGTTTTCAACCCTTACAACTATATCATAAGCTATTGGTAAGGTATTTCCACCCATAGACTGTATTAAAACAACTTCACTATTTAAGGCCCTCAAAAAATAGAGGAATGCATACTCGATTGGAGGTCTTGCGGGCTCCATAATTTGACCCACGTTCTTTGAAAATGAAAATTGAAGTCTATCATCTATTCATGGGGAGCCCTTTTAATGTGAGTCAGTTGCTCCACTAATGACAAGTTGTCATACTTGTCCTCAAATTGTTTGCATAATACCTCTCCTAACTCATCCCACGTTCTGATGGAATTAAGTGCTAAACTCCTGAACCATTGGAGTGCTTTCCCTTTGAATGATGTTGCTAGTAGCCTTAAAGCAACGTTTTCTTGAGTTATGTGATGCAACGAACATAGATTAGAAATATCCTTAATGTGTTCAACTAGTGTGTTTTGGTCTTCACCTGAAAAATATGGCACACTTTTAAGAGAAGCCATGGGAATGTCATCATGTTGAGCCAATTGCAGTGGGTTGCTTCCATTAAAGGTGGCAAAAACTTGATTTCTTGGAACAACCATATTTGGCACCAAGTTTTGCTGCCTTATAGGACTTGAAACTCTCACTGTAGGTGGAGTTGAAGTTGCCTTTCTTGATGAAACAATAGCTTTCTTTGTTGGTTTTCCTCTCCTTTGGGGTGGTGAAAGTTGTAGATAATTGAATGGTACATAGTTTCCCCTTGTTTGAATCTTTTCATATGCTTCTACAACACTGGTCTGCTATTAAATTCCACATTCAGAGTCGCCAGATCTACTTATGTGAACTCTTAAAGACTGAAAAATTGATGGTTGCATATCAAAACCACCAAACAAATGTATTTTTCTAATCTGAACCGATTAGAAGTGTCCCACCGGGTGTGCCAAAACTTTTAGTGATCCAAATATGCACCCCTAATGCCAAACTATGAAAGAACTTAGTAGGTTTGGATGTAACATGGGACTACTTTTAGGTTGTGGGTGTCCTATTTGAAAGCAGACCTCCAGATTATGGGTTGGCTCCCTTTTTGATGCCACCTAACTAATGATTTCTAAAGAAAAGAGGTAAGAAATGCATAAAGCATGAACATTAACTGAAAGTATCTAAGGTGATACACCAAAAACCAACTAAGACCTGATAACAACCTATCACATTCAAAACAATATCATAAAACTTTGTTTACACAACTCATTCTCACATGCAGTTCACATAAGTAATTTATAAGGAGGTTTCAAAATAGGACTCTTAGAAGGAAAACAAAGGTCTCACAACTAAAAACACTGTTAACTAACACAACTTATAACCTATAACAATGCATTTTCTGCTAAATAGATGCCTAAACATGAGACAAGATTGCAAGGAAAGATAAATTTCACAAAACAAACTGATCAATCACTAACAACATACTACAAAACATGAAATGAGAAGGTAAAATGCTTTATTTTATTGATTCAAAGTACTCATTGTATCACAAGTCCATCTGAGTTACAATACTGCTCCATGCTAAAAAATAACTCCAAAAACCAAAGCTATCACTTTGCTGGAAAGAAAGAACCAACTCCAAAATGCAAAGATGAAGTTACTTAAGCAAAAATAATCAATTCCCCTCACACATGTCCATCTAGAAGGTTTTGGTTGGATGCAACACAAAATCCAAAATGGAAGCTTCCAAAACCCATCCAAAATTTCCTCCAAATGTAGAAAAGTCAAGCTAAGTCCAAGGTCACACTGAAGGTGTGACAAAATAGCCTCCAAAACAGTCAAAGCAAGCTTACACACTCTTCTCATATCTGCCAAACATCATTTTGTCTCCCACAACCTTGACCCATGCTCCATGTGTGTTTCGAAAACACAAGAAACTAATTTGTATTAACACAAAGATAATCTGCTTTAGTGATTTATAATCCATCACTTAAACAAATTACTTTACCTTTTAAAGACCAATGCAAAAGGTCCCACCACTATCCTTGAATTACATTTACATTTGCATATGACTAACATTAAAATGATTCGCAAATCACTTAACTGATGTTTTTGCACTCTAAAATAAAATGAAAAATATAAGGATATATCTAAATGCTTCCAAAAGCATTAGGCAAAATCAAAACTCCAAGGAATTTGATCATTTACATTTACCTTCATTCTACACTTCAAGGCCAAAAGACATGATATGACTTGGTCAACCACCTTGATTTTCAAAGGAAAATAAGAAGGCCTGCTAATTTGACCTATATGAGCTCCACAATCCTTGGAAGGCACATTTTGAAATCTTCAAGACACCATATGACCAAAGGTCAAAGACATAACATGTGGGACTTGGCACATTTTTAACCAAGGAATATGTATTCAATCATGAAAAATAAGGCAAAATTTTCCTATGTCTTGGCACTTACCATTTGACCCCCATAACACATTTTAATGTGTTTCATTTTTTAAAAGAATGGGAAAAAATCCCATCCGCCATGTAATGTAGGGTTCAAACCCTAACAAAACAATGAAACAAAGCAAAAAAGCACTTCGTTTTTTGCATTGAGCTTCTCGAAGAAGCTACAACCGCCATAATGGTTTGAAGAGATCACTGCAAACATGATGTCGACTAGTTTTTCTTAGAAGTTTCTAATGAGAAACACATGAAATCACAGGTAACTTGTGGTTTTTTTTACAAATCTATATTTTCCATTTCTTTGAAGGCCAATTTGAGGGCAAAAAGCTGCGGCCATAAGCATATCTCTAACCACTTTTGTTTCACTTTCTTTTTTTGTGGTTACTCATCTTGTTTTAGCTGACATTGGTTTTCCCTCTAAAGATTAAAGGAAGCTTTCTGTAGAAAGAAAAAACTTATATATTGCAAAAAAAAATGAGCAAAAGCTCATGTAAGCCTCCATTCGACCCAGGTCTCTCTGACTTTTGAGCGAAAGAGCTCATTTCAAGCCTCCAATTTGAAAATAAAGCAACAAAAATTATTTATTTTCTTCTGCATTTTCTTAAATGAAGAAAACCCCAATGTAGTTCATTGTTTTGTGAAGAAAATGCTCCATTCAGGCTGTAGCCTCGAGAGAAATGAAATGGTTTCTTTTTCCTGCTTTTAAAAACTTCATGATAGCTTTTGAATGGCTCTGTATTTACAATCCATAATAACCCAAATGGGTTCTTTGATCTGTAGAAGAAAAAGCTTTGTTAGTCGCAACCTGAAAGAGAACTTGGTCTTTACAAATGGCATTTTTGTACACATTTCCTGAGTTTTGAATGTTGTTCTTTTCTGGAAAAGAAACTCGATGTGTTTCTCCTTTGATTTCTCTGTATTTGAAATTTATGATAAACCTTGATGGGATCTTCAACTTGTGAAAGAAAACTTAGATTTTTTCCCACCTCTGTATTTGTAATTTTTTGTGTAAAAAACCCAAGTGGGTTTCTGAAGTATTTTCATTTTCCTGTATTTTCTTTTTTTTTTGAAAACCCCAGGTGGGTTTATGACTTTATGAAGAAAACAATTCCTCAAACCTAGGCCATGAAGGAATGAACTAGGGATTTTGCAATTTCAGTTTTTTGCCTTTAAGAACAAAATACCACATGATTCAATGCCAATGTACAATATAAATATAATTAAAAGGATCCACACATCTTTCCATTTCTTTGAATACATCGGATTCATTTTTTGTCCTAATTGCTCTTGCTTCAGTTCTTTGAAGTTTACATAGCCAGATGCTAAATCTTCCTCTCTTTTGAGTATTTCCTATTCAACTGTCTGAATTTCACTTTCCAGACTACAAAATCTATTCTTGAAGATGTTTAAAAAACACTCCAACTCCAATTTGTGGCTTTGAAGCTCCAACACTAGGCTATGATAGTTACATTCCAGCTCCAATTTTTGACCTTCAAGTACTGATATTTAACTTTGATATTCAGTCATAGATCCTTCCATCTTGGCAAGTCCTATTCCATGTAGATTTTCAGAGGTTTCTACCTTTTCATTTAATTGAGTGACCAGAGCTGGTAGCCCATCTATAAAGATTCAACCATTAGTCTCTTTTAACTTCAAAGGTAAAGTAGACTCAAATGGAGATGCTTTTAGTTTCTCTTCTAATTCAGCAATGTACACATCTTTTGATTCCAGATTTCTTTTTAATTCATTCATGTTGTAAATAAGCTTAATATTTTCATCTGTTAGTTCCTTACAAATTTATTTCAAGCTCATTACATGAGGGCCATGCATGATAGTATTCTATGTCATTATCCTAGGAGCACTGTCATTTGTTCAATCTTGCTTGTTATTGCATTGCATTATAGATGTTCTGTTTATGCAAATATCAATGAGTGATTATTATGAGTTGAAAAGAAAGCACTTTGTGCCTCATAAGGGGCTACCTTGTACAGATTTACTGGTCTTATCCATGTGCTAGTGATTGTATATTAAATCATTGCACTTCCAATGCATGTTGTTTCTATCTTTCAACACTGTTGTTTGAACCTTCAATGAAGTGCATTGTCCTGTTGTGAGTGGTGACTATACTTTAATTCTCTTTCAAATGCAAAAAAATTAAAGCATGGACTATCTTTGTGTATTTAAAATATATGCATGGCTATAGCATAGTTCATTGCCCTTATTTCCTTTACTTTGATTTTTTTTATTCTAAAAACAAACTCTATTATTGCACTCAAATGCACTCTACAAAATGGATTGAGGTCTTTACTATATTGTCTGGAACAGACTTGAAAACCTCAATATGTTTGTGATCCTCTAATTTTTGTTTCTTGTAGCATTCCTTTGTTTCACAAAACACATCCTTTGTTGGCTCAAATGTATAAACTCATTTGTTGATTCTTTCCTAATCATGCTAGCTTGGTCCTTAAATGAAACATTTAGACTTTCTGCTGAAGAACAACAGCCTATTGAGCTTTTGAAAGAAAAAACCTATTAAAATTTTGAAAGCAACAGACATATGAAAGAATGATACTCATTTTAGATGCAAAACAAAATGCATTTCTACATTGTCTCCCACTGCTTGATTCTTTTTATGCAGTCTCCATTAGATGTTAATGGATGACCAGTCTAAATGCTTTTAAATGTTCATGTGTTGGCCTCATTTATAAAGCACATCTTCTTTTCATAGCCCTTTTTTACCATGCTTAGAGGCTGCTCCATTGAGGGAACTGTTGTTTGGAAATGCATTGATATCATGATGTGATTTTCTTTCATCTTGTTCATTGCATTTTGAAATACATTTCCTTTTCTTGGACCTTGTTGTCCTGTAGCATGATTGTATATGTTCCATGCCTCTAATGATCATTGGTTTGGTTCTGATTTGGTTCAATGTGAGCAATGTATACTCCCTTTGGCTCATGTAGACTTGCGTTTTCACCATGTTCTTTTCACTACTCTATCTTTGAATCTTGGTACACAAGGTTGTTATTGCTCATTGTTTCTTGATGTCCCTTTAATGTAGGTCATTTTTTTGTCCTACTATGAAATGTAGCATGCATTCTCCTTTCTTTAACTGCCCCAATCCTCATGGTTTCCACAACAATTGCTTGCTGCCCCACATGTTTGTAACCTGGTTTCCACAATACTTGCTTGCCTTTTGATCATGTGCAACAAATACACGCTGTCTCCTCACTTTAATTCTAGTGGGAAGACACATGTCACCTATGTTGGTGATTTGAAAGGTCACCATCCTATGTGATGTGTGGCAGTCCAATAGGGTTAATGTGATAGGGACTTGATAGTACCTTGGATTGCTACTTCTTGCTGCCCCATATTCCTCATGATGGTTGCAGGCATGCCCTGATTTCTCCTTCATTATTTAAGAGATGCATAATTTAACTTGATGCATCTCTGAAATCACTTCTTTTAATAAAATGGATCATGGATCCACTTAAGATGATTGAAAGACATGTCCAACAAAATGTACCTTCCTTTGGACATGATGGTAGCCTTATAACTGATTCATTATGAAGTATGAATTTCATGATAGCTCACATTATGTGTTGCATCTTTTGAATCTAATAATGAAAGTTTATCAACTAGTGTGATTCCATATTGATTTAATGCATTAATAGCATGTCTATCATTGATTTGATCAACTTTCTTAATTTCCTATCCCTCTTAAAACATTAGAGGGCAGCATGTTGAGCTCTACCCTCGTGGGAGCCACATTTACCCCACATGTTGTAATTAGCTAAATCAGAATAGTAACAAGACTTGTCCTACATCTGTACAAGGAACAAACAGTTAGATAAACAAAGGATATCATAGGTGTGTTTAATCACTCCTTTCTTATTTTCAGGGACACTTATGGTATGTTATGTTTTAATGCTTGTAGACATTTGATCACACGTTTATGGATGTTTTGCATATAATTTTGATCAGGGATCTTTCATTTCTCTAACAATAGTATTTTAATCCAATGTAAGAAAACTAGGAGCAATGAGGAGGGTGTCAAACGGAAGCAGAGCAACAAAGTAGGATCGAGATGATGCAAGGCCAAGTCAACGATATTCGTCATTCCACCAAGCAATGACAGGTCCCTTTTCATGTTATATGCAATTTTAATTTTTTTATCCATATGTGTATGATTTCTTCTTTACTAGCATTAGGATAGCTAGTCCCTTGGCTTGTGAGGGACATTTATACTCTTCTAATTATCAATAAATATTACATTTGCAATACACATGGTTCTCTTTCTCATTTCTCTATAATTGCAACATTGGAATAAAATTCAATTTGTTCTTAACAATCTCTTTTATGCATATTAACAAACTTAGTAGACTATGGTTTATCTTTTAAATGTTTAAATGAAAACACAAAAAGAATAAACACTAAGTTACCTAATTTTAGATTAAAGCTAAAATTCAGGTAACACTAAGTTAGTAGAAAAATATAACTATCAAGGGGGAGGGATTGGTGTTGAAGAACATGGAAGGTTACAACCCATTGAAACACTAGTGCGACCTAAAAATTTGGGCCTAGGATACGACAAGAAACAAAAGGGTTCCACATCATCTACTAGCACTTTGAATAACATTAACTCTAAAGACAATTTTCTTGAGAACATACTCAAAGAAGAGGCTATCATACTCTTATACAATGACGTGAATCTTCCTTCCCTCTTTGATTCCACCTTAATCTTTTCCATTAGCCTTTCACTCCATCACCCTAACCTCATTGATTGGTAGCTACGAGGGAGTGCACTAGTTGACATATTTCCTTCAAAGAAAACATACATACACCTTATTGGATTGGGGGAAGATGAACGCCCTAACCACAAAAATAGAAAGAAACAAAACAAAAAAGATTCATCTAGTGAAAAACTCCATGAGGCACTTCTTGATTCATCAAAAGTAAAAATAAAGGGTGCATCCACTAGTGAAAACCTCAACAAGGTGATAGAGGATGGGGATGTTTATCTTCCCCTTATTGGAGCTCACTTATTTGAACGGTCTTCGATTCTAATTGAAGAAACACAAGAAGTCAATCTAGGCACAAAAGAACCTAAAATTACCTATGTGGAAAAATCATTGTTTGAAGAAGAGTATCATATCATTGTCAATTTGTTGAAAGAAGGCATCATCAAATTTGCATGGTCTTATTCTGATATGCCAGGATTGGATCCTGCTTTGGTTTTCCACCATCTTGATTTCCATCCAGATGGAAAGCCAGTTAAATAAAAAATTAGAAAAGTGAACCACAAGTGGCCTTGCTTGTTAAGAAGGAATTGGAAGAACTATTGGCAGTTGGAATTATCAAGCTGGTTGATTACTTCAATTGGATATCTAATATAGTACATGTGTCCAAACCTAATTGGAGTATTAGAATCTACACAGACTTCAGGGATCTCAATAAATATTTCCTACAAGATGACTTCCAACTTCCCAATATTGACATGTTAGTAGATCTCACAGAAAGGTACACCATGCTATCCCTCATGGATGGCTTCTTAGACTATAACCACATTAGAATTGCACCTGAAGACCAACACAATACTACTTTCACTACTCCTTGGGGTACATTTTGTTACAACTTCATGCCCTTTGGTCTTAAGAATATGGGGGAAACTTACCAACATGTGATGATAGTCATCTTTCACAATCTCATCCATATTATAATGGAAGACTATGTTGATGATCTACTAGGGAAGTCAAAAACAAGAGAAGACCACCCTAAGGTTCTGAGATAGATCTTTAAGTGGTTAGAATAGTATAAGTTGTGCTTAAATCCAAAGAATTGTGTTTTTGGCATCACATTTGGAAAACTACTAGGCTTCATTGTATCTAGAAGGGGTATCAAAGTTGATCTAGAAAAAGTCAAGGCTATAATGGAAATGTCCCCACCTCAAAATCTAAAATAGTTAAGAATTATGCAAGGGAAATTATGGCCTATCAGGCGTTTCATCACCCAACTTGCTGATAAATGTTAGTCATTCACTCACCTCTTACACAAGGATACAACTTTGAAATGGGATCCACAATGTCAACAAGGCTTTGATAAGATCGATTATCTCACCAATCCACCGATCTTAATGCCTCCAATTCCTAGTAAGCTATTACTGCTATATATTTTAGCCACTTGAGTTGTATTGGAGGCATTGTTAGCCCAACATGATGAGTTTTCCAAAGAATGCACCATCTACTACATCAATCATACACTTGTGGACTATGAGCTTAACTATTCGCCTATGGAGAAATCTTTCCTGGCTATTGTTTTTAGTTCATAAAATTTGCATCACTATATGCTCGATCATCCATTCAAACTAATATCCAAAGTTGACCCACTTAAATATCTGTTATCAAGAACTTCATTAACCGGCCGCATGGCCAAGTGGGTTATGCTTCTCAGTGAGTTTGATATAGAATATGTGGACCACAAGGAAATCAAGGGACAGGTCATAGAAAATCAGTTGGTTGATGCTCCTCTTGTAGATTCTTATCCATTAGTGGCTGAATTTCCTAATGAATCAGTCTTCACAGTCTCAGAATCAGATACATGGACATTATATTTTGATGGGTCATACACTCAAAATGGAGCTAGTGTGGGTATCCTTTTTGTCACCCCTCAAGGTTACCATACCCCAAAATCATTCAGGCTGGCATTCCCATGCACAAACAACATAGCTAAATATGAAGCTTTAATCGTGGGTCTTAGAATCATTGTTCAATGGAACATCACCCATCTCGTGTTTTTGGCGATTCAAAACTCATAATTAAATAGGTCAATGATGAGTTTTAGACAAAGGATGATAAGCTTCTCCCTTATAAACACATGGTGGACAATTTCAAGAAATACTTCACCCATATCTAGTTTGAACAGGTCCCTAGATTATAGAATAAATTTTTTGATGCATTGGCTACCATTGGTTCTCTCATAGACATGCTTGAAGACCGAACAGACTGTGAGTTCCTGGTGGAACAATTATTAATCCCAATGTATGACATCCTAGACAATGAAATGGTGTGCAACATCATGGGTCCCAAATCACCTTGGTATCACGACATATATGCCTACTTACATGACAACATCCTATGACTCGATCTCACCTATAACCAACACAAATATTTCATTTAATGCACTTATCGCTACACAATCATAGGAGATATGCTTTATCATAGAGGGTATGATGGCACTCTCCTTCGATGTCTAAACAAATTGGAATCCCATGTCACTTAAACAAAGTGCACAATGGTGTTTTCAGGGCTCATTCTAATGGGATGGCCTTGGCGAAGAAAATTCTTAGAGTAGGATATTACTGGCCAACTATGGAGCATGAAACTTGTGAGCTTTTCAAGAAATGTGTACCATGTTAGCAACACACAAATTCAATTCATGATCCTACACAAGATCTACAACCCATCATTGCACCGTGGCCTTTCTCATAGTGGGGTCTCGATGTAATTGGAAAGATTTATCCTCCCTCATTTGATGGCCATACCTTCATAATAACTGCCACTTAATATTTCACTAAGTAGGTAGAAGCAATTCCACTTTCCCAGATCAATCTCATTCAAATATCCAAGTTCATCCTCTACCATATTCTCTGTAGAGATGGTATCCCCTCCACTATCATTACCGACAATGGAAAGCCTTTCAAAAACCAGTACATGAGATATCTTTGTGAAACATATCACATCCAACACCGTTGGTCAACACCCTATTACCCCCAAGGTAATGGACAAGCCAAACCTACCAATAAAACCCTCATCAAAATCCTTATATAGGTTGTATATTGGATGTGATTGGAATCTCCACCTCAATCTCGCCCTCTGGGCTTATTGCACATCCATCTGCACCCCTATTGGAGCCACCCCATATCCATGGTTTATGGCGTAGACACCATCTTTCCGATTCAAGTTGAGATCCCATCACTCCATATATCTCTGAATAATTTGATTAGTGATGAAGATGCTCATGTCACACAGTTGAGTTAGCTAGAGCTCCTAGATGAGGAACACATCAAGGCCTATAATCACCTTCAGGCTTATAAACATTGACTTTGAAGGAGTTACAATAAGAAGGTTTGTCCCCACCAATTCAATATTGGTGATCTAGTCCTGAAAGAGAATCGGTGAACCCAACAGGATCAAGAAAAGAAAGGCAAGTTTGAAGCTAATTAATTGGTTGGTTCCTTACATCATCACTATAAAGTATGGTTCTAGGGCATATCGGCTTGCTACACTTGAGGGGGAACCCTTGGAAGAACCCATCAACATCATGCATCTAAAACGGTTTTATACCTAGGTCAGTTGGGTTATTCTACTTAGAAAAACACAAAAAAAGCAAAAAATCATGAAAAATACAAAAGAATCAAAAAAATAAAAAAATAGTAAAGAAAAAATACAAAAGAATCAAAAAAAGAAAAAATACAAAAATAGTAAAGAAAAATAATCCATCCTATGGTGAAAACCACCCTCGATGGCACCTTGGATAAGTACGATTGGTGAAAACCTGGCAACAAGTGCCATTTAAAGAGGGCTTAATCATTATCTACCTCGTGTACTATTTTCCTTTATGATTTCACTCATTTTATCCTCATATCCTATCCTACCACCCTATCACATCCACCTTCTAATGACCTCCTATCATCTGTTGCTTGGTATCTCTTGATTGAGCAATGGATGATTAAAGTTGCTATCCAAAATCTTGATCTTCTTATCCTTGTATATTGGTGTCATTTTGTCGATCTCACATCCCCATCTAGGATCCTTTGTCGCATCTCTTACCATTAGGTCTCATGTCATCTTCAATCCTTTTGTCAAACTACATTGCCTTTGTGCTTTCACGTGAGCAAGGCCATCTTTGATGAGCCCCTGAGGCTTTTTTTGTCTAATTGTGTCAGTCTTCATCTCCCATTTGGGTCTCCATCATTCTCTTTTTTCTTTTATCCATGGTTAGTCGTCAGTCTTTTATTGAACTATAAGAGCTCTACGCTTTCACGTAGGAAAGGCTAATCTTTGATTGGCCCCCGAGCCCCTAGGTCTATCCTTAGGGCGTGTCTTGGTTCTGTGTCGTGTCGTCAGGTATTTCCTTATCCAACTAGTTCCTAATAACAAAATACATTGGTACCACGAGGTTTAATCTATTTCAAGTGTTCTGAGTCATGTTGATCAACTAATCTACCCTCCATCTTTGGTCTTAATAGGATGTATCCTTCCTTAAATCAGACCACATCAATCCCATCCACCTACTGGTCCTATGGCAAAGGATAGTTGAAATTTTTTGTGATTTTTGGTGCTCTTGCATTTTGTTTATCTTTTGAGCTTCCTATTATACCTCATTAGGGTCACCAGGATTCATCATATCATGGTGTGCTTTGATGGGTAAACATAGGGGAATATCTTGATTTTTGGTGTGATCTTGTCTTCTTGGTTGTCTCGTGTAGTACCCACCAATATCCCTGTGATCTTGTGTTACATTGGGGCATCCTTTGTGCTTGTGGTTATTTCAACATCAAGCCTGACCAAAGCCCTCATGACTTTGGGGTGTTGGGATAAACTTCTTACTTGTTGTGTTTGTTTTATGCATTTGACACTAATTGACCTTGACTCTTTATACCCTGGCATATCGTGTCCTAAGCTAACATTATTACCCTATCATTATTCGTGTAAACCATAACCTGCCATAATTACCATTGCAAATCACTATCTAAATTTAGTTTCCTTCTACTTACTTGCCATTTTCACCTCATCTATTATCCATAATCAATTTCAAACTATTCCCAATAGTCTTTTCCCTACCAGTAGTGGTTTTTGCATTTGTTATGAGGCTTTTTCTGCACACTATTCTAGTTTGAAAATAACACACTACTCCAGTTTAAGAGAACCTCCTGGTAGCATGATGGTAGGAGATAACCTTCACCATTTTGAGCCCATAACCATGGATGAATTGAGGGCTCTAATAGTTGCTGAAGCATATTAAATCTTCAAACAGGTAAGGTGGGATATATATTTCAAAATACTGAGGGGGTATGATGATAAACTTGCATGAGAGTTCACAATGACATCCCACAAAAATCATGCAAGGGTTCATGGTTTGGCTATCCTTGTCACGGTGGAAACCCAAGAAAATGTCTCTGGTTTGCCACTCTCAAGAGAATATTATTTCCCTGATTATTCAAAGTAGGTGCAAGATCTTAAGTCCCTTAGTAAGAAGTTCCTGCACTAAGGAGAGTCTGTTGAAGTAGTAATTGGGTAAGGAACGAAGTTGGCCTCACTTCCACATCCTTGGGATGATGTAGTAAAGTTTATCATTCAGTACATAACCTGTGAAGGGAGGTACACGTATGTATATGCTAAACATTTTTGGCTTATGATGCACCATTGCTGGGGTTTGCTTATGAATGTTTCTTTCTTTCTTTATTCCTCTCTAACCCAAATGAGAAAAGTAGTCTAGAAAGGAAGCAAGAAATATTTAGCCCATCATGAACTCATTAAGCTACTTATTGTGAGGGAATTAAATAATTTTTCTCTTCTGAGGGAATGGGATTCGTTTGTTGGAGACAATTTTCTAGAAAAATCTATTGAGGAAGACCTCCCTAAAACCCCAGAACATTTTGTTGAGGAGGGCTATCCTAATAAAGAAAAATCCCCTAGCAACTTTGAAAAAGAAGGATCTGAACATACAAGTTTGAATAAGGGTAGTAAAAATGAAAATTCTTTTGATGAAGGCTCTAAGTCAGGTTCCCCTAGCTCTCCAAAGAAAAGGGGTTTTGGGAAACACACTAAGCAAACCCTAGGGTCATGCAGTAAACAAGTCAAGAATTCAAGTGCTAAACATGCAAGTGTTAAAACTTTTGAAATTAATACACTAGAATCTAGGGGTATGAGGAAACTGCATAGTGGGTCAACCTCAACTAATGTTTCAGAAGTTTTTCAAGATAAGGAAAAATCACCAATTGTTACAATGGATAAATTAATAAACTTGGCCAATGTAACTAGTGATGTTTTGAGCCCTGAGAAAACCAATGAAGTTGGTGACTTGAAAATCTTGGTTACAGTCTTCTATAAAACTAAAAAGATAGAAGCAGTCTCTAGGGAGTTAAGGAGGAGTAAAAGAAGGAAGACATAAGAAAAGTCTATGGCCACTGAAACAGATAAAAAGGAGCTTGAGCAAGACACTGAATTGCCTCAACAAAATTCTCTAATTTTAGAAGAAATCCCAGTTGCCAAAGAGGGTATTTGTGATGGAAACACCATTCAAGATGAGCCTATGCCAACTAAATAAGCAGGTGATGACAACCTAGAAAATTTTGTAGAACAGGGAATTGGTGAATTTGAAACCCCTCATATTGACAATCAGGAAGTAGAACAAGAGTCCAAAGAGGAGAGAGAGAAGGAGGCAAAGGAAGAATTTGAAGATCACTCCCTATTAACAAATGAAGGGATTTGTGACTTGAAGGACCTAGTAACCAAGTTAATTGAAGAGAACCAGGATTTACAAGAACAGGTTAGAGATGTATGGTCTCTTAATTCTTCATAGGCAGTAGAGATAGATTAGCTCAAGGTGATACTTGAGCAAGAAAAAACCACCAATGCATCTCTTATGCCCATTCAAGAACATAAAGATTATATGCATGCACTCAAACAGTTGTGGTTTAAAGAGATTTCCAACACAATGCAAAAACTATATGGTTTGTATCATATATCCTTTTGCATGAGGGCATGCAAAACCCTAAGCTAGGGGGGAATGATGAGGGTTAAATGTGTCCTTATTTTTACCTTTTATTTACCTTTTACCCTTTCATTTCTATAGGATCCTTTATCATTCCTATCACTATTTGTTAATGAAGTAGGGATATTTAATAAAATTCAAAGAAAAGATAAAAACTTGTAAATGTATCAAAACCCTCAATTATTTACTGATTACCTTCATGACTATGGCAGCAGGGGATAACTAGGTGGATGGCGCGTGGGATCAAGAGGATAATTGGTGGAAGAGAAGAAAAAACCGTTTATTATTCATGTGTCATTTTTGATAAACTTGGTCAAAGTTGTTAGTTTATTTTGGAATAATGTTAAAGTCTATAATTTATTTCTAACTAGTTTCTAAGGTTGTTGGTCATAGGCCACAAACAACCTTAAACAATCGTATGCTTTTTGATTAGCATTAGCTATAAACTTAATGGTTTATAATCCCTATAAATATGTATGTCAATACTTGAATTGATAATCAATAATAAACAACTATAAGTTGTAGTTCTAATTTGAAAAGATTGTGATTTAAAATATCGTTTGCATGAATATTGAGTAGTGTGGAATAAGCTTTCATTTCATCACTAGACAATTGGAGAAGGCGGGGCCTGCTTCCTTGATTGACTAGTGAATTGTTGTAGTCTTAGTGTGTAGTGTGGTAACAAGATTCTTCAATTTTAAATATGTTTTCAGTCTTTAATAATTGTGTTAATTCGAGGTTATTTAGTGTGTTGTTAATTATTATGTTGGAATAATTTGGTGTGTTGTTAATTAGTGTGCTTATGGTTATAGGTGAATCCAACGTAGCATATTATCTTCTAATGTATATCAATGAATGTGCTTTCTATTTTTAGTTTAATATTACATTCGGTGTTAATTAGTGTGTTTATCAATACATATGAATTTGTTTGTAATGTTACATTTCATTTTAGTACTTAGTTATTTTCTTTCAATTCATTCTAGTGTGAAAGCTTTAATTGTGTTTTATTTTTTGGTTTTAGTCTTTCTCTATTATAGACTATTCCTGGCATAGGTTCCTGTCACACAGTTGACATGAAGTCTGAAAACCAGATTTTTGAATAAAAATAGGTTACTTGTAGTTGCATCCATCCACACTTAGCTTGCTAGGTTCAACCCTTAGGCAAACAACCCCAATACCTTTCATCAATTTGCATCCCTCAGATTGACATACATAGGAATAAACTGAAGAAAAGCCATACCCATTATATTCATGAGAGCCATTTAATAAGATTATAAAGATAAAATTTTACACCATCTGTAATCCATAGTTTTACCTACACTAGGGCCCTCCCTTTAGGCCAAATTGGGCCTTTTTTTCAAAATTGTATAAATTTTCACGATAATGTCTATTTTTCAAAAAAAGAGGAATCGTCTAAGAGTTGGAGATGATCACTTTCCATCCATAGATTATTGAAAAGAAATCTTGCCATTTTTTGTCAGATATTGTTGGTTGAAGCTATTTATTGTATTTTTCTTCAACAAGCCATAATTTTTTCACCACAGCTCTGTTTTCAAAATGAATAGTCATTGGAAAGGTATTGAAGAGAACTACATAGATATAGGTCTAATTTTTTAATATTTTATATTGAGTTCAATTGTGGGCCTTGTGAGCATTGTAACTTAGAAAAAGATTTGTAAATGCACTAAATAATAAATTTCCAACCTTGCAATATTTGGGGGGGTTATTTTTTATACTATTGAAAAGCGTGGGGATGTATTGGTGTTCTTTTTTCTCTTTCTTTCAACATTTCTTTCTACATCATAGCTTAAACAATAGTTCTTATTCTAACTACTAACAACCATTTTGAGTGGAAATATCACATGACAATCTACTTAAGAAGTTTTGGTTTGTATAGGATAATAATGGGACAAGAAAATAAACCTAATAAAGATGAATAAATGCCTAAGTGGTTCAATAGATGTGATGAAGCATATGGAGCTTTGTGTTTTTATGTTTCTCCTAATTTTCTCTTTCATATTAAATCTTTGAATACACCAAATGAAATTTGAAACTCAATATTCTATGAGGGGTCATATGTTAGAAAATGAACTCATTAGTCTAAGTCCAGGAAACTTAAATATAATTCAAGATTTCTTCACAAAATTGAAATTAGTAAGGTTGTAGTTAAAACAATATGGAATTGAAAAGAAAGATGAATAACTAATTCTTAGTATTCTCTCTAAGATAAGTTCTGAATATTCAATACTTGTTTCTACCTTCTATGCTACTAAATATGCATTTGGGTCTAAATTCACCATGCCATATTTTGATGATTTTGCTACTTCTCTCATAGGGGAGCAAGATAAGCTAATCCAGATGGGTACATTGAAATATTCTAAGTCACATACCTTGATTGTCAAACAAGGCACAAAATAATAGTGAAGAAAAAGCAGTAACAAAAAGGATAAGAAATAGAAGAATAGAAAAGAGAAGAAGGATAAAAAATTAGCTTCCCCAAAAGAAGCTAATGAGATCTAATCTTGATATAAAGATAAGTCTAAGAAAGAGAATATCAAATGTGCCTATTATAAAAGACTCAATCAAGATGAGCATTAATTTTTGAAGAAACAAGTTGGTCACTTGACACACATTCTTGAAAATAATAATCTTAGTGTTCTTAAATCAATAAAACAAAGTTCATATGCGACAAAATTTCCATGATTACATCTTGTTGTGTATCATAGGCCACAACATCACTCTTCTCTCTCTCCTTAGGATGGCATGTGCCTTTGTGTTCGACATGCACCTTCCTAAGGGGGGCTATTATGCTGCTTCAATTTTTAAAATATGTATTTGGTGACCAACGAATCCCTCGTTGAAAATACTTTATTTTTCAAAAATTGCATTCTTCAACAAGGACCCTTAGCATATTTTTTCTTTCATCACTAATTCGTAAAGAAAGAATCTAAAAACTTCCTTTGAGAAGGGAGTAATTTTTTTTATGAAGAAGTCTGAAAACTTTCCTTTATGAGGGAGTATCCTTCCTTTCAAATTCCTTGATGAAAGAGATCTTTCAAAAGGATTCCTTGATGCTAGAATCATTTTTCAAAAATTCCATTGCCTTTCAAATAGAGCGTCCCTTGAGCAGACCCCTTTTCTTTTGAAGGGTTCCTAAGGGACCCATTTGAAAGCTTCTCCTTCGATTGTTGATTGTCTGTGTGACTATCTACATATCTTCCCACGTGGATTTTTACTATCTAACATGTTTTGTCTACAAATTAGCATGTTTCTTTATAGAACCTATGAAGCTTCTTTTTCAATCAAGCTTGGAGGAATGAGGACCTCGAGGTTGCCTTGCAATACTAAGCACTTGTAAGGGCCCATCAGACTCTATGGAGCCTTTCATATTTGGCTTCCCTCATGAATGAGTACTTGGGGTGCCTCCTCTGTAGGACCAAGCACCTGCAGAGCCTTTTTTTCACCTCTCGTAGGTTCAAGGGCTTGCAACACATTTTTTTCAACTCTCCTCAGGATCGAGTGCCTATTGAGCCATTTCTCTCTCTTGCACTTGAGTTCGTCATATTTTAGTTTACTTCCTCGATGGTTCAAGTATACATTTCTCAAATTTTACTCTACTTTACCATGCATCACTGACACTTATGCTCGCTAAAGTGAGGGGAAAATGTAATGGCATGAATTTTCACCCCTTGCAAATTCCCTATTTACATACCTCCTACCTTAGATAAATTCAATCCTATGATGCTATTCCATGTCCCTCATTCATTTCACATCCACTTGGTCATTGTTTTTTGTGTCGATGGAGGATATTCTATTAGGGATGCTAGCACGACATGTGAACGTCTACACGGCGTGTTGCTATCCTAATAGGATACTTGCTTCTTGAATCTATAGAGGCGTTACAACTCTCCATTGGTGATGAAGTGTAACATTTCTATGCCCTTGACCGACCTCGAATGGCTCCTTTACCTCCAATTTCATCTTCAAATGCCTATCTCATTCATTCATTCACTCTCTTCAATCTCTCTTGATTGCATTCACTCTTGGAAACTTTCTTCATAGCATTTTCATAACATTCTCACCTCCATTGAAGCAACAAGTTGGTGTTTTGTGCACTCAATCTCTTCATTGTTACATAAATATCGATATTTGCAAGCTTACAATCTCACTACTTCTCCCATTTGATTTGAGAGAACATAATTGAAGGTGACATTGTTCCATTTTCCTTTCACTTAGCATCATTGTATTGTTTCATAGCATATCATTATTTAGCATAGTGCTTCCATTTCAATACTTTATCATATTTCTCCATCGTTGCTATACTAGTTGTTTGTGGAGGTAAAACCACCAAAAAGGGGGATTAACTACTACAATCCTCTATACACAACCCAACATTTTCCCATCATTGTGTGTGTAGGTATTTTGTTCATGTGGAGCTTGTGGGAGGTTGGACTGACCGAAAGTTGGATTTATACAACCTTTTCTCCTCAAATGTTTGTTTATAATCAATCTATCTTCCAAGTTAAAGTATTATTCTTGTTATTCAACTATCTAGTTGCTTTTTATTTCTATTATTGTATTAAATTGTATTTTTTAGGTCATTAGTAGGTTTCTTTAGTTTCTAGACTATGATGTACACTTGTCCATATGAATGTTATTACCCAATTGAGATGCCAGCACATCGTATTGTCATCCTTTCCCCACATTGGAGTCCTCTAGTAGTGAGCTACCTAAGTTGCAGTCTGGACTCTAGGAATCTGCTCACCTAGCTTCCTGAACCTTTTGGGTTGAAAAAATGAAAGAGGCAAATCCGTTGTCCTTCCTTTTCACCCCCTTAAACATCAAACCAATCTTAAACAATCTCTTAGTGTGAGGTAGATTAGGGTAGCTAATTTTTTTAGACCCTCCTATGACCTGGGGTCCTGAGCAGTCGGTCCCCCTCCTCCACGCTTATATTGTGAGCTAATCCTCACCATGATTTTTTATTTCTAGGGTTTTCCAAGTAAATTTGGCGTTCTCTTATGTATGGTGTTGGCTATTTTAGTTTTTGTTAAATGCTCTTCATGTTTAAACATTATAATAGATTAAGGGTTTGATGAATGCATGTGGATCAAATTATTGTTAAGGGTTTTATTAATGCTTTAATTTGGTACAACTGATTCACCCCCCTCTTAGTTGTGTTGCTCATTCAACAGATCAAATGATATTTCATCAGTAAATTTGGACACTTTTGAATTATGTCTATCAATGGAAACCTTCTCTCTCACTAAGCATGGGAGATCAGAGTAGACTCAGTACTCCAATTCATACAACCCACACCTTCATTAGATAAAGTGTCCACAACCGAATTACCCTCTCTAAAAATGTGGTTGATTTTGGTGTTAGCAAATCCCCTTATCATAATTTTGCAGTCCTCTATCATGTTCCTAATCCTCTGGGGAGAGAGGGAATTCCATTAAAAAACTTAAATAATCAAGTTAGAATAACCTTCAGTTTTGACATTATAATAGCCCTTATCCTTTATTCTAGTGAAGCTATGTAAACCATTACATGATTTAATATATTATGAAGTTTAAAATATTGTTCCATGAGACTTATCCACGAAGTTACATCTGCACCATCAAACTTACAAATATCTATTTCAAGTAGGTTTAATATTGGACCTTGGAAAGATTGTCTTATCCCCTGATTTTGTCTATTAGGTTTGTACGCTCCTTGGTGGTTTTTTGGGCCTCTCAATTGATAATATTTATTTTTTGAACTTATCTAAACCCTTATTTATAGATGTTCCAAATGGGTCAAATAATGTATCCTTAGTAAAATATACACCTTTTCACATTCTAGTGGAATTTTCCCTTAAGTTTAGGCAATGGACAATAAAGAGGCTCATTGGATTCAATATTTATAGAAAATTTATCTATTCCTAAAGGTGACATGACTTCAAGTGTGATTTTATTTATAAATCTATACTATTTTTTATTAATTAAGAAAGGATAATACCTACTATGATTTGTAACCCTAAAAATTTAGAACATGGGCTATGACATATTTTGATGTTTATGTTTTGAATAAACTTTGACTAGTGAATTAAAGTATTTATTTTATCTACAACAATAATTTACACATAAATAACCACACCTGTTTTTGATAATATTTTCAAAAATAGAATTTAAAAAAATGAAATTTGTGGCATGTAGGGAAAATTAATAGAAAAACATAATATTTAAATAAACTGAGAAAAAATACAATAAAAGTCTAAATTTTTTCTAAGACTTTATTTAATGTATTCCTATAAACCCAAAAAAATAGGTTGAAATTTGTAATGGTTTATTAGTTATGATAAAAACAAAATTATGGGCCCAAATTGTAGCTCTAATACCACTTGTTATGAAATAAATTGCACCCTCCTAATCTCCTTCAAGGGGGATACCTCCAATAGTTTTCAATAAGAACACAATACTCCACATGATGATAATAACTAGCCACTAACTCCTCTATATACCATATTAGACCTTAGCTGCCACCCAAGCCAACTTGGATACTTAATTATAACCTTTAGGGTGACCTAAATACTTATATAAGATTATAATAATGATTATGTAACTTATTTAAGAATTAATAAATCCATAAGCCCAATACTTATAACCCAATACACACTATAGGGTTAGGAGCAAAAAATTCCCCCCCCCCCTCTTTGCAAAAGATTTGTCTTAAATGTTAATTAATTATAGATGTTTCTATATAAAACCTTCATCATCTTCTTCTTTTTCTTTTTATTTTTCTTTTGCTTCTTCTTCATCTCCTTTTTTGATTTTTTTCTTCTTATTCTCTTTCTTCTTGTTCTTATTCTTTCTTCTTGCTCTTTCTCTTGTTCTTTTTCTCTTTATTTCTCTTTATCTTTATCTTTGTCTTATTCTTGTTCTTTTTTTTGGTTCTTTTGCTACTTCTTTTTCTTCTTGTTCTTGTTCTTGTTATTCTTTTTCTACTTGTTCTTCTTCTTTTCTTATTACTTATTATTTTGAAGAACTAACCTACCAAAAAATGTCCAAGAATTTTATTGATTTGTAGGCTTGGAGGTGAATTTGAGGCAAAACCTAATGTTATAATAAATCACACAAAAATAATCCAATCAATTTGAAATTTTTATTGTAGATTAATAGGTAGTGGATCTCACAAAAAAAATCTCCTACAAATTCTATAATTTACAATGCAATCCACAATAAAATAATGCTAACTTTTGGGAGATAATTTCCCCGAAAAAAGATCAATGAGCCAAATTCCAATATCCTTGGAATAAGTTAGGGAATGAAACCCTTGAAAAATTGAATATAAAATCAACTTTTAGGGAGCCCAAATTAAAATATGTTACTTTAAGGAAAATTAAATTTTCCTTTTTTCCAAGATCTTTTGAAGTAGAGTACTCCAGTTCTAAGAGTTAAGTTAGTCATTAAAGTTTTTCCATCTTACAATATTAGAGGTACCTTCTTCAATTTCCCAAGAACACTTCACCTTACTTCCCCTGAAATGCTTCCAAACAATGATAGAATCTAATATTTTTTGATGGTTCAAGAGAGGAGGATAAACATTCCAAGAGTCCTAGATTTTTTCTCACCATTATGGATTGACCATGATAAATATTAAAGTGTGAATTATATAAATTCAACTATGAAGCTCCAAATTTTTAAACTTTAAGGAGGGTTAGCTACTATAAAGATTTTTTTTGGGGCTAAAGAATTTAGATACTTTTCTTGTAATGCTCTACACCATTTATTTTGGGACTTCACATACATGAACCAAGCAAGTTTGGCCCTCATAACTAAATTTTGAGCATCTAAGATATGAATCCCTACCTCCCCAACCTTTTGAGGTTTACAAATTTTCCCAAGAAATTAGGGATATACTCTTATTACTTTCATGACCTAGATTTATTTTCCACAAAAAACATTCTAATGCTTTTTTCCAAGTCACTAACCATCCCTTTTGGGATTTGTAAAATAGACATAATATAATTAGGGATGACAAATAAAATTTCCTTGACCATTGTTATCTTTCCTACCAAATTCAACCAATTTCCCTTTTATGAGGAGATTTATTTTTAATATTTTGAGCTAAATGAACCCAAGGATCCTTCTTGACTACACTTACATATAAGAAGATCCTTAGGAACTGAGATGGATGATAATCTTTAGTAATTCCCAATTGATATCCTAGAGATATTTGTTTGGAGATGAATGTGAGTGTTGAAAAGGGACTTGCTTAGGTTAATATTCTAACCAAAGAGTTGGCAATATTCTTATAAGATTGAAGTTATTGTTTTAGCTTCCAAAAGAGAAGCATGCTCGAATATGAGAGTATCATCAACAAAGAGGTCATGGGTCATATAAAAAGGGAGAGAGGGAGAAGATATACATTTCCAAATTTGTGATCTATTTTCTTTTAAGATAATCCTACTTAGTATTTTTTACATTATAATGAAGAGGAAAGGAGAAACTGGATCTCCTTGCCCAATCCCTTCAAAGTAAGTGAATAAGTTTATTGAACAACTATTTAGAAGTATCAAAAAATTTACTCCTGAGGTACAAGCAACTATCCATTTGCACGAGTAGACTGAAAATCTAAATTTACTCATTGTCTTTGTTAGAAAGCTCTAGTTCACTCTATCATAGGCCTTCATCATATCCATTTTTAACATCATACCAAGGATTTTTTCAAATGGATAGAATGAAGAGTTTCATGAGCTATCAAGGTTCCATCACTAGTACCCTTAGTTGGGACAAAGTCTCCTTGCTCCTTAGAGATGAGTAGAGGGATATTTTTTTCCAATCTAAGAGTCGTTTCTTTAAAAAAAATTATAATAGTATTACACAAGGAGATTGGTTTGATTTTTATAGAAGGCACCATATTTTGATACTTAGGGATTAGAGCAATGAATGCAAATTTTATCTCCCTTAGTTTTTTATTTCTTCTTACTTATTCTAGAGCCAACCATATATATCAACCAATGAAGTCCCCATATTTTTGGAAGAACAGTGCTTAGAAACCATCTAGACCTAGAGATTTATCTAGGGAGAGAGAAGATACAACCTCTAAAACTTCTTCAATGAAGAAATTTATCATAATCCAACTATTTTTTTCTGGAATCACCAAAGAAGGAATATTATCTAAGAGGGGACAACTCTCTTCTAGAACATTACCCAACACCCAAATATTGCTCTTCCTCATTCAAACTAGCATAGTTAGAAGATTATAAAATAGTAAATAACCTCTCGTTCAATTTATTTAGAATCTAAAGGGTTGTACTAGAAGATAATTTGATTTGAGCGACTCAATTAAGTTGTCTTCACATTTTTGTTGAAGCATGATTATTTTTGTATTTTTGTCACCATCATTAAGCTAGAGTTCTCTCAATTTTTCCTCTAATAACATTATTCTCTTAGAAGGATTTCATCCAAATCTCTTGTCAACCTCTTCTCTAGCTCAAATGACTCCTTATTCATCTCCTTAGAAATAATGAACTCGCTTAATTTTTTTAGCTTCTATTCTAATTTAGTTTTTTTCTTCAAAAATATGTTTCAAATGTATTAATTTCTACTTTTTGATTTGTGCTTCAGATAATTTAGCTTCTTGCATAATTGAAACATTATTGAGCCTTTTATGTACAAGGCTGACAACCACCACTAATGAAGTAGAGCAAGAAAATTGTGATATATGAATCACATCACTTCAAATATGGAAAGAGGTTTGAAATTATTTTAGTCCCTCTTCAACTAGGATGTTCAGGGCTATCTAAAAGTGATTAGAACCCAAAAAGGGAAGAATGGATTAAAAACATTCAAAAGAATCCAACAACTAGTTAGTAGATAGTAGGAAGCTATCTAATCTTTTAGCTATTAAATGAAATTATTTTCTCCTCTTTGACTAGGTAAACAACCCATTGTTAAGAAAACAATCCACCAACTGGTTATCATGAATAAATTCCTTAAAATATTCCATTGCTTTAACTAGAGGGACTATTCCCCCTCTTTTTATATTTAGGTAAGAAATTAAATTAAAATCTTCACCCAGGACAAGGAGATACTCTTTTATGAGATGAATTGTAGTTGATAAAGAATTCCAAGTTTTCTTTTTTTGGATAGTACTTGTTGGGCCATATATATTAAATATCCAAAAAGATCAATGGGAGTTTAATACATCCACCTTTAATAACATTCAATTTCTCCTAAATGGAACTAAAATAATTTGGATTAATTTTGGATACCATAAGGTAGCCAATCCTCCCAAAGACCTAGATGCATCCACTGGTACATATTTCCATCTATCCTGTCTATTAAATATAATTGTGCATGGATAATGTGAGAATTTTGTTTCTTGAAGGAGGATAATGTCCACTTTATTTGATTCGAGGTGATACTTTATTAGGGGCATTTGAGCCCATAACATTCCATGAAAGGACCATCATTGGGATGAATTGAATTCTTTCTACAATTTCCTCTTGATTTTTCTTATTTTTTATATTTCTACCTTTCTTTGAAGGAGTGGGGGTAGCTTGCTCCTCATTCACAACCAAGTCTATTTGAGATATTGATATTCTCTTATTATAATCAAGAGGGATATTTTCCTTGAGTACTTCATCAACAATATCCTTAACTGGATCATTCCATGCTTCTAGGAAGGCTTCATTAATAATACCATTCAAGTTTTCTTCAACCGTGTCCGAAATCAATAAAAATTGTCTACTAAATTAATTGGAGAAGGTAGAGACATGACATCATTTACAAAATAAAAGGCTTCAGTTTGATGGTTTGCTTCTTTAAAAAAAATCTTTTCAAAGTAGAACAAAGCTTCAATTTCCATCGTAGAAATTAGCCAAGGAGGAGGATATAGGTATTGGGCTATCCAACAAGGAACATTAGGGCCAACCTTTGAGGATCTCTCACAATGAACAACTTCCTCCTCAAGGATGAATTATTCATTAGCAACATTTACAATTGAAAATAAGTATTCTAGTTTCTACCCAATAACTAAGAAAGAAGGAGAAATCAAAATTTGGGAAAATTTGTTAGGGGTAACAAGAAAAGCCTCTTTTTCCAGGGGAAAGGATTGAAGGGAGGGCCTCTTCTACATTCTTGCAGACCTCAACATTCTAATTCAGTTAAGTCATCTCAGACTTCCAAGAATTAGGATTATGTACATAATAATGATATCGAGTGCATATGAGATCTAGACCTTTAGGAGAAATATTATGAACCCATCTACCAAATTTTGAGGAAAGTGAAATGGATTTTGGACAACCTTTGGACACATCAAGAAGGACACGTAAATGGATTGGTTTTCCAAGGTTTTCAAAGGAGGCTAGGCTATGGGTTTAGAAAGAGCCAAAAGAGTTCCTTATGAGCTTCAAAACCTTGAGATCTATATATTCCAATAAGAGGTTTTTGAGATGGAAACAAAAAGGAGCAAAGGTTACCCTTGAAGAGGCAAGGTCAAAGTTAGGTTGCCAAGGTTGAAGATAAAGGCCATAACTATTCATGAACCATGATTTTTGCTTCAATACATTATTTCTCGTTAATTGGTTTGAGAAAATAAATACAAAAAGGCCTTTGTCCTTTGAAAGAAAGAAGACATTTGTAACTTCTTTCTAGTTTTAGCAACCCATTTTGACAATAGCTCTTTAGAGGGTGTAAAGTTATAGAAGTTATTGTTAAGTACCTTTTCTTTGAGACTTGTACGTGGGGAAGGATGAATGAGTCCAGGATATTGATGTGTACCAATAGGTTGTGATCTCTTTGGTCTAGATTCACTGAGGTGTCCTTTGTTTTAGATAAAACAAAACATTTTTTCTTTCACCACATGAGTTTTGGTTGTGGACTTCTATTTTGGCAATGGAAAACACTTGGAGCACTACTCTTCCTCCAACTCAACTAGAGTCTTTTATGGGCACCAAAGCCCCCAAGACGAATGTCCCACCAAGGGTTCTTCTCGGGCCCTCGAACCACTTGCCACTTGTACTAAAGAAATACATGTCATTGAAGAAATATGTGCACTAAAATCGAATTAGTTATTTCAAAATCCAACACCATTTTTTAACTATTAAAGATACCATTACTCAACATTCTTACAACCATACTAGATGTGTAACAAAATTTAGATAAAGTTTGCAAACACAATACCTTATTCTACTTTATTTATTGTTTAATATTCATTTATTTTAATGATCAAATCCTAACCCTTCTAAAACTAATTAAAATTAAACTTAAAATTAATTGACCAAGTAACAAGGAACACAAACATTATGAAATCGTCTTATCTAGTTGTTGCATGATTGTAAAGCTAAACCACATTGATATTTGGGAAGAATATGTTCCACGCTTCATGCAATACCATATGCAAGCAACACTTTTCTTAGTCTTTCTAGATAAACACTCAACTTAAAAAAAGGCTTTTATTTTCGTCTTTGTGTAAAAGACAAACAATGTTCCTTTGCTATTATAAATATTCCAACCTTAATAAAATTGTATTTTTTGGGCCATGTGTTTATATATATATTTTTTATTTTTATGGCTTTGTTAATTTGACTTTGAAACGGGTATTTTTTTTTTTTTTTAAGGATTGTGTCTTTATGTTTGTTTAATAATTTTAAAATGTATCCAATTTTTTAAAACGATTTCAACTATACATTTTAAGCAATAAATAAATGTTTTATTATCAATAAAAAATCTTTACATTTTAAGTAATATTTTAATATATAATTTTTCAGTTAAAAATACATGTCCTCATATATTTGCCGTGGTAGTGATGTGAACCCATGAGCAACGTCATTCTATATTATTTTTAAATTATTTTATATAATATAATATGATAGAAATCTTTGTTCAAATCTAAACTGCATGCAAAAAGTCATTTGTGTCACATGCAATTAATTGTAAAAGTTTGTGAAATGAGTTATATAAGGAAGAAGCAAGTGTTATAGTTGACCACACACTAGGTATTCTAACAGATGTCATCCATCACATCACAAGAGGAATCCAAATTGGTATCCCCTTCTCGACTATCTTGACAATATTTTATTCTTTATCACGATAACAAGAGTTTTGGTCATGTGTGATTAAAATTATTTTACATTATAATGAGATAAGCCTATGTAGAAATCAAATTTAAGTGAGGTAATACTAATCTAATAGTTGTGTGTATGGTTAATATTTAAAAATATGAGAGGATTGAGTTATGATGGTAGATGAAGATAAAGATAAAGGATGATGATCGCTGAGATTCTTCAGACGTCACTCCGAACCTCACTATTGTATGGGGTAAGCCGAATGACAAGGATCCACCTCTCTTTGTTAGCACTGCCACGGCTGCCTAGCGGCTTTTTATGTTATTTTTGTAATGTTTCCTGCTTTCTGGGTGTGGCCCATGTGACTTTATTCTTTCTAGGCTCTGCCCATGTGACTCTCGGGTGTGTCTTTTTACCACCCATCCATTTTTTTGTGAATATGTGTAATTTTATCTTTGATTAATATAGATATAGATACCTGTTCATAAAAAAAATATGAGAGTAAAAAGAGAGAAAATGTAAATTGGTTAAGAAAAAGGTTAGAAGTGTTCATGTTTTTATTGATTTTGTATTCCTTATGTGTGAAGATTTTATTATTGGTTGTGATTGAGAATTATAATTGAGAATATGTGTGCTATGAAGTTTGTTATAGAATTTAGATGAAGATCAAATTGATATTAGACTAGACCATGTTCAAGGTCTAGTTCTGACACTTTTCTTCTACACAAGCAAGGACATCTATTATTGATTTGTTCGTTGTTGACATGACTTGTACTCATGTCTTTCGTACCTTAGTTCTAAGGGTTGTGTTGAAAAACACATGGGAACTATTTCAACCACAAGTCAATTCATAGTCAAAATAGTACAATGTGCACCCCTCTCCAATAGTAACTTCTAAGATATAATGCAAATCTTGATTTTCCTAGAAAAGGTGAAACATTTATTTAATTATTACAATTACCCAAAATTTGATAATCATTTGCAAGTATTAAATATTTTCTTCTTTGGATTGTTTTTCCAAGTCATATTCTACATAAGTTGTCTCCTTCTCACAACTATGGATTTTTTTATTTTCGTAGAATTTGTCTAATACTTCATTTACAACTTCCAAGTCTAGTCCTTCAAAGAACTTGAATCTCACATTACAAGATATGTGAACTTTCTATATATTTGAGGGTGATTCTTGACATTTAACTAAATGTTTTTTTTAAAAAAAAAAATTCAAGCATAATGCTTTTAATTTATGAGTTTATCAATGGATCCAACATCGGTCTCATCAATTATTCTTTTATCAAATTGATAAATTGTTCCCTTAAATTTTCCTTGGACTTGATGGGTCTTTGGTTGCCACAAAACTTAGATGAAATCTTTTCTATGAATTTTTCAAAATCAAATAAGGAATCTCAAGCAACTTCACTTCTTTAAATTTAGTTTTTCAACTTTCTAAGATTTCAATTCAAAAAATTGTGGCCTCAAGCCACTCAAAATGTATTCCTAGGTAAGATGAGTTGAGAACTTGCTTGGCAACAAGGAAATTAAAGTTAAATTTTTCCATTTCCCTAAATTGAGGCAAATTATATTCCAAGTCTTACATTTTTTTATCATTTTTTTAATTTCTAGTAATGCCTTGAGATTATCATGAATTTTGTGGCATAAAAGGAATGAATTGTCAAGGAACTTGATTCTGAGAATTTGAAGATCATTGATCCAAGCCTTGGATTCTCTCATTACACAACTAATTTACTTTTGGAAGGAAGAGATTGTCAACAACATTGATGGATGGAGGTGGATGTATTGTTGCAGAAGATGATATAGAGCCAAAAAATATTGTACATATGAAGTAAGTTGTTTAACCTTTTCTCTCACTTTTTCTTTAGTTTCTTCATCTTTACCATATTCCTGTGATAATGTGCCAACAATACTTTGATCATTCTCTTTTATCTCCTCAGTTGTTATCTTATTTAGCATGACATTAGAGATTCGATAATCAAATGCTCACTTGTCTTTTTTTTCCTTATCCACCATAAGAGTAGCAATCACTACAATTCTTATACCTTAAGCATCAATTTTGGTGGAAGATCTAACTTTATCCTTTTTGGCAATACAAGTGTGATTCAAGATGGAATTCAACTAAGAGAAGTTTTCCACTACATACAACTCATTTCCTTTTCTTTAAAGTTTTCTTTGACCAAACTAGGACTTCTAGGATAGAGGAATATTTTTGTTAGTAGTTCCAACTTCAATTTGGTCATTCACAGGGATATTTTTGGAGATGGATTTGGAACTGAGGGAGACCTTTGAGGAGAGGAGGAGGAGGTGATTTTTGTGGAGGGGGATATGGATATATTTTTGGTGGAGATGGGGGAATTTTTGGAGGTAGTATTCAAGGGGTGGATCCCTAGAAGGGGAAGAAGATTTGTGCACTGATGAGAAGATTTTAAGATAGGAAGAAGTGGGTGGTTTCTTGAGAGAGGGATTTTTTGAAGATGGTGATTAGGGATTTTGAGATGAAGATGGAGGTGGTGTTTAATTATGTGTTGTTTCTCCTTCTTGGGGACTACTAAGCATTTGATGATCTTGGGTTTCTTCTTCTTTTACAAAAAAATATCTATACATTAAGGTGGCTTGAGTCCCAAGTATTTAAGATTTATACCTTTATCAACAACTACTTGCGACACTTTGACAGAAGTAGGACAATCTTGATTTTTATTAGGTGATCCCTTAGTCATGTTCTTCTTTTTTGCTCTTTATGGGCTCTTTTAACTTCATCCTTAGCCACAAGAGGACTATATTGATCATAATTTATGTCCTCTCTTCATTTAATTTGAATCCTATCTTAATTAATTTGAACTCAACTATAGACCAATTAGTAAGGGAATGGGTTTGTCAAATATATGTTGTTCCTCATATGAGAGATCTAATACCTTACCATGATCCAAAATTTCTTTAGGCACATCAAAGATCCCAAAGGCTCAAATATCAAATGTTATGATTTTTCTTTAATTTCTTATTGACACTTTATGCTCATCATCATAGTCAACCTATAGATCTTCAAGAATCAACTTATGTGTATATGATAGTCCTGCTTGCTTCTCCATGACTCCTTAAGGATCAAATGTTAGTCTCACTTAAAATGGGTAGAGGGCAATTGGGGACATATTCATTTCTATAGTCTTTGCAACTACATAAATGGGACAAGTATAATATTTGATGACAAGTGGGAATAGAATACCTATTGTTCTTATTATATAAAATTTTATGAACTTTAGCTAACTACTAACAAAGGTCCAATATGACTAATTTATTGCAACATATGTTAGAAAGTGATAAGGGCACCAATATACGTTGGTTAAGCAGCCTAATCTTATTGGTTAATATTTATAGTGCCCCCAAAAGCTATATATATATATATATATTCATTGTAAATCTAGACCTTTCATTATTAGGTCATAGATATGACAATAGATGCTATGTTGGTTTTTCCTTGGCCTAGAAGGAAACCCCCTATTTATGAGGGCATCGTATTACGATTGTGTATTGTATTGTGAAGAGACTGTGATAGAGAGAAGAGAAAGTTACAACTGATGTGTTGTAGGTTGTATGCCTTCATTTTTCTAGATGAAATAAAGGAAGGACTAGTTGTTTCTCCATGGATATAGTCCATATTGGGTGAACCACATATATTTGTCTTTGTGTTTTTGTGTCATTTTATATTTTATTTCTATATTTATTTTATTGTATATTTCTCTATGATCCTATTCCTAACAATATATCCTCCAACCCTAATATACATAAATGTAATAAATTGAATGAACTAATTTCCCCACATAGTAATGTACATGGTTGTCTTAATTTATAAGTGTGTTGATATCATTCTCCAAAATTTTGATAATGAAAAAGAGAAAATAATAGTTTACTCTTCTAAAGTATTTTTTATTCTATTAGAGATTTTGTTGTGGATAATATTCATAAACTAGTTTTTGGCTTGATCCACTACCACTAAATCCATCTCTTTCTAATATAAGGAGTTTTGTTCTTCTAAAAGTTGAATAGAACAGATAGGTGGTCACAAAAAACCTTTTTAACAACCTCTAATAGTTGATTATGCAACTTTTTTCTTATTATAGTACCCCACTTAATAAATTATTTTCCTTCTAGAACATTTGTGAGAAATAGCAACATCCACAAGTGGAATTCTTTGGCATTCTTGTTTCCCATAATCCTATCAAGTAAGGTGAGTAAACCATTCACCTTTTTCAAAAATTCACTTATATAAAGGGTTTTTGGTATTCAAGAGATGGTGGTTCTCTCTTTTTTTAACTATATTTTTTTTAATTTTTAGAGGCATTGGTTAAGATTTTCTCCGTAGAATCACCTAGTTGACTTAATTGATATATTTGCATACTTATAATGGCTAGGGATTTCAAATATATCTTCTATATACTTAGGAATATTTTGGGTTACCTTCTAACCTATAGTGTTTTGAATCTCCCTAGTATCTTGATTATAAGATCAAGCACAAGTCATTACTAGCAATGGAAATTGCATTGAAATAGGGAAGGAAATATCTTAAATGATTCCACTTTCTATAATGTTTTGACTCTTTTATTTGTCTCTTTCTTTTCATTCATTTTGGTGTGAATCTTTTCTAAACTCATGTGCCCAAATCTGTATCTATGATATTTTTTATCTCCATGATTAGTTTGGAAGGGAACAATACCTTTGAACTTGTACTTAATTATTTGAGGATATGTCATAGTCTCAAGATTCTTTGGCTTTGGAAGAAATAAGGAAAAAATTTAATTAGTAGTTGAGTGGGTTTTCAATGTTAGGATGTAACTTTGTAATTTCTATAAAAGTAAAAAAACCAAAGAATTTTACAATGGTAGGCTTTCAAAGTTTGATTATAATTATGTGACTATAAAGATGTAGTTAGGTTCTAGAAGTCTACATGCATCTAAGTGGGTTTTGAGTTTTAGAATCAAGTTCACAATTGTAATATTGCATGTAGGGTCCAAAATATTGAAATTATGTTGTGGATGGGGAAGCAAGTTTCAATTGTAACTTAGAAAGAACAAGAGAGTTATAAATATATTATAAAACTATGAGAGAAATAAGATGTGGGGTTTTAAGATTTGGTGGCAATTTTCCAAGTGTTACCAAAAACTTAAAGACCAGATGGAGCTGAAATCCTACCCATGAAAGTCTTGGACAGTTTTCCCATAAAGATGATGAATCCCCAAATTGAAAAATTATTTATATTTAATAGAACTAAGAGCACCTAGTAAAGTGATGAAGATTTGGGAGGGTTGTCCAAAAGAAAGCTTAGAACTAGACACAAAAGCACTATATGATTGGTAAGAATAATTCTTTAAAGAATTAAACCCTAATTTCTTACTCTCAAAGGTGAATGAATCTAATCAACTCGCTCACAAATCAATCTAGAGATGCAACTAGTAAAGCTTGTGATTAAACGATCTTAGGAATAAGGTGTCTCAATCTTTAATAATTCCTAGCATGATTATTTATTTATTTTTCTATGTAATTAGTTATGTGCATCTGATGACGTCATTTTTGTGGGTCTAATATGTTGAATTTAACTCAAGTCTATGATGAAAAGTTGCTATGATAGGTGTGAATTGTCCATATATGCAAAGTGGAGTTTGCATGCATGCAAGTGCTTTGTATACATGCATGTTCTTTACATGTGAGTTTTTGCATGCATCAACATTGGAGATTATGCCATGTGCCTTTCTAGGCATCCAATTTAGAAGCTTCCTTATTTGTATTTGTAAAATCTATGAATACAAGTGTTAGGATTAGAGTTGTATTATAAAATTATTTGCAAGTACTATTATGTCAAGTCAAAATTATTTCAAAATTCAACACTTGTGTACTGTTGGAAAAAAAAAATCTCTACAAATGTATAAGAAATTTTCTCTAAAAGTGTGTTTAACCACATTGTTTACTATAATACATTGAACAGACTTTTGGAGTGTGGGGTTTTTCTCCTGAAAGGGTTTTTCCCATGTACATCTTGTGTTGTGAGCAATCTATGGTGGTGTTGTTTTTATATTTCTTGTAATGTGCATCTTCTTCACAATAATTGTTTAAGGGTTGAAAAAAATTATACAATCTTTTGTCAGTAGATTGGTGTAGGAAGTTGTTTTCACACACCTTGCTTCCTTTCAAACAAGAGATTGTTAGATGCATAAGCATACAAAAATTATAAAAAATAGCCATGTGAATGAGAGATGGGTCATCATCTTTATAGTTTAATGTGCATTTGCAAGCAATAAATATTATGCTTTTTAGTTTATCAATAGTTTTTTTGGGTTTGGATGTGTTGATAAAATATTTGCAAATAACTCAAACTTTCCCAATGGGTAGCAAAAACTACTCCGATAGTTAGAGAGATCGCTATTGGATTAGAGATCTTCCTCTACGTTTGAGAGTGGTAGCTCCCTCTTATGACTTTAATTTGAGTTTTTTAGGGTACAATTTTAATCAGGAAAGGCACACAAAAGAGAGAAAAATGGAGAGAAACCCTAGATGAGAGTCATGATAAAATCACCTAGACTTCTCAAGAATAGACTTGGAAAAAAAATGAGCAGAAATAAACAATTGCACAAAGTTCAACAATTTGTGCTCACAATAATAATTGATAAGATTGGCAATTACCCCTTTATCGTATGAAGAAAAATTGAGGAATTGATCACACATTAGACATAAGATGTAATCAAGAAAGGATACAATAGCTCAAAGTATAATAATATTTTTTCAATTCCTATAACTTAGATGCAATTGTGCATATAAGAGAATCACCAAAACACGATCACATATTAACATAAGAAAAACTTGTAATCTATGAGAGAAAGTTAAGACACAAAATTCTGAAATATTCCTTCATTTCTTCAATATAATGAGAATACAAAGTTTTTGAAAAATCCCTATACAATGATTGCATTGAAAAGGTAGCCAATTGTCCTGAAGCTCATAGATGAAAAACCCCTCTTACAAAATTCTCTAGATGAGAGGTTGAAAAAAAATCATTTGCATTCATATTTTATATTTATATAGTTTCCTTCTTAGTGAGAACATATGATTCTTAGAAGATTAGTTACAATGAAGAAACTTTTCACTTACCCTTGCACATAGCATTTAAATCATAAAATGAATTAAAATATTATTAAAATGAATCTTATGATAAAAAGATATATTAACAGTATTAAGTTTCCACAGTTCATAATGATAAAGTGCAAGCTATTTCTGGATTGAAACTGTAAGAATTTTTATATCAATGTTCCCGATCATACTCCATGATCCATCATCAGGATAATATGCAAGCAGAAAGAGAGAAGAATGTGATTATAGAGTATGATCCGAAACGTTGATATAAAAATTCTTACAGAGTTTCAATCCAAAAATAGCTTGCAAACAGATATATTTGACTGGTAAACGATCTTCATAACATTCGGCATGGGTTGCTCATAAATGGAATCTAAATATGGTTTTGATAATTGACAAACAGGGCATGAAGTGAAGTCCCAGTGTTGCAGAGCTCGAGTTGGCAGTACCAAAGTTTTGTTTAAATGGCATAAGTGCAGAGCAATTGTCTAGTATATTCACAAAGACGTGGTTTTTCCCACCCAAACGTTTGCACAAATTCTTCCATCAAACCTTTTCCTATATCCAGGTGCTTGTAACAACCTGCGCATGAGTAACGTTGTTCTTCCAACAATTGCTTCAAATATTTATGTGGATGTATTTGAATAATAAGCCGTATGGTCTTCCTAAAAGTGGAAAATTTCTCACTATCACCATGTCTGTAATCACTGGTACCGAGCTCAACATGTGAACAAATTGACAAGTTTTGGAGAGAACTACAACTGGACTCTTTTTAATTCAGTGTTATCTTAATATTTTCAGATGCATTACCTTCAAAGTAGAAGTTGTATCAAAAAGGCTTTTCTAGGGTAGAAAAAACCAGAACGGTGGTGCTGAATCAAATGGAGTTCTTGTAGAGAGAAGTGACTGTAGGCATTCTTGAACAAGAGCACTTCATCCACTGATCACATTAGAGGAAGCATTTCCAAAAACCTTACGGGACTCTCTTTCAACAAGTTCCCACGGAGAAGAAGGATTCACTCTGCTTTGACCACCAAAATATCTTTTTCAATTGATGATAAGGGCCACAAGGAAATAGCAATATCTCCTCTCACTCTCCCATTGATTTCATGTACCCATTCCATCAAACCAATGGCCACTAGAGCTCCTTCTACTTCAGCTAGAGAACCAATAGGTTCACCATCTCTTTCCAAATGTGGATTCCTCTGGATTTCATAGGATATCAGCCTAGTTAAATGTCATGGTGTACCTGTGTTAGAAGGTTGGTGTACCTGTGTTAGAAGGTGTGTCCTTGGTTTCTTTGTGTTGTGCAACGCAGCGCTTGGGTTCGTGACATGGCTTAACCGCCTCCCGTGGATTCATTAAGTCTGGTGGTTGTATTGGACATTAACATGTCCATCTTTTGGTGCAACGACAATGTCTTTGCAACAATTGGGGGGATTTATTGCAAGGTGTGTGCCCTTGGTCTCCTTGTGTTGTGCAGTGCAGCACTCGGGTTCATGACATGGCTTAACCGCCTCCCATGGATTCATTAACTCTAGCAATTGTATCAGGCACTAACAGGCCGATCTTTTGATGCAACGGCAACAATCTTTGCAACAACCTGATCACACTTGCCTATATCTTCTCTATTTTCATAGATGTATTATGTACTTGTTACTTATTTCTATTTTTATGTAGTTAAAAAGCTCTAGTTTTTTAGAACGCAAATGTAGCATGAGGTCCATTAGCTAAGGGGTTGACAAATCCACAAATGCACACTCTTTGTCCCTACATTTCTCGCGTCCAGAACCAACTTTCTCCCAGTAAAACTCAAAAGCGGAGTCCCAACATAATGGATTAGGAGAAACCTACACTTCCACATTCTTCACAAGCCTCTTTACAAAAGCAATTGTCTCTATTTTGCCTTGTCCTTGCTAAGTAATAGAAAGTAGATATCCTTGAGTTTGAATTGCAGCTCATCCAACGTCCCCTAGAAGTTCCCAAACCTAATTCCACTTTGTATTTGATGCAATGCAATGCTCATGGATGCTTGCCTCATCCTGTTTTTGATTAATCCCACAAGGAATGCCTAACTCAGACCAAACATCCTCATTTATGAAGATTCACATTTTGCACACATGGTTTATTAGAGCCATGACCTATCATTTCTTATATCAGCCTCAGAACATTAACTCAACTACTAAACATACATGCAAGATGTATATTTTACTTATGCCACACTAGATTGCAATCCATGAGATTGCATCTCTTTTGAGGTATTCTGTCAAACAGTTGGTGTGCATGTCTATACTCCTGCATTTTGCATACATTTTTACCAGAGCATTTTAATTATACTTTTTTCCTAAAAATCCTCTTTCTGTTACGCTTTGAAAGCTACCCAGACGTCGTTCTAGAGCCTCCTTTGGCATGAGAGATAATATGCTAAGAAAAAGGCACGGGATTTGAATTTACACCTGTAATTGCTTTCAAATTTTCAACAAATCCAGTCTCTGCATATCCTGTTCTAAAAGCTCACCCTTTGGCAAGAGCAGGTAGGATGTTGGCAAGAGTTATGAGGCTTTGGCCCTATACCTGCTACTTACATTTGCTTGGAACTTTCTAAAGCCTTTTTAGCAGGTCCGTTTTGTATACATCCAGTGACCATTGTATTCAATGAGATAACAACCCTTTGCGCTTCGCCATTTCGCATAAATGTCCAACAAATTATTTCACACTACGAGATAAGAGTGAAAGTGTTTGGTGGGATCAAAATAAATGTAAATCATTTGCTTTCTATTGCCTTTACCACTTGCATACACATTTGTCTGAAGGATGTAAGGCTCTCCTGTTTTATTCCCCAGAAACTCAAAGTTCAGTTCATCATGGCTCGATCCCTCTGAAGAAAACGGAATCTCCAGGAACCAACTTGATTTACATCTTAAATCCATGCTTCGCGTGGCTATGTGCATTGGTGGGAGAAGAGTTTCCAAACCCCAAAATCCTCTTAAAAGAAAAAAAAAAAACTTTCATGGGTTCGCTTAACCTGTTCCGTTCCTCTGCCAATACCTGTTTGTCTAAACAGCTGCCGTGACAGTCAGCGGTTAGCAGTTCCCGCGCGCATAAGGAAAACAATGTTCAAACTCAAACTCACTATTCCCGCGCAGCTGCAGAAGTTTTGTGGATGTCCTAAAATATTTGATCACATAAAAAAATGAGATAGTCTCTGATGGAAAATAGTTATTACAGCGTACATAAGACATGGGTGTCCTCAGAAAATGGTTATTACAGCGTACATAAGACGTGTGTCCTCAGTAAGCAGTAGCACTGTTTCGCCGCATGCAACAAACAGGTCTCCAACCTGATCAATTTACCTTTGCCGGCGTATTCCCAGCCTCTGCCAAAATGGAATTTTTGGACCAGGGTTTACGTGCCCTTAAAAGAATAAAGGATAGGGAAATTTACTCAGATGTAGTTGGAAATGTCTGGTAGACATGCTTCCAAAATGTGACAGCATGGACAAGGCACGTGAACTGTTTAACCGAATGCCTCAAAGAAATGGCATTTAATGGAATGCCATGATTGCAGGATATGTACAGAATGGATTTGTCGAAACTTTCAAGCAAATGTAATTGGCAAGTGTGAAGCCAGTCTCCGCAACCTTCGCCAGCATCCTCCCTACCTGGGTTAAAATGGGATCTTTGGAACAGGATATGGACATACATCAGAAGATAATGGCTAGAGGAATTTTGTTTGTAGTTGCAACTGCTTTTGTAGACATGCATGCAAAATGTGGAAGTATAGACAAGGCACGTGAATAGTTTGACAAAATGCCTCAAAGAGATGTCACCTCATCGAATGCTATGATTGCAGGACATTCAATGGAGGGTTTTCCAAAGCAAATGTCCAGGCGTTTGCAAGTGAAATGCACAAGCTGCTGAAGATGAAACAAGAACGATAAACTTTGTGTTACTTCAATTGATACAGAAGATCGTTTGTGTGATTTAGGTTAAGAATAAGTTTTGCACACGGATTGTTTTGTGAGTTTACTTTAAGAGTAAGTTATTTTAGAAAATTATCTCATTGTTTGGTTGTCATTCAAAACTTAATGGTCAATAATTGTTGTTCAAAAGACATTTTGATTAGTTTGTTGAGAGTCTCAAGTATTTTTGCTCTACAATTTATTATGTCTTGCAACTAATATCTTTGAATGTTTGTCAAATAGGTGTATTAACATAAATTAAGTTTCATATAGAGAGTAATTCTTAAATTTGGTCAATATAAGAAGGAAAATTATTTATCACTTATTAGTAGGGATGAGGTGTAAAATTGTTATTGATCTTTTGATTGTTGAAGAGTGTGATGTTTAAGTAGTGTGCATGGACCATCAAAGAATCTCGAACCAAATTTAGATATACTTTAGAAGATCTATTTTGTAGAGGCCTACCAATGTTTAGGAAACTTGGTGTCAAACACACAATTTAGAGGGGGGGCTACTAAACAGTCCACTAAACCCTTGAAAGGCCTTCATTTAATCTATCAATCGGGGCTAACGTAAGCTTTTGATGATGTTGGCATTGTATGTGCATTCAAAAACTTTTTACCACCTATATCATCCTAGCATAGATGTTGACACATACTAGAAATAATAAATTGCATAACAATTAAAAGAGGTAATGTTGAAGTTATTGCTACAGGTACTTACAGCTAAAGATTATGACTAGTTCACTGTGAAGAAATGAATTATGTAATTAACCAATACTTGCTAACCCAACTAAATCGACTAACTCGGAAGAACAATGCATGGAAACAATTAAAGCGTGAATACAGGACAAGATCTTATTCACATTCACCACATGAAGAAATGAATTTTGTAATTAACCAATACTTGCTAACTCAACTAAATTGACTAACTTCGAAGAACAATGCATGGAAATAATTAAAGCATGAATACAAGACAAGATCTTATTCACATTCACTACATGAAGAAATGAATTTTGTAATTAACCAATACTTGCTAACTCAACTAAATTGACTAACTCCAAAGAACAATACATGGAAACAATTAAAGCATGAATACAAGACAAGACCTTATTCACATTCGTGCCACATGAAGAATTTGATTAAGACAAACATAATTATGAAACTAATTACTATAGCAAAAATAAATGTGTAGAAAATAAAGTGGGGAACAATTACCTTGAGTGGCCCTCGCTCAAGTGACTATCTCCACAAAGTGAACTCAAATCTAGCTCCTCAAACTAAATTAACATAACAGTAACTGAAAAGATCTCATTGCATAACTCAAGATATCACAATCCAAAGAGATTCTTCTGGAATATCTTATTCATAAGATCATGATTGAGAAACAAAACATTTTCTGTCTAAAAACAAAAACTAACTAAACATATCTATCTGTTGTATTCTCTATTCCAACTCACTAACTAACTCAACCATCGAACCATTCATATAGGTGTGAGGGAGTCTTATTTGAACAAGGACTCAAAACATAAATCTAATCATAAATCACCACTCCCTACAAAATAGAGCATGGTAAAGTTTGAATAATCAAAACACAACTAAAAAGGAAGAATAATTGAAAAAGGATTGTAACTCTACTATAACAGTTTTAAACTGAAAAGTGGATTGTAGAAACAGTCACATTAAATTCTCAATTGTAGCAGAGTTCTTCTCCTTCAGTAGTCTTATTAAATGATGTGATGATTCACAACAATCCTAACAAGTAGACAACTCCAATTATACAGTTGTTGTGTTCTTCTAACTTCCCTTGCATCGTTGTTGAAACCCCCTTTGGTTGCAGGCTATAGTCTACTGGCTTCGACTTCTTGACTGCAAAGAGTTAGTTCACACAACATCTATACAATATTAATAACCATAACTTAAAACATAAATATTCATTTCATTCCATACATATCCACATATTAACCATGCAATGACTATCATATCATAATCATATTTCCATAGACTTTAAACCAAGTCCAACTTTGCATAATGATAAAAAAAGATAGTAAAGTTTTAAGAATATATAGGAAATAAGTATTTGGAGATATCTAAAAGCATGTATTGAAATTACATAAAACTAACTAATAGTAGGCCTCATCATTGCCCCCAACTGATCATTTGCTTGTCCTCAAGCAAAACGGTTTAAAGATTAGAGGTTGTACTGTAACATCATTTCCTTGAAGTTTGTGATCACATCCACTCCTTTTTGTTGTCTCAAATAAAAACTTCTAGCATGAAATTCTTTTCCACTTGACATCCTCGGCTTCTTCCCGTTCTTCATTCCTTTCCCCTGTCTAATGTGGTATTGGGTAGAGAAGCATTGGTGGAGAGAAAGTTAGAGGTACCCATTCAAGTGCTCTATCTTTTGCAATGTGATGAGTCTAGATATTACTTACTTTTTATAATTTTTTATGCATGCTTATAGACATTACCAAGACATTTATCCTATACATGTTCATCCATTATGCTAGATCTTTCATGCTTGTTATGCAAACCCTAAACCTGGTTTAAGTATATGGAAATATGATTATGATATGATGGTTAATGCATGATTTATGTGTGAATATGTATGAATTGTGATTGCATATTTGTGCTTAATCATGGTTAGTATTATGTACATGTTTTGTGAACTAACCTCTAGCAACTAGAGGAGGCATTGTAGCCTACAACAACTGCAAGATGTAGCCTACAATAGTTCTACAAGATGTAGCTCGCAGTCGAAGGAGTTCTTGGACACTGAAACAGGGGATGTCCCAGAATAAACTAAGTGCAGTGACTACAGTGTGGAGGCATTTAATTAAGGAGATAGTGCATCATTATGATGTTCAATGAAGACACTAGAGAAGGAAGAACCCTATTACAATTGGGATTCTAACATAGCTGATTTTGATCATTCCACGTTTAGTTTTGTTACAATAAAATCACAATCCAACGTGGACTCAAGTCTTTTCTAATTGCAATTAGATTTAATTGAATCTTTGTCATGCTTTGGAATCCAAGGAGTGGTAATTAATGGTTTCAATTTAGAATCTTGTTTTGAATAAGCTCCCCTATGCCTATATGTATAACTCGGTGGTTGAGTCTTAAGTTAGCTAGTTAACCAATTTTTAGCCAGTCAATTAGTTTTATCATTTGATGGTGGATACAATTACCAGATACTTTTTAGTTTTCAATTGTTATGCAAACTTTGTTGTGCAATTATGATTTAATGAATTTATAAGATATTTTAGCAGAATCTTATGTGATATTTTGGAGTTGTACAATGAATGAATTTGAGTTAGATCTAAGAAGTTAGATTTGGTTTTAGATTAGTGAAGACAACTAATTGAGAAAGGGCCACTCAAGGTAACTATCCTTCAACTCCTTTCTTTTTAGTTATTTCATTTCTATTTAGTAGTTACCTCATAATTACATGATTGTTAGATAAAATTTTCATGTTACAATTATCAATTATTCTTGCTTCATAATTATGTTTGTTATACTCTAGAGTGTAGTATAGGTTTAATTAATAGTTCAGTTGATTTTTAGCATTCACTTATGAATAGTAGTTGGCTATAGTCTTATACTATAGATACCCATAGCCATAGAGACAACTTTACTTTCTTTATTGTTTTGCAATCTTATGATTTTCCAACAAGTGTATTACCTTTACTAAAATGATTTAGGTAGTTCCAAGTCTTTGAAAGCACATAGAGTGTTAGTGCCATCATAAGCCTACTAGCCCTAGTTGATAATTCAATGAAGGTCTTTCCAAATGGTAAGTGGATTGTTTAGTTAGGTTTTCCCTTTGAATTGTGTGATTTCCTCCAAGTTTACTAGATACTAGTAGGGACTCTACATTTTTGGCACCGTTGTTGGGGATGGTGCTACTTTCAAGGATTAGTTTCTTTCATTTCCAAGCTTTCTTAGTTTAGTGTAGAAAAATATTACATTTTCTCACTTGTTTGGGCCCTCCTAATTAAAATGGACCTAATTGTGCCTTAATTTAGTGTTGTAAAGTGTATCCCTTTGCACTTTCACACTTATTTAGGGATCCCTTAATTAATTGAGCTTAATTAGGCCATGATTAACCCTTTAATTCATTTACAAGCCCATTTAATTACATTTTCCGAAGGGGAAACCCAATATTAATTAATGCCAATACGTAACACTTCACATTGAGCAATGTGTGTTCCAAGAATTAGGGCCTGGGAGCCATTTAAATGGATCCTCCTTAAGACTTGGAACCCATTTTTAAATATTTTTTTGGTGGTATTTTTATGATCCTAAATTCAAATTTCAAATTTTGGCTTGTAATGTTTGAATTTCATAAAATTAAGGATAAATGTCTATAAATACAAGGTTATTTTATCAAATTAACATTAGATTTCAAGAGCACAATTGAGAGAATTTTCACAAGAGAAAATACTATTGTCAAGAGCATTCAATACTAGATTTCTTCATCATTTGTTGCAACATTCAAGATCTCAAACATCATGTCAAAGTTATGTTCGATCATGCATATTTTTGGAGCTAACATTTTGATGTAGGTTTCAAGCATTCAAGTCAATATTCAAGCACAAGATCAACATCATCAATCAAGCCATTTCATGCAAGTTTCATTCCTTCAAGGATCTCCATTCAAAAGGTTTAAGCAATGGTTTGGTGAGTTGCAACATTGCATTTGTTCATTCAATCAATTCAAGGTTTAATTATCAAAACAGGGTTTGACCGAGGCAAACCCCCATTCACCAAAAACAAACTTTTTTCCCCTCTCTTTGTGTGTTGTAGATTTGCAAGTTGAAGAAAATTTGAAGATATCAAAAGTGAAAAATTGCAAAGTTGCTTTTTTTGTCACCTTTGTTTTCATTTCCCAGAAACACAGATCTTGAATTTATTTCCAATTACCCAATCGTGAACTTGAAGAATTTGGAAGTGAAAACACAGGAGCAAAGGACCTAGAAACCAATTTTAGAAAGCTCAACAAAGATCCATTCTCCAATAGGTGAATGAGTGCCCAGACAACTTCCAGAAACATCATTTTGTAACAGGTGCACAAGATTTTCCCTTTATCCAATCTGCATGAAATAAATTATTTCTACTAGTATTATGTTTCATCTACAAAATACACTTTTTACATGTCATAAATGAATGCATTTGATATTTTTAATATTTTTTCCCAAAACCCTTGTTCAGTCATTTTTGTCAAAGAGTTATCTTAGGACACTTTGAAACCAACAGGGACACTTTGCAACTATTTTTTAGATAAGTTTTAAGTGTCATCCACTCATCTGATTTGTGTGAGATAAATTGTCTATTAGCTCTATGTTTAATCTACTCATATTTGGTCTTTCATTTCAGTTTTGAGTTGATTTGATATTTTATTTTCATCTCTCAAAAGTGTTGTTTAGTCCACACACAGGTGTAAAGTAAATTGCAAGATTCCTCAAAGAATTCACTCACCTTAGGATTGAAAGTGGATTTTAACTTGAGGGATCTCATTTCCTAAATGAAATATAAGAATAGGTAGGTTCATTCACCCCATTTTCCCTTTCTATTTGTAGTAATTTTTGTGAAACATTCCAAATTTAGTATAAAACCCTATGTGTTTGAACCCTACCCTATGTTTCATTGTTCACCTAGTTTAGAATTTGCTTTTAGTATTAGGACTATTAGATTTAATCTTCTTAAAATACCAGAGCATTTAACTAACATTGTGTATGACTCGTTTCTATACAACTTGTCATGTCTGTTGTATGCGAAGGCAGAGAGACTCTTTGGGAAGATGTATCCCCTCAAACCAACAAGCTAGAGTAGATATTGGTAACTACATTGATCAAAGCGAGGGTACTACTAAAGAAGAATCTTCCCTTTCACCAAAATCTATTGAAAACACTGAGGGGACCTTCCAAACAATGGTTGACGCAATAGTGGATGATCCACCAAAACATGTGCATTTGAATTTTCAATTACCAACCAAGAAAGGGATATTGTGCTAAAGAATATCCCACCTTCAACATTACTAGTCTTCTATGGTTTGGTGATTGAAGATCCAAACACATTCTTGTTCGAGTTTGATGTCCTATGTAGGAGCTATGACTACACAACTAATGCTCATAAGCTCAATCTGTTTCCTGCCACTTTAAAGGCTGATGCTCTAAGATGGTTTATGGGACTAGGCAGAGATGATGTTCCTGATTGGGACACCATGAAAACAAAATTCTTGGAGAAATACCAATATTATTGTAGAGGAGTTGATAGGAAAAGAGATGATATTTTTAGAATGACTCAAAAATAGATGAACCATTGGAGGATTATGTGGAAAGGTTCCAATTCTGCTTGAAGAAAAACCCACATAATAGACTCTTAAAAGAATCTTTGAAGCTTGTGTTCTTAAGAGGAGTTAATGGTGATTGCATGGATGCCCATAATCATATTGGGCAATGGGATGTGTCTCAATTACCCTTTGAAGATATTTTCAAGGCTTGTAGAAACTATTCTAGGACCTTTACTAAAAGATCAAGGGAAGAAAGAACATCCACCACTAGCAAGACATCTAATGGGGTTTCAAGAGTGGAGTTAAGTAACCTACTATCTAACATGAAGGAGGATATCATAAGTCATCTAGCTACTAAGTTGGACACTCTACATATAAATAAGAAATAGGAAGAAGTTGAAGCAATGCTCACTAAATATTGCCCCAATTGCAAACAAAGGAAAGCAAACTGCAAGTGCAAGAGGGTTTCTAGTATTACAAAAGACAAATGAAAGAAAATTGATTTTTAACAACTTGAAGGAGAGGATGGAAAACTATTTTACATTACTCAAAGAAGGCCATGGTATCCAAGGCAAGGTATGCCACAAGACCCTCTAAATTTGAATACATCTTTTTGAATTGTTAATCAAAATTTCTTTGGTTTGAATTCTTAGTTTTGGAAAAATAACCAAAACCATAACCAATGGAAAAACCCTTAGAAAAATTGGAACCAGTAGCAACCAAATGCATGGCCCCAAAAAAAATTTCAAGGTTCCAATTATAACTCTCAAAGGTCATTGCAGCAAAATTAGTGGCAACCACAATGGAAAAAAGGTCAACAATGGCAGCACCAAAATGTGAATTACCAATAGCCTTTGTTGCCTTCTTAGCCACAATAATAGGCTATTATGCCTAATCCACCAAATACAACATCTCAGCCACTAAGAGCACCACAATTACCTTCCTAGCTTGCACCTAACCCTAACAACAAGCTTGTCCAACAAGCTTATACTAATGAGGTTATACAATACCCCACTTATGGGGTAGAGGTGGGTGATGTCCACCTCAAGTCATGGAAAACATTAGTTGGACCTTCATCTGTTGGGAAATATCAGTCATCTTAGAAAGAAACATCCAAGATCAATAGTTCCTTTGGTAATTTTAATTTCTTCAAATTGCCTCAATGACACGAACTACTATGCCATAAGGTGAATCATACATAGTTCATTTCCCACATTGACCCTTAGAGAAAAAGTTAATGCTAATTAAACCAGTTCCAAACAACACCATTAAAAAAATTCAACAACCAAAATCAACAAACATGAAAGATGAAACAGACAATAGGAACACAGATTTACATGGGGAAAACCCTTTCGAGTAAAAAACCCCACACTCCAAAAGCCCAAATCACCACTGTATTATTCAGCAATAGAATACAGTTACAAATACAATTCAAACTCTAACCCTTTATAGAGTTTACATCTTGTTCCATCTGGAGAGAATCCGACAACATAACCCCTATTTTATTTCTCTCTATCTCTTTCGGCTACCCAGCCTTTTAGCCAATCGACAGCGCTGTCGGTAGCACCTTCCTTGCAGAATGTTCTAGGGTTTTATAACATTTTTTCTTAACCCTAACCCTAGTTACAACATTCCAACAAGAAACGGTTTGACTCAAACTTCCACAGATAAATGGTTACAAAATAGTTCAAACCTGTTGATTCGATCGTCATTTAATCCATCAGCAGCCGACAACCAACCATCGCTTTCCAACTATCAATTCTCCTTCATATACCGCTTGTCATGGTGAGGGTCCACCAAGACACGCGTACACCACTTGTGCAATTTTGGAGAATCAAGATGGGAATCTAAAATATTCACAAGTCTCATGAAAAAGACTTAAATATTTAATTCCCAACATGATATCATGTCATCACTGCTTACCACTCCCACACACCTTGCAAAAGTCTATCGAGACCCACCACAAGGGGCACAGGGTTAGTGGGGGTCATTGGATCAAGCACATCACAACCATAGATCAAGATCACCTTTAACCAATACATTGTGGTCCCCACAACCACCGTGACATCCGCGTTGCTACTAAAAAAACAATGCCCGCTCAGGATTGCTATGTCGCTAAAAAACTAAACTTCACAACCTCTATCAAAGGTTATGAAATTCCCAAAACCTACGACATGCCGATAAGCATGAGAACCCTAATGTCGCTAAGTCAGAAAGTTATGAAAATTTAGAACCCTGCAACATAGGTTCTAAAGTTATGATTTTCAGTGATCTTGTGACATACAATCCAAATAAGGGAAAAACACAATTGCTCCAAGAAGTTGATCAAGCTAGTAAATTAGAGTCACATTTCTCAACATTCTCCCACTTGACGAAGAACTTACTAGCTCCTTCTAAAGCTAGAGGTTAATGTATCATCCATCCATGCAACCAACAAGATCCTCAACCAATGATTTCATGCTCCAACTAAGACACCTACACCAACATCTAAGATGTTCACCATATCAGGAAACAATTCCTACTATCCTCTAAAGGAAAGGAATGAGCCATGATGAGTATGCACCAGTCTAAGGAACATAAGCACTAGATCCATTTGATAGAAAAGGCTTCAACATACGGCCACCACTCCATTGTTCTCACAGCTTATACAAAAGTATCAACATCATCAACTTCAAAGCTTCAACCTAAACACAACCGAGAAAAACATCCTCCAGAAATAAGATAGAACATAAGCTAGAATAACAACCAGAAAACTAACTACTCTCATCCAACTGATCAACCCACATGACTAAAAATAGCACCCATAGTAAGTGCTAATGCATCCAATCACACATACCTCTAAGGTATCAACACATAAACTCATGCCACTTCATAACCAACACATCATCTGCAAAAACAAGCTCCATGTGCCAACCAGTCGAAGAAGACAAAACACATCCAAGAACTCCCACTACATGGGTAATAAACCTGACAAGATCAAGGCATACCAAGTCTACCAATAACATAACATAGAGAGTGTAAACATGTTGTTTCAAGGAACCATCCACAATGATATGCAAAACCTGCAATTAAATAGCCTATAAGAACAACTCTCACCACAAGTCTTCACAACTCTCCCAAGTTCTCCACACCCAACAAAGGAAAAAGATTAAGAATCTCCATGTCATCACCCAAGAACATGAGTGAAAACACATGACTACAAGCTAGTGATCACTACAGCTCCGACCAAACCTCAAACCAATGTAATGTGAAACCAAACATCCAGGAAGACAACCAAGACCAAAGAGAAACTTTGCACATCATGTACATGTAGAAAATCCTCCTACATACACCTCTAAATGCCAATTTTGTCAAGTATGATCTCCTTCAAAACCCCAAGAGAAAATCCTTAACAACATCCAACTGTTCAATCACCAAGATCAAACATAACACATAAATCATGTAATCAACATGGATGTAAGCCTCTCAAAGAAGATCAAACTATTTCATTTCCCATTTCAAGAAATACGCCCAATGCATCTCCTAAAATCAACATCAATGAATGTAATCACAGTGCATAAGGAGATAACCATGATATCCATCTCTCACAATGAATCCTTCAAAATCATCTAATAGTAATTCAAGATCCATATCCATGAAAGAAAGCATAAAACACCTGAGAGAAACAATGGGCAATACCTCTCAAGCGATAAAATTTTTAGTAGACCAAGAGTGGGGAATGAGAATACTCCTTCAAGATATGCAAGCCATCATGACTCCTCCAAGAGAAATTTCCTCATTGGTCTTTGTTGAACTCACGTCCAACCAAGGTGAAGGCTTCTCTGAATTTCTACTAAAATCTTCATCAAGAGTAACAATCAATAGTTCTCTCCTCTCAAGAGAAATACATCCTCACCTTATTCTTCATGTATCCATGAGCACCTAAAAATGATCACCTCATGCTAAACTCCAAATGCATCATTGCACTATCATGAAGTTCTCAAGCATATGACCAATGCACCCAAAACACAAAGAATTACCAAACCACTGTGAAAGCTCAAAATATCTGAATCAAAAACTTATCATGACATCATGTTCTTACCATCCTCCTTAGGAGATCCCATGCTTCAAGTGAACTAACCATGGCCTCAAGAGAAACGCAACATGCCAAAACTCTAATGTGCAACCAAGAGTCTATCATGACATTAAGCAAACAAACTCTAAACCAACATCCCTTGTCAAGCACCACCAACACCTCAACCAAAGACTCCAAGAATCCTCCATGTTTTTGAGATGTTGCACATCTTCAAATAGTGTCCATGCAAATGCAGAAGAACCCTTCTACAACAACAAGATCTAAGAGCTCCTCTTAGTAACATTTGCAACACTAGAGAAGGCAATCCATCAACAAGTGATGAATCCATAGTCATTGCTAAAGCTCCCACTAAAATGTGACAATCGAGCTCTCAAGCATCATGACCCAACATCTGCTAATTTAAAAATCCTTCAAATCCACACATCAACATGTCCATAAAGTGGCACCGAGATCTCCAAAACAAGCAAAGATTAACATCACTATCAAAAGCTTACACAAAGCAGTGTATCCAAGCTATCCATGACATCATGATACAACATGCTTAAGGTCCCCATAACTAACTATTCAGGTACTCAACACCATCCATCCTCTCATCTCAAAGAAACCACACCAATGCACAAGTTACCACAAACAAGGCTAGCTAACAAGTCTACACAAACACTGCATCAACCTCATGGATATAGACAGTCCACTTACGAGTTATCTCACTATAGCCAATGGGTAGCTAATCCACCAACTGCATAACTCAAAGATCAATCACATCAAACATGCAAAACCATCATCACATTGGAAATATAAACACTAAGATCTCAAAGAGAATAACCACGTAGACAACATGACTCAAACACCAGATCAAGTCCAAATTCAATTTTCCAATCATGTCCACAACTCGAGCACCATAGTCTAGGAACCTAGCAAGCAACACCACATGAAACTTTGAGTGACTAATCGCGTACTAACACTCCCATGCAAAGAATACATCACATCTCCTCATACCATGCACAAAGCATGCATGCAAAACTATAACTATCTCATCCAACAATGCCCCAAAATCTAGGGTCTAGAAAATAGTTTAACAACAACTACACAAAACCACAAGTTTTTTCTTGGCCGTGTAAAACCTGCAAAACCACTATGTTCGAGAACACCCATGCACACCCATATCTACTTCACATCTAGACGACTCAAAAGTTTTGAAACATAAACACCATAATAGTTATACTAGAATAAAGGATTGTCATGAATATGCATAACCATAGATTCTTTAAACGGAAATCTATAAAACCCTCAAATCCAAAGAACATGGATTTGAGTGATGCAAGTACAATGCATCCTTAAAAGGAAACAAAAGTTCAAGAACTCCAGGCCCATATCAAGCCAACTCCAAAACCACCAACATGCACATGCATCCGAGTGAGAGATAGGATATTTCAAAAGCTTCTAGACCATCCAATGATCAACTCCATAGCCTACATGCAATCGGGGTAACATAAATCTATGCCTTCCAATACCAAGACAAAACACCCAGCATAAGCACATTTCTCCATATCTAAGAAACAACCCAAGCTTCTCCATATCATCAAGAAGCCCCTCACATAGACACCCAATATGAAAACTTTGTTGCAACACAACCATAGAGAAAACAATATTCCACCCCATGCATCAAGGTTATACCACTTCCAACTCACAAGCTTTAGGTTACATCATTTCAATATGACCAACACAAGTTTCTCCATCTTCCATACTATGTGTTGTCTCTTGGAACTCAAACAAAAGATCAGGAATTTCTGCTCACCAAAGGATCAATTCGTCAATCAATTCCTTTAGATTTCCTCAGGCCTACCACACTAAGAAATCTTCATAGAAGGAATACCCAGAACTAGAAACACCAAGGATCCATACATGCATCAACATGCAAGCCACATGTGACTCCATGCAAGTACATGCAACACACGTGCAAGTAAATAAACCTATACATGCAAGCAAAATTCAAATCCCAGAAGAAGGCTTTGATACCAATTGTTGAGGAATATTGGTCATCTCAGAAAGAAACATCCAAGATCAATACTGCCTTCGGTAATTTTAGTTTCTTCAAATTTCCTCAAAGACACGAACTACTATGCCATAAGGTGGAATCAAACATAGTTCATTTCCCACATTGACCCTTAGAGAAAAATTTAATGCTAATTAAACCAATTCCAAACAACACCATTAAACATATTCAATAACCAAAATCAACAAACATTAAAGATGAAATAGACAATAGGAACACACAAATTTATGTGGAAAAACCCTTTCTATTAAAAAACCCCACACTCCAAAATCCCAGATCGCCATTATATTATTCAGCAACAGAATATAGTTAAAAATACAATTCAGGCTCTAGGCCTTTACAGAGTTTACATCTTGTTCCATTCGAAGAGAATCTAAAAACATAACCCATATTCTATTTCCCTCCATCTCTTTTGGCTACCTAACCTCTCAGCCAATCAACAACACTGTTGGAAGCACCTTCCTTGCATAACGTTCTAGGGTTTTATAACATTCATTCTTAACCCTAACCCTAGTTACAACATTCCTATAGGAAACGATTCGTTTCAAAATTCCATAGATAAACGGTTACAAAACAGTTCAAACCTGCTGAGTCAATTGTCATTTAATCCATCAGCAGTCAGCAACCAACCATCGCTTTCCAACTATCAATTCTCCTTCATATACCATTTGTCGTGGTGAGGGTCCACCAAGACACGTGTACACCGCTTGTGTAATTCTGGAGAATCAAGATGGGAATCTACAATATTCACAACAAGTCTCACAGAAAAGACATAAATATTTAACTCCCAACATGAAGTCATGTCATCGCTGCTTACCACTCTTGCACACCCCTCAAAAGTCTGTCGGGACCCACCACAAGGGGCACGGGGTTAGCGGGCACCGTTAGATCAAGTACATTTCAACTATAGATCAAGATCATCTTTAACCAATACACTATGGTCCCCACAACCACCATGACATCCACATCACTACTGACAAACCAATGCCCGCTCAGGATCACTATGTCACTAAAAAACTAAATTTCACAACCTCTATCAAAGGTTATGAAATTCCCAAAACCCGCAACATGTTGATAAGTATGAGAACCCCAATGTCACTAAGTCGAAAAGTTATGAAAATTCAAAACCCTACGACATAGGTTCTAAAGTTAATATTTTCAGCGATCCCATGAAACACAAGCCGAATAAGGGAAAAACACAACTGCTCTAGGAAGTCGATCAAGCCAATAAATTTTAGTCACATTTCTCAACATCATCTCCTCAAATTACTAAGATGGAGGATGAGGAACCTATAGTTGAAGCTTTAGGCAATTCACCTCTAGAGTCTAGGTCAAATCAAATAAACCAAACCACCTCAAGTCTAGAGCCTCCTTTCCCTGAGTTTTTAGCCATTCAAAAACATCATACGCAAGCTAAGACAGACCTATTGGGTTAGCTTAAGGATGTCAGTATCAAAATCCCCCTCATCAAAACTATCAAGGATATTCCAATCTATACCAAAACAATAAGAGACCTATGTTTTAAGAAACCAAGGAGAAAGAGGAAGAACTCTTAGACAATTCATGTCCTAGGGAACCTTGTTGATATTATGCTAGGGAATATAACTATCCCTAAATACATAGAACCTAGAAGTCTAATAGTGGATGTTAATATTAATGGGACCCTTATCAAGAACACCTTGATTGATTTAGGGGTAGCAATTAATGTCATGACTAAGGAGAGAATGCAACTAATTCAGCTAGTTAATCCTAGACCTACACCAATTATTTTACAATTGGTAGATAGGTCAATACTGAAGCCTGAAGGGATCATTGAGCACTTAGTCATTTCCTTAGATTCATGGGAGTATCCTAAAGATTTTATAGTATTGCAACCAAAGGTCAACTATATCCACTCATTTTAGGTAGACCATGGTTAGCTACAACTGATGCATTTATAGGTTGTGGGTATGAGAACATGATAATATCTAATGGGACTATAACCAAGAAATTGGTTCTCTATCCACCAGTACAACCTCATAAAAATCTATAGCAAACTATATGGCATGCCTTGGATGAAGAAGACCACTTTTCCCTGCAAACTCACATGACAATAGAACATAACCCATATTAGGAACCCAAGATGAGGATGACTTAATTGACCATATCATACAAAATAACTACGATAGGGACTTGCAACAACAAGACTGTCTTTCATGTCTACAAGATCCACTGTAGAACATTATACCTATACATTCATCAGAAGAGGTGTCCCAACTATTCCATTCTCTTTTTCCACAACAATGTGTTCCCAACATTAGTGGCCCTTCTCTCTCATCTGTGCAATCAAAATCTAAAACATGGGAAATCATGTTATGTAAAACCCTAAGCATCAACAATGGATCAACTAAAGAACAACAAAATTCCCCAAACACTGTGCTGTAAAAACATGCAACATCCTTTGCATGGGACTACCATGATATGAAAGTGATTGATCTAAAGGTTTTCATGCATAGGATCTACATAAATGATGGTTTCAATCCAATTAGATGGCCTCAAAAGAGAATGAACCCTACCTTAAGAGAAATAGTCAAGATTGAGTTGCAAAAGCTACTTGATGTAGGCTTCATTTATCCCATTTTGATAGCCAATGGGTATCACCATTAGTCATTGTTCCTAAGAAAGGAGGAAAATGGAGGGTATGTGTGGACTATAGGGAGCTAAATACATCAACTAGAAAGGATCACTTCTCCCTACCCTTCATTTACCAAGTGTTTGATTCCTTAGCAAGGAAAAAGTACTTCTCTTTCCTAGATGGGTTTAGTGGCTATAACCAGATAAAGATAGCTCCAAAGGACCAAGATAAGACTACATTTACATGCCCTTGGGGTGCCTATGCCTATTCTATTCTTCCCTTTCAACTATGTAATTCCCTAGGATTTTTTCAAAGGGCAGTGATATGTATCTTTTTAGACTATGTGCTCATGATTCCATGGAAATATACATGGATGACTTCACTAAATATGAAGACGCCTATTAAGATGCACTCAAAAATCTAGAAAAAGGTTTTGAAAAGGTATAAAGAACATAACCTATCCTTGAGTCGTGAAAATTGTTTCGTGATGATGACTCAAGGGATTGTTCTAGGACACTTTATCACGAGTGAAGGAATTCAGGTGGATCCCAACAGGATTGAGATCATTTCTACACTTCATGTGTCATAGAAGCAAAAAGATGTCAGTAGCTTTTTGGGACATGCAGGCTACTATAGGAGATTCATCCAAGATTTCAGTAAAATTGCAGCATCCTTATTTTTCTTACTTACCAAAGACAGAATTTGAATGGACTATAGAATTTCAATGTTCCTTTAAAGCACTTAAGATAACTTTGACACAAGCACCTGGCTTAAGAGGGCCAAAGTGGAAACTACCTTTCCATATACACACTGATGATTTAGATTTTTCTATAGGAGTATTCTTTGGACAAAAATAAGGTAACAAAGAATATGCCATCTACTATATCAGCAAAAATTTGCAAGGAGTTGAACTTAACTACACTATCATAGAGAAAACGATGTTGGTAGTTGTTTATGCTATCAACAAGTTTAGGCATTATATCATTGGCTATCAAGTTTTTATCCACACAGATCACACAACCATAATACAATTAATGAAAAAACCTATAGTTGGGGGGAGACTAGTCAGATGGCTTCTCTTACTACAAGAGTTTGATATAACAAAAGTGGATAAGATAGGGAAAGCTAATGTGGTGGCAAATTTCCAGTCTAAATTGCCTACACAAATAGAAGGTGTTGTGGATGACTCTTTTCCAAATGAGTATTTATTTTCTTACTATACACACACCATGGTTTGCTGATATTGCAAATTACTTAGTGGTAGGGAAGATGCCATCACATTTCTCTCCTAGGGAAAAGAGACAGTTGGTGCATAAAAGCTCTCCATATTCTTGGGTAGCTGGTTACTTATTCTACACTGGTCCAGATAATATCATGAGAATATGTATAAGAGAAGATGAGGTCTTTGACATTCTAAACGCTTGCCATGATGAGCCTTGTGGGGGTCACTTTGTAGCCAAAAGGAAAATATTTAAGATCTTGACAACAAGTTACTACTGGCCAACTCTCCACAAGGATTTAGTGGAGTATACCAAGAGTTGTGACATATGTCAAAGAATGGGAAAACCAACAAGGATAGATGAAATTCCTTTGCAACCACAAACATCACTAGCACCATTTGATAAATGGGGGCTTGACTTCATTAGCCCAATTTCACCAACCTTTAATAACAAAGAGTATATTTTGGTTTGTACAAACTATTTGACAAAATGGGTTGAACTCAAGACATTATAGTTTGCAAGAGATAGAAATGTAGCTAAGTTCTTGTATGAAGACATATTTACCAAGTATGGAGTACCTAGAAAATTGTCATTAATCAAGGTCCCCAATTTACTTTTGACCTTATAATCAATTGGTTAAAGAATATTCAATAAGACATAGAAAATCAACACCTTATCATCCCTAAGCCAATGGGCAGGTGGAGGTTACAAATAGAGAGAATGAGAATATTCTGACCAAAATAGTGCAAATTCACAAAAAGGACTAGGCATCAAGATTCCCTAAAGTAGTGTGGACCTATAGAACAACATGGAAAACAACTATAGGTTTCACACCTTATAAATTAGACTATGGGAAAATAGCAATTTTGCAAACAGATTTTTAGTACAAGACACTTAGGATAGCAATGGATTTAGGAATAGATTTGACAGAAGCACAGAAGGAAAGGTTACAAAGTCTAAATAGATTGGATTAAATTAGAATGGAGGTCATGCATCATATAGAGATCATTCAAAAATAGAGAACTAAATGGCATAATTAGTTTATAAAGGCCAAAGAGTTCACTATAGGTGACTGGGCTTTACTATATGATTCCAAATACAAAGACCAAAAGGGTAAGTTACAATCTAGATAGTTGGAACCCTATGAAATTCAACATGTATTTCCCAATGGAGCAGTCAAGTTACAAACTATAAATGCAGTTAGATTCACACTGTTGGTGAATGGACACAAATTGAAGATATATAAGTAGCCAACTCAGAAAGATGATTTTCCTCTTTCTCTAATGCATCTATATGGTCAAAAAAATGGTTTAGATACAGAAAATCTATCACTTGATAACACCTCAATAGCAAATACTATTGATTCTCACGGTGCCTCAGTAGATGACCTACACAATTCATCTCCTGATGTTACTCAGGTATAAATTACTATCCCACACTTTTAAGCACACACAACATAGTTACTATGATTCAAAATCTTCTTCCAAGTATGCTTCATATTATTGAGGGGACCTGTAGCTTAATGTATTAAAGCTGCCACAATCCAATTCAGGACCTGTTGTAGTAGGGACCTATAGCTTAATACATATGAGTTGTCATAGTTCAATTCATGACTTGTTGCAGAAGGTACCTGTAGCGCTATCTGTCAGCATGGTTAAAATTTTGCATATAATTAATTACAATTCATCACCTTCCACTCCACTTTTTCCCACACATGCAACATCAATCCTATCAAGTTAGTACATGCAACATGCTCATTTCATCACACATGCCAACCTATCATTTTTTTTTATTTTTTATTTTTTATTTTTTATTTTTTTAGACTGCAGGAATCGGGTAGCACGACCCCCTATAAACTGCAGTGCGCCTGGTAAACTTTTTAACGTGACCGGCGACGCTGGCGTGACATGCCCTCCGGTACCACAGGACGGGGGGAGACTAGAACTCGTTACCAGTAGAGCCGCAACGGAATTACTTAGCCAACCGAGCTAGGGCCCCCGCCCACATGCCAACCTATCATTAATTTCACCATACATTATAATTAACTCTTGTCAAATCAAAAACATACTATGGACACTCTTTAATTATCCTCACATGCACAGAGTTATATTAATCACATCCAAAAGGCATGCATACTACACTACCATAATTATCATAGATTTTCAAAGCTTTCATTTTGTATTTACCTTAAATTTTGCATGTTATCGATTCATTACTTTTATTTTCATATTTTTCAAGCATACCCTCTACCTATTTCACATGAATTGAAGTGAGTTCACTTCAAAATTTAAGTTGGGGGGAGGGGTAATATATAATCCAAATTTTTAGTTTTCCTCCACCAAAATCCAAATACAAAAATAAACATACAAACTATTTTTTCCTTAATACCTTTTGCACCTGCAATCGTTTGCTATCAAGTTTAGTTGTCAATTCCCTAGATTCTAAGCTAATTTAAAACCAATTCAAGTTAAATTAAGCTGATACAGAGGAGAAAGGGATGTAACAGATGCAGTTATAGTGGGAAAGTGCATGTGAGTGTAGCAAAATAGAGAGGGTTTGAGGGTGGTTGAATTAAATTTGAGCTAAATTTTTAGAGCTTTGAGTAGAGGCAAAATATTTCACCATGGGAGGTGACATTATTTGAAGGGATCCATCAACATATAAACAAATACTGGAGGACACATTATGTATTCCCATTTTCACAAGGGCAGGATGGTTGGATTACTTCCTAAAATTGATAGAGTTTAATGAAGACATGACGAGGTAATTTACAGCTACATTACAACTTAATGAAGCCACAATTAAGGGATTGAAAGTCGATGCTTCAAAGGTTACAATTGCATAAGCGTCTAGCCTACCGAGGATTGGAGTTGAATTCCCTGTTCGAGAAAATGTAGTAGCTACCAAGGATGAGTTTAGAGAGCTAGGAGAAAACATTGATTCCTCATCACAAGGTACCAAGAGACTATCACTTTCATGGTTATGGGCCTCCTGTGCTTCTTATATAATTAAGTATATTACTTGTGTTGGTAGGTTATCCCTTTTGTACAATGTACATTTCAAGTTATTAATTCATTTGTCATAATAGATTGGTCAATGTTCCCAATTATCATTACAATTTTCTAAAAAGAATGGGGTCTAAATATCAGAGGAAGCAAAATGATTAAGCCTTATCACATTACTATCTGGTAACCTTATTAGTGAAAAGGATCCTTAGGATCCAACATCCCCAGCTGTCTTCGGAAATTTTTGTAATTTGTAAAGACATTAATCACATTCTTGGGGAACCAATGGTTCCAAAAACCCTAGAATCACATGTGTCTATAAGAGAAACTCCTCTTGTTTCACCTACTGCTTCACCTACCCATAGCTTGTTAGAACAAAATGATCTACTAAGAGGAGGTGAATCAATAGATATTAAAACTTTTAGTTCTTAAATACTTTTGCAGATTCAATCCTAAACTCAGATGTGCAAATTGAAACATAAACAAATATAATAACCGCAAGCACACAAGGGAGCTCAACACATAACACCAAATATACGTGGAAAACCCAAGATGGGAAAAAACACTATGATAAATGTTGCTAGGATCTACTATCCTAATCCAACCTCATAGTCAATGAAGTTCAATTACAATGTTTAGGGGTGCAACCCAAGGAAGCAACAACTCCCTATTTAGAAGCTACAACTTCAAGGATACTACTACACCCTATTCTAAGCTACAACTTAGTGCAAATGGAGGCTACAACCTCTTGCAAAATTACAAGTTCAAATATGCATATGAGTGGTCCTACATAAACCTAAGATGCATCAATACACACAATACTTTGTTACACTTATTGCAACTTACACTCTACTATTGTAGTTGCACTCTCAGTACCACATACTTCTGCTCTACACACTTCTTTGCTCTACACTCTCAACTATACTTCTCTCTATTAAACACACAGTGCACTTAAAAACTTCTCTCTCCCTTTCTACCATACACTTCTATCCATAGATCATGCCCTAATTGTCTTACGTTTTGACCAAACTACAATTACTACCTCGGGACCCACATCATCATCCAAATCAGCCCTAGCCTCATATTAGGGTTTCCATTATTCGTTAGCTTCACCAATAGGCTACTAGTTCATCGAGCCATACACCATCATAAAGACATCTTATAAGATTTATCATATATCACCATGCCATGCATTGATCCATACAACATTAAATTCAATTTCAGAGAATTTTCCTTTGTTCTCCCTGTCGAATCCTAAAGTCTGATTGTGCATTTAATGCTCTCTTCTAATCCCTCAATCTAATTTTGATCTCAATCACTTCGGTAATCTATTTTTTCACCTACAAGATCAAATCTTCATTCAATTGGTTGCTAGGAGCAGTTAGACCAATTAACTCTCTGCTTTGTGTCGGTTTCCAACTAAAACCCTGTTCACATGGAGTTAGCCATTTCAATTCTTTGCATTTGAACTCTCACCATCGATCTATTCATTTCATGCCCTGATCTTGTGATCCTCATTTACTATCATATGTTTAAATCACAACCATTCGATAAACAATTGTCAAATCTCCATCATCAATCTAACATATCACTTTGTTGTTGGGACATCCATTATAGTCTCACGGATGTCCATCGTTCTCATTGATGAGAATTTCCTTTGAGTGCATGGGCCCATATGCCATCTAGATCTTCCATGTTGTTGCCACGTCATTCACAACACCAATGAGAAATGACATATCGAGCAATCGTCCCTTGCCATCTATTAGCCATCGTCACATTTGGGTCCCACTTAGCACCACACACTCCTATCATCCTATCAAAGAGACCTTTAAGGTCTTGGCGATATGCCAATGTATCATCGATGAAAGAGTCATCAATTCATCAAGGAGACATCCTTTAATGTCCAGCCGACAACACGTTGTCACCTCGATCAAGACCATTTATGATGTCACTAATCCATTTCACCGTCATGTGGCTGCATTGTAATCCATAACAAGGATGTTGATTACAGTTCATCCAATCTCGTTATGCCATGCATCCGCTTCATCATCATAGTCACCCACATCATTATGACTTGGTCCCACTCGACCATTTCCTTCACATCGCCATGTTAGGGAGACATTTACAAAAGTCTCATCGACGCCATACAATCTCATTGATAACACTTCCATACTCCTTATCACTCCATCGAGGAGACTTCTCCCAAACTCTTGCCGATACGTCAATGTCTCATCGATAAGATAGCTATTGATCTGTTGAAGAGACATGGATGCAATTCTTCCCGACACCGTATTGTCTCATTGATAAATTTCCATAGTATCACCATTGATATGTCAAAGAGACATAGCCCATTCTCTCATTGATATAGAACTATCACACCGATGGTATAGCCATTGAGCTGTTGAAGAGATTCTTGGGCTAGTCTCACTGAAATACTCTTGTCATGACAATAACCCTTAAGAACACCACCAATTGGTTTCCAAGAAGTGAGGGGCCATCACGAGATGAACATAAAGGGCTTAAGTTATTACTTAAGCTTCCTACAACTACCAAACACAAATCACTATAAAAAATAGAAGATATGCTCATATACCATGACTACAAACAACCTAGGGTTTAATTGATGAACCCTAAAACACCTAGAGGTTAATATAATTCATTTATGGGCATGACATATATCCTTTGGGCTTGCACAATACCTTTCTGGAAAGCTCTCAAAAAACCTATCATGAATCATCCACTCAATTCGCCATCAGATCCATTACTCTCTCATCCATCTTTTGTCATTATGCCAACAAACTCCTTTGCCTAATTTTCACTTTTGACATCAATGTTAGCAATATGCACATCTACACAGGGTCAATACACTTCTCTTCTGATTCCCTTTTGAATCTCCCCCTTTGGCATTGATGGTAAAACTCTAACTGCTCAATCAGATACCACTGAAGCTCTGCACTAATTTTATTATACAAATTGTAACACAACTCCCCCTATGAAATAGATCTCTCTTCTCTTCTTAGCATGCTTCTATTTTGCATCACATTTATCCCCCTTTCACATAATAGTAAAGGGTACACTCCCCCTAAGGAAATGGTCCAATCTTGACAAACTCTACTACCATCAAATCGTTAGAAATTGTAAAACCAAAATTTACATGATTTGATCACTAATGGTTAGTGGCATGTGGTGGGAGAAACTACTCCCAGATTCAACCTCAAATATTCAAATTTTTTTGTAGGAAGAGGCTTTGTAAATATTGTGTGATCGAAAATAGATGCGTAATGAAATAAATAAAAACTATTCAAGCACACCAATAAGACATTGTATCAAAATAGAAAATAAAATGTAAGTAGTTGCAAACTCAATATTCTGCTTCGATTGTCATCCTATTGTCCTCTATCTTCAGTGTTTTTGTTGATTCCAGCTTTTGCTCTCAGATTATATGCTAGGCTCAACAAACTATCTTCCTAAAGAACGAGATTTAAATATGATGCATGATGCAAGATTAAGCCATGATATGGGATAAGACTAAGATGATCAAAATAAACATGATGCTATGATATTAGAATGCTAAATGAATTAAATGCATAAACTCTAATTAATTGCCTATTATCAATGCTTAGATTCACACAGGTATTTATAGAGTTTTTCGAAGGATTCTGATTGGCTGTCTTGATTAACGGCTGTGATAATTCTTGGCAGATCGAATGGCTGAAGATGGATGAAATTGAAGAGAAAATAGAAGAAAACCTGAAAACAAGATTTTTCTATTTTTATGAAAGATGAAAAGATAAGAAGATAAGAAATCATCTTTCTTTAAAAAGATAAAAGAAAGATTTAAAAGCTGATAAATAATGAATTAAAAATTCAATTATTTATTTGTAGATGATATTCAGCTTTTTCTTAATTAAATGAAATATTTAATTAAGCTTTTAAAGCAGAAGAAAGTTTGTGATAAGAAGAAAGCTTTAATTAGGATTTTTGAAGAAAACAGAAGATATCATATCTAAATAAAATATTTAATTATGATATGAGAAGAAAACAGAAGATTTCACAATTAAATAAAATATATAGTTGTGATTTTAGAAAGAAAGCATAAGATCTTTAATTAAATAAGATTTATTAATTAAATCACATTTATGAAATTAATTAAATGAAACATTTAATTATTTAGAAGAAGAAATTAAAATAGAAGAAAGAGAGATATTTAAACTTAATTAAATCAAAAGATTTAATTTAAATTCAAACAATGATAATTAATTTAAATAAATAAAATGCATTTATTTAATTAATTAAGTGGACATATGAAAATAATTAAATAAAATAAATTTATTTAATTATGAAAGAAGAATAAGATGAATGAACAATATAATTAAATTAATTAAATTTTATCATATGTAGAGGATTTTAGAAAAATTAATTAAATAATAAATATTTAATTAATTGCCAGGATTATAGACATGACCATTTTTATGCGTATACATTTTGCCCCTCTTTGAAATGATGTGTGAAACACATTGCTTCAAAGAAAATAAAAAAAATTTGCCCCTGATATGTTTCTGATTTTTTGATGTCGATGATGCCCCCTCGGGAGGTAAATCACAGAAGATGGTGTCAAGAATAATAGGAAAATAGTGATTTAGCTCCCGATAAATGATGTTTGTGATGGCCCAGTGAAAAATAATATGGAAGGAATGAAAAATTCCATGAACTTTCACCCTAATAGACCCTTAAAAGGTAAAAAGGGGTAAAATGAAGTGTCATTTTCACCCTGCTGCTACAGTGAAAAGTGAGCTCTGATAGTGACTTGGCGAGATGGAGATCCCATTGCACAGGCATATATTTGAGCGAGCACGCCGATACCAGAGACTAGTTGTGTATGGACCATCGATGAGTGATTCTAACTGTATGATTTCGAATTTTGCATTTTGGATCGATTTTGCAAATGTTTTAGGTCGGTTTTTAGTTTTTTCATCACGTTTTAGTGCATTTGATAAAACTTTTAGCGCTTTCGCAGATTTCCGTAGCGCATATAAGAAATTATGTAGTGCATACGGGGTGGGTTTAAAATTCATCTTGTAGCGCATTCGATAGATAGAGTAGCCCATATAGGTTAAAATCGGCTATTATGATCCTGTAGCACATCTAGGGCACAGAATTGCGCATATAAGGCTAGGCCACAAAATAGATAAAGTTGCACATTTGAGAGTTAAAGTTGTGCATCCATATGATAGATTAGCGCATATCGAGTTTTAGCGCATTGGGGAAAAATTTTAGCGCATTTAATTGAAACTGTAGCGCATTTGTGTTTTAGCGCATATGGGTAACAGAGCGGCGCATATGTGAAATTTTTGACAGAATGCCTGTGTGATGAAAAATGATGATTTACATTGCTTCCTTAGTCAATAGATAGATAAATTATAGTACCATCATGGTGATATGGATAAAAATGATAGAAAAATCTGATAAAGAACTGATAACTTTGCTTCCAAAATAGAAAACAAAGAGTAGATAGCTGATAACTTTGTTAAAAACAAAGAGTACAGTGAACAATTGATTGTGTTTTGATAACTTTGCTTCTCGCGATTGAGAACAAAGAGTAGATGTTTGATAAATTTGCTTTCTGCGATAGAAACTAAATAGTAAAATGAGGATATAAATTTGCATTCATGACTGAAATACAAATAGGAAATGAATTGTGTGTTGATAAATTTGCATTCCTGAAAAGAAAAACAAATAGTAAATGATGATAGAGTAGATTGATTGGATATTTAGATAGATTGATTTAACACTTGATATGGGTCATTGATTGAATTTCCTGGATAGATAGATCACATGATATGAGTCTGATTTATGTGTCATTTGTGATGATCAAACAAAATAGGAGGCTTTCAAAAGCCTCCAGATTAGAGAGCGGTTCCCACTATGTTGGGAGCGAGTAAGAGAGCTTACACCAGCTGAGTTACAGTTGATAGCAGATTGTAGACTGGGACCTTTGTTGATGATGCCGCGATGTATTCGGGTCAACAGAAGACTGTTGACTGCTTTGGCAGAGAGATGGCACTCGGAGCATAACACTTTTCATTTGCCGACCGGTGAGATGCGTGTGACGCCCGAGGATGTGTATAGGATTCTTGGGGTTCCAGTTGTCGGTGCCCTTGTGGTTTATGACCACAAGGAGATTGGTAGGACCGAGGCGCTGTAGCGGATATGCGACGATGCGAGAATTTATGGATATTGGGTAGATTGGGAGGATTTTAGTAGACATCCAGCCTTAGTTGTTGTGTTGGCTGCATTCATTGGAGGCTTCCTTTGACCGGACCATCGGTCAAAGGGATTTGCAGTTGGTTGGGGTAGGATGTTGGAGTGGTTGGTGACACAGCCACGGAGGTATGCTTGGGGGAGCTATATATTAGCGGACATGTATCATGATCTTCATCAGGTTGTATATAGAGGATCCACTAGCTTGGATAGTGGGGTGACACTTCTATAGATCTGGGTGTGGGAGCATATTGCGATCACAAGACCACTTTGCACGAGAGATAGTCCAACAGGGAGGCCCTATGTGTATGCATATTCTGGTGCACTTGTCTAGCAAAAGCTGGGCAAGGTAGAGTATTGGCGACGGGTATAGGATGATATAGATGTAGTGATATGGAGACCGTACACGGATTGTGAGGCATGGGGGAGTGATCACTTAGAGATGTCATTTGTCTGTGGACTGCGATATCTGATAGGGCAGACTCCCTTTATTATTGAGAGATTTCTGGCATTGCGGGTGCTGAGACAGTTTGGTTTCACACAGGGGGTGCCACAGGGCGTTGCTCATTATGGGCGGTGCAAGGGTGATCTAGGATGGGGGCCATGTATCCGGTACCAGGTAGCATATACAGAGTATTCTACCTTACAGCCAGAGGTATGGACAGATAGACCAGAGGTTGTGGATGCAAGGATGACTGATGATTATGCACAATATTTCCATACACATCCATTTCCATGGTTTACAGTGCCAGATGAGCCATGGGCCATTAGGGGATAGGGGGATGTGGCTGGCAGAGAGCAGGCGATGGGTGGAGGAGAGGAGGAGGAGGAGGGAGATGAGGAGGAGGGAGATGAGGTGATGGGTGAAGGAGATGAGGAGGAGGAGAGTGAAGGAGATGGTGATGAGGACAGAGCGGATGGCAGAGATGATAGGGGAGATGATGATGGAGAGGAGAGGCGGTAGAGGCTGGACAGTCTAGGCAGAGCACAGATTATTCGGCGAGCCAAATCTGGTGGCAGACTATGGACAGTGATTAGGGTGTCATCCTCGTCTCAGCAGGAACAGATGGCTACATTGCAGACTCAGGTTCAGACATTGCAGGGATAGCAGACACAGCTACAGAACCAGCTAGCTCAAGCACAGAGTGTGATAATACAGTTGCAGACATAGCTTTCACAGGCTCAGATGCAAGTACAGGCACAGGCGCCTGCCCCAGATTCCCAGGTGACACAGTTGGTAGTGGAGAGGGATGCACTTAGACGACGGGCACTGGAGGCCGAGGGTGTGGCACAGAGACTCATGGGTACCGTAGAGAGTACATAATTATGGGAGGCCATTGCAGAGGGATTTGAGGCAGCTAGAGAGGCCGAGTACTACAGAGTCTGATATGAGGAGTTGTGTCCTCCCAAGCGTCGAGAGCCTTATCCCCGATCACATAGCAGTACAAGGACCCGATCACGGACATTGACACATGGCAGAGAGGTTACAGAGCCTCGACGGGATCCTGATGCAGGGGTAGTGGCAGGCCGCCTCCTTCTAGACTAGCTCCTTCAGGGGCATCTACCAGCTAGTGATTGGGACAGATATATTTTGTACATATGCAGGGCATGTATATTGAGTTTTGATCATATCTCATGTATTATGTTTTGAACTTTTTAGTTTCATTTGGACATTGGACATTTGTATTATTTTGATGAGCGATGATATGCAGTGGCGATGATTTTGATGATGATATATTTGTGTATTTTTGATGTGATATGGATGCTACTTTTATGCATGTATGATATGAGATGGATTTTGATATGTTTTTACTATTTTTGCGGACTAATCTTTATGATGCAGGATGATTTAATGATATGATGCAGACGGATGATATAGGATGTAGATGCAATGATTGTAATATATATATGAGATGTTGATTTTTGAATTTTGTTTCAAATGCAGAAATGGATAGTATGTTTAGGAAATGCATCATGAAATTTATGATATGAAAATGGTAGATAATGAAAAATGTGATACTGCTAATGATAATGATGAAAAGATAAATGATATGTTTGGTAATGTTTATGTAATGAAAATGGCAATGTGATGATAATAGAATAATTATAATGTGGAATGCAATAATATGAAAGGAATGAGTGCAATGGTAATGAAATGATATGAGATGATGATGATGATAAATGGTAGTAAATGATAAATGATAAAATGATAATGGGATGATGAATGATAATGATATGAGAGAAAAGATAATGATAAGAGTAATCGAGAAATGATGATGTTATGAAAAATAATGAAAAAAATGATATGAAATGATGAATGAATAAGAAATGATAAGGTTATGAAAATAAATGGGATGAAATGATAAAGGATAAGGATCTAATGATAGAAAATAAAATAGAAATAATAATGATAATGATAGAAAGTGCAATAGGAATGATAATGATAATGATAATGATAATGAATGAGAAATGATAATGAAATAGAAATGATAATGATAATGATGAAATGATAATGAATCAAAAATGATAATGATAATGATAATGATAATGATGAAATGATAATGAATGAGGAATGATAATGAAATACAAATGATAAGGATAATGATGAAATGATAATGATAATGATAATGATGAAATGATAATGAATGAGAAATGATAATGATAATGATAATGATAAAATGATAATAAACCAAATGTCCAAATGTCCTCCATAAAGAGTTCAAAACTACATGACAACCGTTAATGTTTTCATTCAGCCTTTCAGAATACTGATGTGAATCTAATATGTAGATATATACAATGATCTAACGAATATGCAACTAAATGAAACTAACCAATGTGTTGAGCCTGTTATAAGCATTCTTGAATCATCATAGAGCATTTTAAAATGTTGGAAGTATGTACAAGCATCAGAGGGGAAATTAGCGCCAATGATGACCTAAGTACAACTTTCATGATTTTTGATATATCAAGCGAACACAAGCATCGAGGTATAATTGAACCGAGATGACCTGAGCATTTCTTGCATAAACAGACAAAGATTAACCACCCTTCCGATACAAATGTGGAACTTTTATCAATCATATTGCTTTGGTAATCATATCCTATGACATATTTGCATCAAATTGATCGTTAACCTCAAGACAGCAGACAAAGAAAAATCATTCTCGTTCCTTGCCACTCTAGTTTAGTACATCATCGAGTGTGCTCCAGAGTAATGATATTGAAAATCAAACAACCTTTGTTCAAAATGTAATACTATTATTTCATACATTATTCAGATTTTTGGATCATCCAATAGACAATGATATGGTATCTGCTGAAAATTGTTCATGATATGAAGCGATGATCGGAGAAGGTTTTGTGTGAGTTGGTTGTTTGTTCGTATGATTGGACTTTATGACATTGTTCAGCTGTCTTAGTATGCTATGAAAGTTAAGGGCCCCTAGTTGAGTTTTTGCCCCGTTTATTGATACAACTTGCAAAAAAGGAATATGTACAATGATCAAGCCATGGTAAGACGTTTTATCACTCTAGGAAAATGACAGCAGGATGATGCAATTATAACCCTAAGATGTGGAAAAAGATGCGGAAAAAGGAAAAGCTGAAAATCCAAAGTGCAAAACAGGAACTAATAGATGGAGAGGTACAGATAGCGTCTGTTTGCCAGATTTTTACTGTCTATGTTTATTGCATTTTTTATTTTTATTTTTTAATTTTTTTGTATTTTTCTGTCAATAGACTGCCTGTTTGCCAGGTTTTCACCCTATGACATTTTTTGCTGTTTTTTTGAATTTTTTCAGGACTTTTTCTGCTATTTTGAATATTTTTTAGGACTTTTTCTTCGTTTTTGAATTTTTGGGACTTTTTCTTGTTTTTGAATTTTTTCAGGACTTTTTCTGATTTTTTTGTATTTCTTCAGGATTTTTTCTGCTGTTTTTTGAATTTTTTAAGGACTTTTTCTAATTTTTTTGTATTTCTTCAGGACTTTTTCTAGATGATGATAGCTGAATTAAACATAATATTTCTTGAGATGCATGTTGTTGATGGGTTCATCAAATAGGTCCCATTCTGGCGTTGATAACTTGTAGGCTTCTGAACCATAGACTGCAATAACCACATAAGGTCCTAGCCAATTTGATTCAAATTTACCTTTATTTGCTTTGTCTTGTTGATTGTGTGGGTTTTCTTTTAGAACTAGATCACCCACCTAAAAGGTACGTGGCTTTACTTTGTGATTATAGTTGCGAGACATCATTTGTTGGTATGCTTTCAAATGGTGAGCTGCTCTCTATCTATTTTCATCTAGAAGTTCTAACTCTTGTAGTCGGGAAACTCTGTATTCATCATCAGTTATGAGACCTTTCAGTGATACTCTAAGTGATGGTATTTCAACCTCTAAAGGCAATATGGCTTCTACTCCATAGACCAGAGCATAGGGTGTTGCTCTTGTTGGTGTTCGGACACTAGTTCTGTAAGCCCACAAGGTGGGATTGAGTTGAACATGCCAATCTTTCCCTGACTCATTGACGGTCTTCTTCAAAATCTTTAGTATAGTCTTGTTTGAGGCCTCTGCTTGGCCATTCCCTTGTGGATAGTAAGGCGTTGAATATCTGTGCTGAATACAAAATCTTTCACAAAGTTCATTAACATCCTGATTCTTGAAAGGTCGACCATTATCTGTAATAATGGTATTAGGAATACCATAACGACAAATAATGTAGTTGAGTATGAAGGATGAAATTTGTTTTCCAGTGACTTTAGAGAGAGGTACTGTCTCAATCCACTTAGTGAAATATTATGTCACTATGATGATGAACTTATGCCCATTTGAAGATGAAGGATGAATTTTGCCTACTAGATCTAACCCCCATTGAGAAAATGGCCAGGTTGGTGTGAACGAGTGAAGTTCTTATGCAAAAGCATGAATAAGATTCCCATGAATCTGACATTTTGAGCATGTTTTAACAAAAGTGAATGATTCCCTCTCCATTGTAGGTCAGTTTTAACCCATTCTAATCAATTTATTGGATAAGGTTAGTCCACTTGAATGAGTACCACAAATGTCCCCATGAACTTCTTGTAAAGCATTGTCAGATTCGTCACGTTCAAGACATCGAAGTAAAGTACCATCAAGACCACGGCGATAAAGGGTATCAGCGATAAGGGTATAGCGAGAGGATTGTCGGATAAAGTTACGTTTTTGGTTACAAGATAAGTCAGGTGGTAAAATGTCATCTTTTAGGTAGGCATAAATCCTACCATACCAGGGCGAATCAGATCCTACCAAGTGGCAGATAATTTGGCTTTCGGGTGTGTCATAAGTAGGTGTAAATAATTGTTCCACCAGAAATTCATAGCAAGTCTATTTTTCTAGGAGTTGTACCAATGATGCGATCGTAGCCATAGCGTCAGCTGCTTTGTTATCAATCCTTAGAATTTGTGTGAACTGGATGTCCACAAAGTACTTCTTGAAGTCATCGATCATCTTTTTGTATGGCAACAATTTGTCATCTTTAGTCTGATAATTATCTTTGATTTGGTTAATGACTAGCTATGAGTCACCATAAACTTGTAGCTCAGTAATCCTCCATTCCAATGTTGTCTTTACTCCAGTGATTAGTGCTTCATATTCAGCTATGTTATTGGTGCATGGAAACATTAGCCTATATGACCAAGGAATGGTATGTCCTTGAGGGGTGACAAAGAGAATGCCTGCCCCCAATCCATGTTGAGTAAAAGAACCATCAAAGTATAAGGACCATAGCTGCTTAGATTCTGCAGTGAAAACATCGGCATTTGGAAATTCAATGTGCAAGGGGTGCTCTGCTTGTAGGGGAGTGTCTGCTAGTTGATCAGCGATAACTTGTCCCTTGATTGCTTTGCAATCAACATAGTGTATGTCAAACTCACTCAGAATCATGACCCATTTTTGTAACCTTCATGTCAACGTAGCTTTGCTTAACAGATATTTAAGTGGATCAATCTTTGCAACAAGATTAATTGTATGTGTTAACATATAGTGTCAAAAAATTTATGAAGCAAAGACTACTGGTAGGCAAGCCTTCTCAATGAAAGTGTAGTTGAGTTCATGTCCTGTCAATGTTCGGATGATATAATATATTGCGCGTTCTTTCCCTATATGGTCTTCTTGTGCTAGCAATGCACCCAAGGATGTTTCTATTGCGACAATGTACAAGATCAATGGTTTATCTAGATTTGGTGGTACTAGAACTGGTGGGTTCATCAGGTACTACTTGATTTGTTGAAATGCCATTTCACATTTGTCATCCCATCTAAAAGGAACATTCTTATGCAGGAGATGTGTGAACAATAGACTTTTGTTGGCCAATTGCGCAATGAATCTTCTTATGGACTGAAGTCGCCCTTGTAATGATCTCAATTGACTGATGTTCTTTGGAGGAGACATCTCCATGATTGCCTAAACTTTAGCAGGATCTACTTCAATTCCCTTTTCTGAAACAATATATCCTAAATTTTTTTCAGATGTAACCCCAAAAACACATTTCTTGGGATTTAGACGAACTTTGAATTTTTCCAATTTGGTAAATATTTTAGACAATATTTCCAAGTGTCCTTCTCTGGTGTGTGATTTTGCCAATATTTCATCTACATAATCTTCCATGAATGTGTGCATCATGTCATGAAAGATCGTAGTCATAGCTCTTTGATAAGTAGCCCCAGCATTCTTTAGACTGAAAGGCATGACATTCCAACAGTACGTTCCCCACGGACAAGTGAAAGCTGTTTTCTCTTGGTCTTCTGGTGTAATCTTGATTTGGTTGTAACCAGAGAAACCATCCATTAATGAATACATGGCATGGCCAGCTGTTAAATCAACTATAGTGTCAATGCTTGGAAGTGGAAAGTCATCCTTAGGGAAAGCCTTGTTAAGATCTCTGAAATCAGTGCACACTCTAATGCGTTTATCAGGCTTTGCTACTGGGACAATATTGGAGATCCATTATGCATAGGCAATTGATCTTATAAATCCTGCATCTAGGAGTTTCTTGAGTTCTTCTTTAACTAGTAATGCAATGTGAGGATGCATCTTTCTGAGTTTTTGTTTCACTGGTTTAGCTCCTGGTTTGATAGACAAATGATGCATTATGAGATCAGGATCAAGACCTGGCATGTCTGCATAAGACCAAGCAAAATTGACTTGATTTTCTTTGAGAAAGTTCATGAACCCTGGGATTTCATTATCTGTCATTGATTCAGCTACCTGTAGAATCCTTGGATTATTTGTAGTTTCAATATTGATTTCCTTTGTAGGCTCAATCAAAATGGGCGATCGTTCATGATAGTGCTCTGGGAGAGTGTCAAGTTTCCCATCAGCTAGTGCCTTGAAAAGGTTTTCACCGTCTGATACGCTCTTTATTTTATCTTTTGTTTGATCTAGTACTGCCAGATTCTAGTTTTCACCACTAGATCATTCTTCTTTATTTTCATTTTTGCAGCTAGGAGACTTGACACTCTCCTGATTAAAGACTTTGTGCCAAAAATCGCTAGTGGAACAATCATTTACATCATAAGCAGAAAGGAAGTTTATGATGGCTTCATCATTTGGAAAAATAGGTATATCAATAGGTTCAGTTAGATCCCAGTCAATGAGATCAGGATGGATCAAAGGTAACAAGTCATTTGGTCGTGTGAAATCAGCAATGGTAAGAGTCAAAATAGAGTTATCGGTAGGATCCGAGGTATGAGGTAGATCAATGATGGTACTATTCTCATGATAGTCTTGTTCGTTAAAATCCGACTCAGTATCACTAGACTCATAGTTGCTCTATAGTTCAGATTCTTGTGGTTGGGACCCTGAACCTTCTCCTTTGATTAAAGTTGGTGTATACTTGTGTATCACATCTACCACTTTGTCCCTCCAAAATTCATCATCATGGATGGTATCCCATTCATATTCAGCAAAATCTGTATCAGAGTTATTTTCTATGAAATTCAGGATTGATGTCAAACATGCATCCTTTTTATCAGAACCTTCTTGTAGTGTAAAAATATTACCCTGTGATTGGTTGGATGGGGTAGCGTCATAGCCTAGTCTAGTTTTATCATCTGCAGCAAGCCCTGGAAGATAGCTAGGCTCAACTACGCCTTCTTTTCTTTTTCCAATAGGGCCATTGTCATAGCCCATCTTTTGCATTATGGAATACCCTTTTCCATATCGATCTGTTGGTAAGGTGACATTTAGAACTATTTCCTCTTCGTCTTTATAAAGCCAATTTAGAATTGTTGTATCCTCAGGATCTTCCTTGGGGAATTTTTCTTTGATGAATTGTCCATTGAACTTGGTAGTTGGCTCTGTTTGTAGTTGTGTAATAGAAGGTTTTCCATGTGATCGAGGTGATGTAGGTAGATTAGCAAGATAGAGAGAATATTCCCCTACTCCACTTTCCTTGAACTGCAGTTTCTTGTTCAAGCTTTTGGCTAATTGACTGATTTGAGTATCATTCTTAGGAGAAGTAGTAGCAAGCGCTTCTTGATTGTTTGGAACCAAAGTATCCTGACTAGCTTTGATTTTGGCACAAGTTTGGATGTTTGAATTATCAGCTGATATAGTGATTTCCTGTCCGTCATATGGAAACTTAAGACCTTGATGATACGTGGACAGAACAGCTTGCATTTCATGAATCCAAGGACGACCCAACAAGATGTATGCAAGATCCCGGTCTAAAACTTGACAAAGGGTATTTTTGATAACAGGTCCCACTCTGATTGGTAGCATGATTAGACCTTTAGATGTTCTTTCCTCATCATCATAGGCTTTTATAGTAATCTTCCTTCTAGGATCAATGGAGTCCTCTGAAAATCCTAAAGCTTGAACCACCTTCAAGGTACATATATTTAAACCAGCCCCTCCATCTATTAGGACACGTTTAACACGGAACTTGTGGATCATGACCTCTAAGTATAATGATGAATTGTGGGGATGAGTCATGAAAACATCATCTTTGTCTGAAAATGAAAGACATGTAGGTGAGGACAAATTTCCTACCATGGCTTGAAATTGGTTCACATCCAAATCCTTGGATACAGTTGTTTCAAAAAGGGCCTTCTCTAAAATTTCCTTATGTGCAGGGGAAATCTTCAAGAGTTCTAAAATGGAAATTTGAGCCAGAGTTTTTTGAAGTTGGTTAACTAAGTCATATTGATGTTGAGGGAAGGGCTCAGTGGATTTCGAAGAGGCACCCTTCAAGACAACTTTAGCTTGTGCTCTTGTTGTGACATTAACTTGCCCATAGTCTATCTTCTCCTTGATTTTTATAACGTTGATCTGCTCATCGTCTGTATAGAGGTGACGGATTACTGTGTCATCGATTTGATTCATATTTTTATCAGAAGCCTCTCCCTTTTGATAATTTGGCAAAGGATTGTGAAATGCTTGGTGATCTTCATTGGATTTTTGTTGTCCTTCTATTGTGATAGTGTCGTTATCAATTAAATCTTGGATAGCATGTTTCAAAGCTTGACAATTGTTTGTACGATGACCTCTGCACCTATGATAGTCACAATAATAAGCCTCGTTCCATGATGGAGGTTTTACACTAGGTTCATAATTGCGTTGAGGTGGTAAAGTAAGGGAATTTTTTTCCATAACTTCTTTGAATGCAGATTCCAAGGATTGTCCTAGTGGAGTAAAAGTTCTTCTACTAGAGAAGAATGAAAAGTGTTGTGGGTTCATGTTTGAGGTATTCCCTAAGGTGTTGTTGTTGTTGTTGTTCCCACGGTAGTTTTGATTGTTGACAATCCCTTGATTGGGGGTAGGATTTTGATTCATGTTGTTCTTTGGAGGGGGAGGATTGTTTCCTTGATTTGTGATAGAATTGACATTGTTGTAATTATTGTTGCGAGGAGTATTTGGACTACTCAGAACAAATGGCTTAGTTGAGACATGATTTGCATCTACAACACCATCATTTACAATGTTTTTGTTGTGAGTCCAAAACTTAGACTTGTCTTGATTGTTATAATGGTTAGATGAGCTAGGATTATCCTTGTCAAATTTTATTGTCCCTCTTTTGACCAAAGCACCTTCAATGGTTATGGCATCCTCAATCAATTTCTCAAAGGAAGGTGGACAATGTAGATTTAAATGATAGCTCATTTCCGAATTTAGGCTGTTGATGAAAGTAACCATTTTTTTCCTTTTCAGGAACATGACGTGGATATCTAGTGAACATTCTTCTCCATCTTTGAACAAAGGTAGTGAAAGGTTCACCAGGTTTTTGTGCAACTTTTCAAAGATCAATCATGGTGATTTGGTGTTGGATGTTGTAGGAGTATTGTGTTATGAACAAATTGATCAATTCCTTAAACGTTTGGACAGGAGGTGTAATTTTTGATAGCCATTCCATAGAGTGACTTCCAAGACTCCTAGGGAACAAATGCATCAAGTGTCTTCATGTGAAAATTCTAAAGTCATGTTTTGGAAGTCTCTAACGTGATCAATTGGATCCGATTTCCCATTATAACAATCAAATTTGGGAATTTCACAATGTTTGAGAAATGGAATCATATTGAGACTTCTATCAAAAGGATAAGGACATATGTCATCAAGAGTATATTTCTTTGTTGTGGTCCCCCCTTGTAACTCTTTGATTTTTCCTTGGAGTGCCTTAAATTGTTGAGTAAGAACAATAAGATCGGATGGGGATGTTTCTTCTTCTTTGCTCTTTAATTTCTCAGTATCAAAATCCTTAGGCAGTTTAGCTCCTTGATCGGCTAGGAAGAGAAAATACTTTTCTTTGTCACGTTGCAGGATCTTTTCTATGGCTTTAAGAAACTTGGGGTCTTGTTCAGCCTCTCTAATGTGAAGTTCTTCCTCTTGCTCATCATCACTATCTACAGGAGTTTTGTTCATGTCCTTGTACTTATGAAATGGGTTTATTTCTCTATTAGCCATATCGTCGTCACTGAAAAGAGGATTGTGATTCACACTATAATGAGGATTACCACATTCACCTTCTTCTTGAATGTTATGGGTAGGACCTTCTCATTGACATTCTTCTCCTAGTTTGTTGTATTGAGATCTTGTAAAAACAGGCATAAGATTTTGCAAAAATATGATGATATCTTGATCTGATAAAAGGAATCCTATGATATGATCAGAGATGCTCCCAATTCTTGATTGTGGCTTCCAAAGATGAAGGATATCAAAATCCTGTTTGAGGGAAGCTGAATCAATAATCCAAATTTTGCTTGTGAGGTGCACTCCTAAAGTTTTCGATCCCTATTTTCAAAAAGATTTGTAAGCCTAATGAAGGTCACTGAAGAATTTGACTAGGATGTGTCGAATATTCAATTGAAGGTTGTGGTATATTCTCAAACTCAAGAGGTTGATTAAGATTATGATGTTGAGATAGAGCTAGTCTTTGATAATAGGCTTGAGTCTCCAAAGGTTCTAAAGCGTACTCGTCAGTGAATCCTCTAATGTAGTCTTGGTATCTATGGAGGAATTTGTGATAATGAAACAAGACGTGTCGACTCTTATACAAAAATTCTCTTCGGTCCAAAGTTTCCTTGTAACTTAAGTTTGTTTTGGGTTTCTTGATCCTATTGAAGACTAATTTCTTGACAAACTTGGTTGATTTCCACTTCCTCAACATGGGAGAGAAATATCAAAAATTCAGGCCTGTGTAAAAAAATTTACAGCAACCTAAGCGCTATTCTGTTCCCTAAATGTGCTACAGAAAGAGGTATATGCACTGGAGAAAAAGTTAAATGCACTGCAGAATACCTTGAATGCGCAGAAACATACCTTAGATGCACTAAACCAAGAAGCATATGCACTAAAACAGTCCCTAAATGCGCTAGAAAATGACTCAGATGCGTTGAACCAGAAAGTGTATGTGCCAGAATAGTTTGTATATGCGCTACAGTTTTTCCTAGATGCGCTAAAACAATTTTTCAATGTCGTTTTGACCAGTTTTGAAAATTTTCAGCTAAAGTTTTTCATGTTCGTTTTGGATGATCCTTTATCTAAATTAATGTTCTTGAAAAACACAGCAAACAGTCTGATTTAAGTTGATCGTAACCAAGCACAGAATAAGACAAGCACAACTTAAGTTAGGCCAGGACAATATCCGCTAGATTCCACGTGGGTTTCCCCAACCGCATATCAGTAGCATGTGAATTCAGAAGCTTGGCTGCACGGGCTCCCCCTTACAGTGCACTCTCTTCTTAGGCCAACCAAGCTTCCAACCCCATGAAACTCCCATGGTAGATTGATCACCTCTACTAAAGACTGCGAAAGTGTGGAAGGCTTCACACCACCGGGTCTGGACTAGCAAATAGAAGGTTTTTGGCTTTCTAAACAATGGTATTTAATTCGGGACCCCCGTTCAAGTGGCCATACATGGGGCAAGAGATTAATCACCATTAAGGTGGCACTCCTTGAAGAGGTTAAGCTCAATAGGGTTTAAGGGAGTACAACTCCATCCGTATGAGACATCGCACAAGCAACCTTAGGTTTTCCCTTAAGGTTTACATTTATATACCCGGGGGTAGCTTGGCCTTAGTTCCGTTGCGGTTTGAGTCACGTTGAGGTGATGAAATCAGCAGGCCCAATTTCTAGAGTCAATAACCATTTCTCTTACACCCAGGATCGCACAAGTGCGCAAGGGGAGAGGATACTTCGATTATCAAGTCAAGGTTACACAGGGAAAAGTGGGTCTGGCTTTTTGATCACCTAGTTTGCACAGGGTGAGAGCATAGTCACCTACCACTTTCAAGCACAATCAATAAGAGTAGATAGATTCATTTTAGATGCACCAAATTCAAAAATGATTTAATCTAAGTGAAGATGTTGCTTCACAACATGCACGGGGTTCTTTTTAACTGCATGATAAAGATGTGGTGGCTACCCTAGATTGATTCATTTTAAAACTAGCAAGTAAAAGAAAGAAATTCTGTCTGCGGAAGGCATCAGACTCAGAATCTCTGTTACAACCCAAATGCGCCAAAACAGACATTATATGCGCAGAAAAATAACTCATATGCGCAAGAAAATAACCCAGATGCGCAAGAACAAAACCTAGATGCGCAAGAACAGACACTATATGCGCTAGACTAAAATGTAAATGCGGTGAATGATCTCCTATATGCGCTAATTAAATTCCTAAATGCGCTTCAGAAATTCCCATATGCGCCATTCTGTTCCCTAAATGCTCTTCAGAAATTCCCATATGCGCCGAAACAATCTTCATATGCGCTAAAGTACCTACAAAATAGAAAATTTTTGAATATCCCAGATGCACTGCCGAATGTCAGAAAACCTGCAAGAAAAACCTGCAAGAAAGAAGTCTATAATGGGGGCATTGGGACCCACGGTGGGCGCCAAAAATGTGTGATCGAAAATAGATGCGTAATGAAATAAATAAATACTATTCAAGCACACCAATAAGACATTGTATCAAAACATAAAATAAAAGGTAAGTAGATGCAAACTCAATATTCTGCTTCGATTGTCGTCCTATTGTCCTCTATCTTCAGTGTTTTTGTTGATTCCAGCTTTTGCTCTCAGATTATATGCTAGGCTCAACAAACTGTCTTCCTAAAGAACGAGATTTAAATATGATGCATGATGCAAGATTAAGCCATGATATGGGATAAGACTAAGATGATCGAAATAAACATGATGCTATGATATTAGAATGCTAAATGAATTAAATGCATAAACTCTAATTAATTGCCTATTATCAATGCTTAGATTCACACAGGTATTTATAGAGTTTTTTGAAGGATTCTGATTGACTGTCTTGATTAACGGTTGTGATAATTCCTGGCAGATCGAATGGCTGAAGATGGATGAAACTGAAGAGAAAATAGAAGAAAACCTGAAAACAAGATTTTTCTATTTTTATGAAAGATGAAAAGATAAGAAGATAAGAAATCATCTTTCTTTAAAAAGATAAAAGAAAGATTTAAAAGCTGATAAATAATGAATTAAAAATTCAATTATTTATTTGTGGATGATATTTATCTTTTTCTTAATTAAATGAAATATTTAATTAAGCTTTTAAAGCAGAAGAAAGTTTGTGATAAGAAGAAAGCTTTAATCAGGATTTTTGAAGAAAACAGAAGATATCATATCTAAATAAAATATTTAATTATGATATGAGAAGAAAACAAAAGATTTCACAATTAAATAAAATATCTAGTTGTGATTTTAGAAAGAAAGCATAAGATCTTTAATTAAATAAGATTTATTTAATTAAATTACATTTATGAAATTAATTAAATGAAACATTTAATTATTTAGAAGAAGAAATTAAAATAGAAGAAAGAGAGATATTTAAACTTAATTATATCAAAAGATTTAATTTAAATTCAAACAATGATAATTAATTTAAATAAATAAAATGCATTTATTTAATTAATTAAGTGGACATATGAAAATAATTAAATAAAATAAATTTATTTAATTATGAAAGAAGAATAAGATGAATGAACAATATAATTAAATTAATTAAATTTCATCATATGTAGAGGACTTTAAAAAAATTAATTAAATAATAAATATTTAATTAATTGCCAGGATTATAGACATGACCATTTTTATGCATATACAAATGTATCAGCCACTTGTTCCTTTGTTGGAACATACTCCATGCTAACTTCCTTATTTGCAACCTTTTCACTTATGAAGTGATACTTGATTGATATACGCTTTTTTCTGGATTGCATCACTAGATCTTTGAGATATTAATGGCACTCGAGTTGTCTCAAAGAATCGAGATAGGTTCAATGTACTCTACCTTGATGTCCTTTAATGTTTGCTTCATCCATAAGACTTGAGTGCAACATGTAGCTGTTGCAACATATTATGCTTCTACTGTAGAAAGAGTGACAAACTCTTTCTTTTTACTCATCCAAGAAACTAATTTGTTGCCTAAAAAGAAAGCATTGCCACTAGTACTCTTTCTGTCATCCACACTTCCTGCCCAATCAACATCTGTGTATGTTGTTAAGGTGAAATCTTTTCCTTTAGGATACCATAAACCATAGTCAGCAGTACTTTTGATGTATCTCAAGGTTTTATTTATTGCATTTACATGTGATTCTTTTGGTTCTTCTTGAAACCTAGCTACCATACAAACTACTTGCATTATATCAAGCCTAGATGCAGTTAAATATAGTAGACTTCCAATCATTGATTTATACAAAGTCTAATTTACATCAGGTGACTCATCTGATTTACTCAACTTGCAACCAGTAACCATGGGAGTACTGACTAGTTTACAATCCTCCATGCCAATTTTTTTAAGCATTTCTTTTGCATACTTGGTTTGTCATATAAAAATACCTTTATCAATTTGTGTAATTTGCAAGCCCAGAAAAAATATGAGTTCTCCTAACATGGACATTTCAAACTCATCTTGCATGTTTGTAGCAAATATTTAGCACATTACATCACTGATACCACCAAATATAATATCATCTACATACACTACAACAATGATTATTTGCTTACCTTTAGATTTGAGATACAGATTGTTATCAACACAACCTTTCTTGAATCCTTGTTGTAGATATTGATCCAACCTTGAATACCAGGCCCTTGGGGCTTGCTTCAGACCATACAGTACTTTTCTCAATCTGCAGACATAATCATCATCCTCTAATAGGATAAAACCTTTTGGTTGCTCAATGTATACTTCCTCTTCAAGGTTTCCATTTAAAAATACAGATTTGACATCCATTTGATATACTTTAAAACTTTTATACACAGAAAATGGAAGAAACACGGGCTAATAGCTTCTAATCATGCAATTGGAGCAAATGTTTCTTCAAAATCAATCCTTTCTACTTGTGCATATCCTTTGCACACTAATCTTGCTTTGTTTTTTACCACATCTCTATCTTCATTCAACTTATTTCTAAACACCCATTTAGTGCCAATTACATTCTTGCTTGATGGTCTAGGAACCAATTCCCATGTTTTGTTCTTTTCAATCTAATTGAGTTCCTCTTCCATTGCTTTTATCCAAATTTCCTTTTTACTGGCTTCGTCAAAGCTTTTTGGTTCAACCTGTGATAAGAGGGAAAATTTCACTTGTTCCTTGTTCTTTGCAAGTCTTCTTCTAGTTTGCACACCTTCATTCTTATCACCAATTATTTGATCTACAGAATGATCTTTTTGCACATATTTTGTAGGAGCATATTCAACCTCTTGCTCATTCTCTTCTTTTTGTTGTTGTTCTTCTTCTGTTGCACCTATATCCTCATCATCTAATTCTCTTTCAAGATTGTTTCTACTAGGCTTAACTTGATTTGCACTTTCATCAACCCTAACATGTACACTCTCTACAATTCTATGCAATCTCTTATTATAACACTTATAAGCTTTGCTTTGGCTGGAATACTCCAAAAATATCCCTTCATCACATCTTGACTCAAAACTTCCTAAATTTTCATCTTCTCTCTTAATATAGCATTTATTGCTAAATACTTTGAAATGCTTGACTGATGCGGGCCTACCAAACCACAATTCATATGACGTTCTATGATCTGTAATTAGAGGTTTACAAAATAACTTGCAAATTAATCCTAATTACAGTTTTTCCCCAATCACAAGAGAATTGTGTGACTATGTTGTTTAACTGTTGAAATTACAAAAAAAAATCATGTTTATATAACTAATTACTAAAACATTGTAATTAGAACTCAAATAGAAAATTGAAAAAATGAAAAGAAATAGAGAGAATGTAAGATAGGAGATAGAAGAAGAATGAGAGGGAAGATAGAAAGATCAGACGTGGGTTGATAATGAAGTTCGTCCTTCAAATGACTACGTCTCTGGGTCCACTTCTCAATGTTGGACTACTTTCATTAATATCGCCAAGCACCTAAAGATGCCTTCTTACAATATTCAAGCTTCAAAAAACCTGCACAAAATTCCTCACAATCTCTCTCACTTTTACAATTTGGTGTATAATAACACCTTGCAATTCTTCCTCTCAAAAAGAATTCAACTCTCCTCTAGCATTTTGACTCCACCTTTTCCAATAATTTCTAATCTATATTTTTCTCTCGAAGAGAATTCCCCCCTTACAAGGAAATAAGACCCCCCTTTTATGCAAAGTTATTTGCTAATATGGGATAAAACCATATTATTTACAAAATCAACCCAAATCCCCTATTTGCAACAATAAATCTTTTAAAATCCCCCTTTTAATAACATTAAAATCCTTCAATAATTCCTAACCTCCTTAAAAAAACCCTTTAATTATCTCTAAATATCTTTTAAATATTATTTAAGCCCTTAATATTCTTCAAATTGGGCTAAATAGTTTTAAAGGATTAATTTTTTTCTTTAATTTAGGGGGTTAATATTTAATATATGGGAGTATAGAAGATTTGGATTTTAATAAAATGAAGTGGACCCAAATTTTTCTCACATCAAATATGTGGTGCATTGGTGGATAATTTCGCTAGCAAATGGGTGGTTAGGGGTTTAAAACCACCAACCACCTTTATGTCTTTAAGCCTTTTTTAACATTCAAATAGAAATTGTCACCTATCATATCCCAAAATTATTGGATGGTGTGTTGGTAAAGCCGAAAAATTACAAGGGGGAGGTTAAGAGTTTGACTCTACCCTCTAATATTTTAGTAAACCGATCAACTGCCAAAGCAAACCGTGGAGGAGATAAGGGTGCCATGTGTCAACACGTGATTCGTTGTCTACTCCCACATCACTTGCCACATTGGATGCCATGTGTCGAGACAACATTGGTCCATGTCATCAAATTGCCAACTGTACCTACCACATCAACTGTTGATGTCATCAAAGTCAACAAGAATCAAACTTTTGACCAGCCGTAACTTTCACATATGAGCTCCATTTTCAAAACTGAATATAGTTTTGGAATCTGCGCAATGAGAACTATGACTTGGCATCATTTTTGTTTCATTTTGAGATGATCATTTTTCCCTTTTTGAACACCTAATTCACCTGTTTGACCAAACCTTTGACTGCACATAACTTCTACATACAAACTCCTTTTGAGCCCATTCAAGTTGCGTCAGGACTGTGTCAGCAAGATCTGTGCGATGATGCTAGTTTCATGAGATTCTAAGACTAAATTTTTTAGATTTTCTGGATCCACCTGGATCATTCTACCACTATTAAATCTTATAAGTGCTATGTTCTAAATGTATACAACAATTTGTACTGCTTCTTTCCAAAAATTATTTGCTAAGTTCGCTTCATTCAACATGGCTCTAGCCATCTCCTTCACAATTTTGTGTCTTCTCTCTACCACACCATTTTGTTGTGGTGTTCTTGGAGCTGAATACTTTGTTTGATTCCATGATCTTCACAATATTCCATCAATTCACTTGACATAAATTATCCACCTCTGCCTAACCTAAGGCATTTGATTCTTCTCCTAGTCTCATTTTCTACTAGCTTCTTGTAACCTTTAAATGCTTCAAACGCCTCATTCTTCTCCTTCAGAAATGTGACATATGTCATTCTAGTATAATCATCAATCAACAACATGAAATATCTTTCTCCTTGAAACGCCCTTGTCCCCATTGGACCACATAGATTAGTATGGATTATCTCCAAGGGCTTCATAGTAGAATAATCCTTTTGGGAAACTTGAACTTTGTTTGCTTTCCTTGCTAGCATCCTTTGTAGATTATATTTTCAGGCTTTACAATCTTAGGCATATTTCTTACCAAACCTTTTGAACTAATATTTACCAAATTGTCAAAGTTCACATGTCCCAGTCTTTTATGCCATAGCCAACTCTCATTTGCTTGGATAATTAGACATGTTTGGCCTTCCACTTCACATAAATTATAGAGATTACTATTAGTCCTTATCCCTTGAGCAATTGTTTTACCATTCAATCTTATCTTGTAGCCTTCAGAATCAAATACAACTTTGTATCCATTATCACACATCTAGCTGACACTAAGAAGATTATGTTTTAGACCTTCCACACATAGCAGATATTTAGTTTTGTTCTTCCCATCTATGCTCAAAATTCCTTTACCATGAATCTTAACAACAGTATTATCACCTAGGCTTATTGAACCTCCTTTTCTCTTTTCAAGCTTAACGAATTTATTTTTATCTCCAATCATGTGCTTGGAGCAGCCACTATCAATTATACATAGATCTTGTTCCTTTGCATGTAATGTTGTTTGAGCAATCATAGACTGAGCAGAATTCTGCTTTTTCTCCTTCCATACCTTCTTAGGTTTATTTTCAACTTTTTCTTCCTTTTTTTCAAGGACCTCAGTTTTCTTTTCAGCTTTGGGAGGTGTGTTTTCCTTCTCAGATTGAGCATTAGGTCTTACAAATTTTTCTCTACAATTTCTAGCTATATGACCAAAATTATTACAGTTGAAACAAACTACATTCATATCAACTAACGGAGCAAATGGATTTTTACTTAGGAAATTTTTATTTCTCCTTGAAATAACTTTACACTCTCTAGCCCTATGACCAAAAGTGTTACAGGTATAGCAATAGCCATTAAAATATGATGAGTACCTGGTCATGGAGTTTCCTTTTGCTAGATAGGGAAATCTTCTTTTTCTAGGTCTCTTTGGATAGTATACTCTTGTGAAACCAACATTATATGTTCTCTTAGTATTATGCTTCTTCTTTAGTTTATCAAGAATCATCCTATTAACTTTATTGTCTTCAAATGGTTCGTTCTCTTTAATGGATTTCTCAGCTGCAGTTGACTTATTTTCATCTTCAGAGGCTTCTCCTTTGTTAGATATTTCACCATAGGGGACTGATTTTTCTTTTGCTATGAATCTTTCATAGAGCTTTGCAGAAACATCAATAAATGAACTTTTTCCTTTTTCAAGTCCTAAGCTTGATTTCTCTTTATTAATTGGCTTTTGGGTACTTAGAAGTTCCTCTAGAATATTAGTACCACATTTTAACTTTAAACCTTTATTGATCTGCTCATTAGCTTTCTCCAATTCTTTTCTTAAGGCAACTATTTTTGCCTAAAGTTTCGAGCATCTATCCATCTCTGATTGAAATTTAGATTTCATAATATCTTCAACTCTTTTGAGTTCTTCTACATGAACTTTCAAACCAACTATCACCTTATTAGATTCCTCAATTTCTTGAGTTACTTTGTCAGTCTCCTTTTGAGCATTTTTTTGCAATTTCTTGTTTTCCTTCTTAAGATCATCATATTTATCTCTTAACTTATCAAGTTCTTCAAGAGCACTGATTACTTCTCCTTCAAGATCAACAATTGCCTCCTCTTATTCTTCAAGTGATTCTTCAATCTGTTCATCTTCCTGATCTTTAGTTTCTTTAGCCATAAATATAAAATCTCTTCTATCTTCTCTCATTACAAGAGCATGATCTTGATCCTCTTCTGAACTATCACTAGCATCAAATGCTTCACACTCTTCATTGATGTATAGACTCTTCTTTCCAAAGTTCTTTCTTTTTGGATAAGTTGTTTTCTTCTTTTTGCTATCTTATTCTTGATTGGAACTATCTTCTTTACCATATGGACACTTTGAAGAGAAATGACCTATTCTGCCACAATTAAAAATACTTGAAAGGGAGTTTTCCTATATACTTGTCGGATCCTCTCCTTAGCATTCTTATGAAGTTTGTTTCTTCCTCGTCAGTTTCTTCATGATCAAATGTAATAACAGGAGCTTTGTCTTTCTTATTAGCTTCATCTTTTTCTTTCTTGACAATCTTAAATGCAACTTCTCTCCTAGATGATTCAGTACCTACATTCTTATCTCATAAGCAGTAAATATACCATGTAACTCATCTAGAGTGAGTTTATCAATTTCTCTTCCTTCTTCAATGACATTAATTTTGGCATCATACTTAATTGTCATAGACCTGAGAACTTTCAACACAATATCTTCTTCTTTTAGATCTATGCTATATCCCTTAATAGCATTCACTATACCATCAACTCTCAAAAGATAATATGCAATTTTTTCTTCTTCAGTCATTTGCAAGCTTTCAAATTTAGCTCTCAGTATTTGTAGCTTTTCCAACTTCACCTTGGAATGTCCTTCATAGATATTATTCAACTTTTCCAAGACATCATAAGTAGTTTCACAATGCATAACCTTGCTATGCATAGAATCAGACAAATTATTCATAATGGCAAACCAAGCTTTCTCATTATTCTAATAGTATTTCTTCACTGCAACATCAGTAGGAGGAGCAATAGGAGGACCAAAAATTTGGTCTTGACTGACATCCAAACATTAAGGCCAAGAGAACCTAAGTATCCTTTCATCAAAGAGCTCCATTTAGCATAGTTTGTTCCATTGAATCTAGGTGGCTTGCTTGAACCTTCCTAACATGCAATTGTGTTCTCTTATCCAAGATCTACTTGAGTTGATTATGCTTCTTCTAGGGAACCTAGGGCTCTCATACCAATTTTTAGAACACAATGATCTACTGAGAGGGGGGTGAATCAATAGATATTAAAACTTTCAATTCTTAAGGACTTTTGCAGATTCAATCCTAAAATTAGATGTACAAATTGAAACATGAACAAACATAATAACCATAAGCACACAAGAGAGATCAATACATAACACCAGATATACGTGGAAAACCCAAGATGGGAAAAACCATGGTGAGAAATTTTGCTAGGATCTACTATCCTAATCTAGCCTCACAATCAATGAATTTTAGTTACAATGTTTAGGGTTGCAACCCAAGGAAGCAACAACTCCTTGTTTAGAAGCTACAACTTCAAGGATTCCACTACACCCTATTCTGAGATAAAATTTAATGCAAATGGAGGCTACAACCTCTTGCAAAATTACAAGCTCAAATATGCATATGAGTGGTCTTACATAAACCTGAGATGCATCAATACGCATAATACTTTGTTGCACTTATTGCAACTTACACTCTGCTATTGTAGTTGCACTCTTAGTAGCACATACTTCTACTCTGCACACTTCTCTTCTCTACACTCTCAGCTGTACTTCTCTTTGTTCAACACATAGTGCACTTACATACTTCTCTCTCCCTTTTTACCACACACTTCTATCCACAAACCACACCCTAATTTTCTTACATTTTCACCAAACTACAATTATTACTTCAAGATCCACATCATCATCCAAATCAGCCCTAGCCTCATATTAGGGTTTACCTTATTCATTAGCTTCACCAGTAGGCTACTAGTTCATCGAGCCACACACCATCATAAATAAATTTGATAATATTTATCAAATATCACCATGCCCTGCATCGATCCATACAACATTAAATTCAATTTCAGAGAATTTTCCTTTGTTCTCCCTGTCAAATCCTAAAGTTTGATTGTGCATTTAATGCTCTCTTCTAATCCTTCAATCTGATTTTGATCTCAATCACTTCTACAATATGTTTTGTCACCTACAAGATCAAATCTTCATTCAATTGGTTGTTGGGAGTAGTTGGACCAATTAACTCTCTACTCTGTGTCGATTTCCAGCTGAAACCCTATTCACACAAATTTATCCATTTTAGATCTTTGCATTTAAACTCTGACCATCGATCTATTCCTTTCATGCCTTGATCTTGTGATCGTCATTTACTATTGTATCTTTAAATTATAACAATTCCATAAATGATTTCCAAATCTGCATCGTCAATCTAACATATTGCTTTGTCGTTGGGACATCCATTATAGTCTCACTGATGTCCATCGTTCTCACTAATGAGAATTGCCTTTGAGTGCATGGGCTCATATGCCATATGTCTTCCATGTTTTCACCATGTCATTCACAACATTGATGCAAAATGACATATCGGGAAATCATCCCTTGCCATCTATTATCCATCGTCACATTTGAGTCCCACTTAGCACCACACACTCTTATCACCCTGTTGAAGAGACCTTCCTCAAGGTCTTGGCGATACGCCAATTTATCACTGATGAAAGAGTCATCGATTCGTCTGGGAGACATCCTTCAATGTCCCGCTGACACCACTCTGTCACATCAATGAAGAACATTTATGATGTCACTAATCCACTTCATCCCCATGTGGCTCCATCATAGTCCACAACAAGGATGTGGATTACAGTTCATCCAATCTCATTACGCCATGCGTCTGCTTCATCATCATAATCACCCAAGTCATTATGACTTGTTCCCACTCGACCACTACCTTCACATCACCATGTTGGGGAGACATTTACAAAAGTATCACTGACGCCATACAGTCTCATCAAAAACACTTCCATACTCTTTATCGCTCTATTGAGGAGACTTCTCCCAAACTCTAGCTGATACATCAATGGCTCACCGATAAGATAGCTATTGGTTTGTCAAAGAGACTTGGATGAAATTATTCTCAACACTGTATTGTCTCATTGATAAATCTTCATAGTTCCTCCATTGATATGTTGAAGAGACATAGCCCATTCTTTCACTGATATAGAACTGTCATGCTGATGGTATAGCCATCGGGCTATCGAAGAGACCCCTAGGCGAGTCTCACCAAAATACTCTTGTCATGTCAATAACCCTTAAGAACACTGCCAACCAATTGCCAAGAAGTGAGGGGTCGGTCATGGGATGAACATAAAGGGTTTAAGTTATTACTTAAGCTTCTTGCAACTGCCAAACACAAGTCAACGTCGAAAATAGAAGATATGTTCAGATACCATGATTGCGAATGACCTAGAGTTTAACTGATAAACCCTAAAACACCTAAAGGAAAATATAATTCATTTTTGGGTGTGATATACATCCTCTAGGCCTGCATAATACCTTTCTGGAAAGCTCTCAAAAAACCCATCATGAATCAGCCACTCAATTCAATCAGATCCACTGTTGTCTCATCCATCTTTTGTCATCATGTCAAAAAAATCCTTTTCCTAATTTTCACTTTTGAAATAAATGATATAAATATGATGCAGAGGGAATGGGACTTTAGGAAAAACACAAAGTTTCAAGGTCTACAATGCTATACTCTCAAACCTTCTTCTAGGCACCCTTATGAAGATAAGGCCTCAATGGTTCACTTATGACTTAGATCCTTCCCTTATGGACCCAAACCCTAGGAATGATCTTAAGGAACACAATTCCACTTGTCTTGAATGATTACAAAGCCCCAAACCTCTGTCTCAGACACAAATCCACTTATCCACCTTGACTAGGCTTCTAGCCCAACTAGGTCTCCGGCGACTTTTTTTTTACTTTTCTCACAACTTTCCCAAATGACTCCCCAAACTAATGACTGATTCAAGTGTCTTTATAGATGTTACATAACATACTCAAACCCTTATGGCACTTTTTTGGAACAATCTCTCCAAAATCTATTGTGTCCATAGAATTAAGGCCTAATTAGCCCTTTTTCTCAAAGCAACCCTACTCAAATCTTGTCCCCTAACTATGAAACTTTCAACAGTGTCTTGAATTGTTTCCAAATTAATAATTTTCAAGGTTTTAGACCCCTATGACACCTTTAAGACCCCTAATCACAAAACCCTCAATTAAATCCCCTAAAACTAGGGCTTCTTGGATACTAGCCTTCCAATCACTTCCAGAACTAGTTCTTTAACTTTTCACCATTAAATCAACATGTTTAAACATTTCCAACTCAAAAAAATACCCCTTGTTCAGGTAGAACTCCTACTGCTATACCGTAGGCACCATTCCCATGCACCTTGCCTTATCATATTACAGTGTACACCTTAGAATCCTTCCTTCCTGCACTTTACCCTATTAGTTTTGTATTATGCATGTTAGATATGATCCATTCCATAGGTTTTAGTTACAATCTTCCATGAAATAGATCAGTCATACATTGAAACTCCCAAAAAATAGTGAAAATCTACACTTCCTTTAGACAGTCAATTATATTATACAAAGAACTGATTGATATTGCTTTCAGGACATGCAAAAAGTTTTAAAACATGTAAATACAGATCCCTAATTCATTCAATTGAACCTATCACCAATAACAATCAAAGGTTCATCAAGAAAACTCAAGAAAGTGCAAGAAAATCAGAAGTTTTATTCTTTTTCCTGTAGCAGTCTATACAAACTCTCCAATGTCAACAACCCTTCCATACAAATGACTTCTCTAAGTTTTTAAAATCATCTCCCAACTACTCCAACCGTTTAGGATTGATTTTATTACATTATTATTGCTAAAACATCTAAAAAACTACTTACCGCCCAAACTGAAACTAGTCGTTGGATTTCAAAATTTGAATTTCCAACTCCTACGTTATTGATTTCTACTAACTAAAAACCCTCCAAAACTATCAGATCTTTATTATTCAACCTTGTTGACATAATTAAACCCTTATATTCCTAACTAGACTCCTAGGACACTATTGGTCCATTTACAATTCATTTTAGGTCTTAAGGTCTTTATCAGGACCCTCAAGACTTTTGATCCTTCTATTACTTTTATCCACTCCAAACGCCATTATAGGTTCCAAAATGTCATAGTTGATGCTCTGAGATGATTGATAGGTATTCATGACCCCTGCAACCTCATGACTCTTCAAGTGACCCTTAAGGATCTTGGGTGCCCCTACACCACAATATGCACATCTACACAGGGTCAATACACTTCTCTTTTGATTCCATTTTGACATCAATGACAACATATTCCAACACAACCAAGGTGAACCTGAGGAACAAAATGTGCAAAGATCACCACCTATAGCCTCTGGTCATCTTGCGGTAAAAGAGACCCCATCTTCCTCCAAAACACCTGAGACTAGGAAAAAGAGAGCTGGTTCTTCTACACTTTCCAAGGTGTAGAAGAAGAAGAAGGATACACAAAAAAGACATCTACCCCACCAAGGCATTCAGGCCACTTGAGAAAGAAATGGGTTATAAGAGGAAGTGTAGAGAAACTAGAAGAGGAAACAAGGGACAAAAGACAACAAGAATAAGATTTTATGATGGCTGAAATTGATTCAAAAATGAAAGGAAATACCTCTGAAAATGTACATGTTCCTGTAAAGGGAAAATGGTATATATCTACTACCTTTGAATCAAATTCATAGATGTTTTTGTTGCTAATAAAACAAGAAAGATAACCCTAGTTAGCCCTTATGATTATATAGGGGGTTGTGATGAGAAATTTTTAAAGGATGAGGAAATGTTTTTAGAAGACAAAAATGTTAGGAAAGAGTTCCAAGAAGCTTTAGAAAGGATTAAGCAACTAGAGGAACTGGTATAGACTTATGAGAAAAGGGACAAAGAAAGGGAAATAAAAATACAGGAGTTGGAGGAAAAGCTACAAACATATGGACATGGGGAAAAATTGTACCCATTGGCACAACTTTCCATGGTCAAAGTAAGGAATAGAGAGCTTGTAGCTGAAAATAAGAAACCCCCTACTACAAAAACCCTAACTTATCATACAACCCTGTCCCTAGGATATCAATTGTGGAAGGTTACTCGAGAGTTTTCTGAATAGAGAGAGAACTAGAAAAAGGAAAACGAAGCCAAAATTGTAGAACATACTAGAGTACTAGAGGGTAAGGATATGGAATTGAAAAGGTTATTAGTTAAGATAGAATAGGTAGAAGACAAAGTTGCCCAAATTGTCAGATGTAGACCCCTAGCTAGAACCTATGCTCTTTTTTTACAAGAAAAGTCTTTATGTTTCCAATTCAGTAGACCGATAAGTAACCAACTAGTTACCATGAGCAAAAAAATTGATTTCCTTAACATTTTTGTCGATGCTACAATGGATGAACATGACCAAATTTTTTAATATTATATGCATAATTATGTAGTGCTAGAGGATACAAAATGGAACCCCTTGATGTTTGTGGGGGATCTACAAGTGAGGGCACTAGCATCCTACTTTAGAAATGAAAAATTCAGGGGTGAACTCATGGAAGAGTATGTGGAGAGAGAAAAATAAGTTGCTCTCCCAGTGAGAAAAGAATCCAAGAACCTTGATGCAATCATAGATGAATGGTTACAAATTTTGGATCACAAGGGTGCAAAAGGAAAGATCATGAAATTAAGGATATAGGATTACAACATAATGTAAACATTGAATGTTGTACTAGTTCATCATTGTCACAAGTATGTGCAAGAAAGATGGGATACTTTGACTCTAGAATTGCAAAGGAAAGAGCCTCACTTAGTGTATAATTTTATGGCTATGATTGAAAGAGTACGTAGATGTAATGATATTGTTGTTGACAAATGACTTGTATGGATGCCACTTACATTCCAGCCACCAATACTCCTTTATCCAGTGCCACATTGGGCAGGAAATAAAATGGAGGAACATGCGAGTAGGATGAACTTATCAAAATGAGGATACTTTAAATCTATAGAGGCTTTTACTTGAAGTGGGTCAAAGGAGTGAATACTATCATGGATCTCAAAGAAATTACACTGCACTACAACCTTCAGCCCCATTTGATTTGTTTGAGAGCAAGAAAATGGGTAGTTGGGGGGAAATGACGAGTCTAGATATTACTTATTTTTTATATCTTGTATGCATGCTTATAGACATTACCAAGACATTTATCTTATACGTGTTCATACATTGTGCTATCTTTCATGCTTGTTATGCAAACCCTGAACCTTGTTTAGGTATATGGAACCATGAATCCTCTTGAAATAGGTAAGAGATCAACATCATCAACATACCTTTAGAGTTTTAAGACCTAAAGAACAATTGTGGAGAAAAATGGAGCAAATAAATTTCTCCCAAACACCTCTGCAAGCAGCATTGCGAATCCAGTTCACACACTGGTTAACATAACTTCCTTTGCCCATCAATCTAGAAGCCAAAATTTTGGATATAGAAACTGTGAATAAATGCAACATATCCAAACCACACAAGCATATCTTCACCCTAGAAGAAATGCGAAGCAAAACCAAAACACCTTTGTCAACCAGAACACCTCATTTTATCAATTTTCTCAATATCCTCAACATCTATATCATAAATAGAAGCTTATCAAAGCGACACTAGAGGTTAACATCAACAAATTAGCTAATGACAACATAATGCAACTTATCAAAGAAACAATATTTCTCAACCACAAAACAAGTGTCACCAATGACAACACAAGCTTGTTGACATCAATGACAACACCTTCATACTTGCAACACTTTGATCTTTTATATTTATCATCTGCACACTTGCAAAATACAATTTTAGTCAGCCACAAACAAGAAAATATGAATCTTGTAACATGTCAGCCTAAATATTCATTGGCATGAATCATACAACATCTAAAAACTCTTCTTAGACTCTACTCAAACATAAACGTGTGGCGCACATCACCAACATACCCAAGTTGTCCATAGTAAAAGCATACTTTCATAAAATGACTTAAATTTTTTTTGCAGTACTAGAAACGAGAAAGATCTTCATGCGCTTCAAATATGCTGACAATATGAGACATGTGAAATGTCCATACAAACTCATACAATTGATCTTCACTATCTTTTGCTAGCACAATTACTCAAATAAATGTTTTGTAGAAGAATAGGCATTCAAAACCAACTATGACACTCTGTCACTTGAAACCTAAACTTTTGGAGAACCAAACCACTTGAATATTGAATATAGCATGCATTGGAAATCATTAAACATGTCATCAAAACTGCATGGCCAAAACATCACATTCAGAGGAATGTGGAGCATTCCAACAAGCCTTCATCACCACTTTGCACTACCAAAGCACAAATCAAAACTTTGTCACTTATAACTTTTACTATGGAAGGATTAATGACTTGAGATATTGGATATAATTTACCTTCACATTTCTATTTACTTATCTTTTCAACCACAAAACTTTTTTTTTTTTTGTGGAAGGATGCAGACCAAAACACTATCTTTGGCTTAGGATATATACTATGATAGCCTTAGACAAAAATTCTATAATTTTATACTAAGTGTGGTAGACCAAGCTGGTAAGATATCAATGTAGGCATGAAAAAAACACATTAAGATGTATGTGTACCCACCTCTACATCATTCTTAGACAACAAATTGATCCACACACTGCAATAGAGACTTGCACCAAATGATATCTCTGCACATTAACTATCTTCGGAGCATATAAAATCTTCAACAAACTTTTGATATCAATGACAACCAATATTATCAAGCTGCAACACAAACACACAATGAAACTCAATAAATTGAAGGTAACAATAATATCATCCTTATTGATTCACAATCACAATTAAATTATAATACGTTCCAAGTTGATCCCACAATGGTGTGTCCCACTTGTGGGACATCCTATTGTTTTCCTAAAATCATATTTTTAAAATAATAATTTAGCCCTAAAAGGGTTCCATCAAAGGTGATTTGATTGGATTGATTTAGGTCAAACTCCCTTGGATAGAACCCTCAAGAATAAATCAAACCCTCAACAAAGTCTCCTCCAGACCTATCAAAATTATGACAAAGAATTAATTTTGCTTCACCTTTCAATGGATCAAATGAATTCATTTAGTAATGTGATTTTTTAAGTATGTAGTCCTTAGTATTAACTTTCCAAAAATTATAATATGTATTATATTTTCTTTAATTTTTATTTTTATTTTTAAAATGAATGTAGGTTTGTTGAAAAAAATAATGACCTATATTGAAGACATTGAGAAAAATAACAAACATTTGTAAAAAATATAATACATTCCACATAGATGTCCTTATTTCAATGAGAAAGAAAAAAATTAATAAATGTGCCAAGAGAATTGTGTTATGGAAAGATTTTTGATGGCGTTTGCGTGCTCTGCAAGCCGAGCTAGGGCGACCGTGCCCTAGCTCGTTCTCTGCGTGTTGCTCACTTCTGCGTTGTGGGGGGGGGGGTTTTGAAGCTATCGGGGCTGTGGTGGTGGGGTTTTTTTCTTTTCTGGAGGCCTTCTTGCTACTGTTTGGGTGGCTTGTGGGTGGAAGGGTTTTGATCCTGCCCTTGGGGTCTTTTCTTTTTTCCATTTCTTGCTAAAGTGTCCTGGGGGTTTGCATGCCTGCTGGGGATCTTGTTTTTTGCTATGCCGGGTGGGGAAACATCTGGGGTTAGCCCCAAATTGGATTTCCGTTCAGCATTTGGTTCGAAGCCTTCGGCGCATGGAGTGAATGTTTTTGATAATACGCTGTTTTCTTCAGAGATGGAGATGAATGATCTAGGATCGGTTAATGGTTCCCGAATTACGAAGATTAATGGGTGTTTGGAAAGATGCAAAGAGCGACCGAAGCTGATTATCCCGATGGAAATGCTTGCAGATGATATTGAATACTATTCAAGGCACTCTTTTTATTGCAAGTTCATGGGTTTGAGAGTCTCGCTGCATTTTTTGGAATCCTGGGCTCAACGGACTTGGATGCCGGAGGGGGAGATGGAGATTAGGCTCCTTGCGAACAACTTTTTTATGGTCTCTTTTGATTGCATGGCAGATCGGAATAAGGTCTTCGAGGGTGGCCCCTATTTTTATAACCAGGTGGGTTTGTTTATCAAGCCATGGCATGCTGGCTTCAACCCGACTGAGGCAATACCGAGTCGGATTCCAGTTTGGGTTCGGTTGCCGTGGTTTCCAGTTGAGTGTTGGCGGGATGACGTGTTGCATTTGGTGGCTTCAATGCTCGGTAAACCTATTGGGTCTTCACAACAGACGCAGTATAAAAAGGTAATGACTTTTGCTCGTATCTGTGTAGAAATTGATTTAAGCAAGCCACTACCAGATTCTGTTGAAGTGAGTGCTGGATCATATACTTGGGTTCAACAGCTAGATTACGAAACCCTACCTTTTCGGTGTCGTCTTTGTCATGAATATGGTCACTTGCAGCGTAGGTGCCCTAGGGCTAAGCCTGTGGTGCCCCAACCTTCTCAGCCTTCTCATAATGGTAAGGAGCCTATTCCGGGTGATGGTAATGGAGATGATGGTTATGTCCCTGTTAAGGCTCGCAATAGGAATCGGGGCCAGAAGCGGACCTTGAGGGAGAGGCAGGATGATGAAACTTTTAATAGGTTTGAGGTGCTGGATGATCTCAGCCAGGAGGAAGTGAATCCGGGGTTGTTGAACTTGGATCAGGGAACTTTGGGTACAGGACAGGATGGGCCACCATTGGAGGCCATGCAGGATGTGCAGGAGATTGGGGTTGGGCAGATGTACAGATCAACAATTGATCCTATTGGAGCTTTGAAGAGTGGTGGAGGTGGCTCCCCATTGCCCCTGAAAGGTGGCAAGGATGTGGGGAAGAGCTCTTTGGCCTCCTCTCGTTTAGGTATTCAGCAAAATGAACTGAAGAAAGGGGTTGGTGACAGGACTTCCAAGCTGGGAAGGAAAAAGGATATGGAGAAGATTAAATTAACTGGGGAAACTTTGGTGGAGTCAGGGTCAGTCAAGACTCTTGATTCACATTTTTCATGCCCCCAGAAATGATTGTTCTCTCATGGAATGTAAGGGGCTTGAACAGTGGCCCTCGACAAAAAGCTGTTCGTGATTTGGTTAGGAATCATTCTCCGGATGTTCTTTTTCTTCAGGAGACTAAATTATCTGTAGATAATATGTTGGCCATGGCTCCTAAGCTGTGGAAATATGGTGAATGCCAGTGTGTGGGGGCTCTTGGTGCTTCTGGAGGGGTGGCTTGCTTTTGGAACCCTCGGAAGATTTTCCCCCTATGGTGGATGTCCTCTAGATCCTCTATATCCCTTGTCGCCTCTTGGTATGAGACTGGTGAGTGTATTCTCCTCTCTAATGTGTATGCTCCTGTTGAGTTTCTGGGTAAGCAACTTCTATGGTCCCATCTTTGTTTTGTTCGTAGCTTAGCTCCTTACCATCCGTGGGTTATGGCTGGCGATTTTAATGCGATTGTGGAATTGTCTGAGAAAAGAGGTGGAATTCCTAGGTTGGAGCCTTCTGCTCTGTTATTCAGAGATAGCATTTCTGAATTAAATCTTATTGATGTTCTACCTAGTAATGGTCGCTTCACTTGGAATAATAGGAGAATTGGTGAGAGTTGTGTTGCTGAGAGGCTAGATCGTTTCTTGGTTTCCTGTTATTGGGTTGGAAACTTATGGTCCACTCGATCTGAAATTCTTGATTGGAGAGGTTCTGATCATTGGCCTATTAAGCTTAGTATTATCTCTGCACGGGGGCCTCGGTCTCCCTCATTCAAGTTCCAGCTTATGTGGTTACGGGATCCCACTCTTCATGATTATGTGGCTGAGTGGTGGCGGATTGGTAGACCAACTTTTGGTACGGCAATGTACACATTCTCCAAGCTTCTTCAGTTTGTCAAATATCAGCTTAAAAGGTGGAATCGGCGATGTTTTGGTAATATCTTTCATGCTAAGGTTGCCGCACAGGAGGAGTTGAATAATATTACGCGGTTGATTCGTGAGAATGGGGCCTCTGAGGATCTTCTAAGGGAGGAGGCTAAGACTTTGAAAGTGGTTGAGGAATTTGAATTGCGGGAAGAAATCTATTGGAAGCAAAAGGCCCGGGTTGAATGGTTATAGGAAGGTGATAAAAACACCGCCTTCTTCTTCAATTCTGTGAAGGATAGGAGGCATGGTAATTCCATTCCTTTTCTGGTGAATGATAGGGGTGAACGTCTTGCCTCGTTTCAAGAAATCTCTGCTGAGGCATCTCAGTATTTTGCTACTTTATTTAGGGAGGATTCACAAGGGGGCTCTGTTGAGGAAGCACAGGTTCTTTCTTGTATTCCTCAGTTGGTCTCCAGGGAGGCGAATGAGTATTTGATGAAAGATATCTCTCTTGATGAGCTGGAGGGGATTGTGTTTCAGATGAAGAAGGGTAAAGCTCCTGGTCCCGATGGTTTCCCGATTGAATTTTTTCAGGAATTCTGGGATATCATAAAGTTGGATCTTCTAGCTATTGTCCTTGAGTCCCAAAGGAATAAACAGATGCTTCGTGCTCTGAACTCCACCTTCCTTGCTCTCATACCCAAGTGTGAAGGGGCTGATAGGTTATCTCAGTTCCGGCCTATCTCTCTTTGCAATGTGGCTTATAAAATCATCTCAAAGTTATTGGCTGAGAGACTGAAGAAGTGGCTTAAAGTGTTGATTTCGGAGGAACAGAGTGGATTTGTGGTAGGTCGGCAGATTCTTGATGGGGTTGTCATTGCTACGGAGACCATCCACTCCATGGACAACTCCCATGAGAAGGCTATGTTCATTAAGCTGGATATGGCTAAGGCTTATGACAGGGTTAGATGGTCTTTTTTGCAGAAGATCCTTGTTGCTTTTGGTTTTGGTGAGGAGTGGATCCAATGGGTCATGAGCTGTGTCACATCTGTTTCCTTCTCAGTTTTGATAAATGGAGATCATTCTGAACTTTTTGGTGCCTCTAGGGGTTTGCGCCAAGGGGATCCTCTTTCTCCGTATCTTTTTCTGCTTCTTGTGGAAGGCCTTGGTCGTTTGTTGAAAAGAAGGGTGGAGCTTGGCATCATTCAAGGTTGGCGATGGGGTGGAGACTTGCCTCCGCAATCTCATTTGCAGTTTGTTGATGATACTGCCCTGATGGGGATGGCTACTGTTAGGGAAGCTACTAACTTGAGGCAGGTGTTGGACATATATCTTGTTGCTTCAGGACAATTGATTAATGAGGAGAAGTCTTCCATATTCTTCTTCAACACGCCGAGCCCCATACAGAGAAGAATTGCTAATATCTTAAGGTTTCAGATAGGGGTTCTCCCTTTGACTTATCTGGGTTTCCCAATTTCTGTTCGCCATCTTCCCAAGGGTTCTTGGCAGAATATTATTGATAAGCTCCGTGCAAAAGTTAATCATTGGACCCACAGATGGTTGTCTTTTGCGGGGCGGGTTCAGCTTCTCAAGTCGGTGGTGCAGGCTCTCCCTACCTACAGATGTATGCTTCAGGTGGCTCCGATGGGTTTTCTGAGGGAGTTGGATTCTCTTGAAAGGCAGTTCTTATGGGCGGGAAGTTTGGCTTCTTCCAAGTGGAGCCTGGTTAGGTGGGATGTTGTGTGCAGCCCAAAGCAATTTGGTGGTCTTGGTCTTCGACAGTCTGCGTTATCTGGAGTGGCTGTGGCTGCTAAGCTATTTTGGAGATGGTGTGTGGAACAGGATCAGCCGTGGGCCAGGATATTATCTCATAAGTATTTCCCGGGGATTCCACGGCAGGATCTTCCTCGTTACCCTCTTGAGGGGAAAGGTTCAGTGATTTGGAATACTCTTCAGAAGGGTGCAAAGCTTATTAAGGAAGGTTTATTTTGGATCTGTAGACGAGGAACTGAAGCTCTCTTCTGGTCGGATTCTTGGGATGGATTCCCTCCACTTACTTCTCAGTTCCCCAATCTACTTCCTTTGTGCCAAAGATTTCTCGAGGCTGGCTGGGCTAGGGTGAGTGACTTCAAGTCTGTTGCTTCTTTTGGTCAGTTGGAGGTAGCTCATTGGAAGGATCCCGCAGAGTGGCCAGATTTGGGACTTGCGGAAGAAAGTGCTGAGCTTCACAAGATTCTTCATAGTAGGAGTTGTAGTTCTCTTCTGGAAGAAGATATTCTTGCTTGGACCCATAATCCTAAGGGGGTTTACTCTGTTGCTTCTGGTTATCAGGTGTTATTGGCTCAGAAGCTAACTGGGGCAGAGGTTCATTGGTGGAAAAGGGTGTGGAATAAACTCTCGTGGCCTAAATGCAACTGCTTTGTTTGGACTTTGGCTTGGAATAGGTGCTTGACCTGGGATAACATTCGTAAACGGGGATTTCAAGGACCTTCAATTTGTGTTTTGTGTGGGGGAGCGGAAGAGGATTCTTCACATTTGTTCTTTCGGTGCCCCTTTGTTGTGCAGCTTTGGCATTGGTGGTGGGAGGTGTGGAAGCTTCCCTGTATTCATGCGTGCTCTTTGGTTGAATTCTGGGATAGTATGGGAAGACCTCCTTCTATGGCTTCCTTTTTGCAGGAAGTTTGGTTCGTGGGCCCTACCTTTCTGCTTTGGCAGATTTGGTTGGAGCGGAACCGCAGAATTTTTCGTGATCAGAAGTTGGTGGGTCGGCAAGTTTGGATGCGTATGCTTGGAATGGTGCAGGAGTCTGTTTTAGCTAAATGTGATGTGGTTTTCCCCTTGGAGAGAGGTGATGCTGAGTTGGTGGCCAGACTAGGTCTTCAAGAAATTCATTCATCTTTTGTCAGTTCTAGGAACTGTAGGCATGGGAAAAAGAGGGTCCAACGGGTTGGAAGGTGGTTACCTCCTCCCAATGGATTTTTAAAGATCAATACTAATGGTTCTTCTAGGGGAAATCCTGGGCCTGCTGGAATTGGTGGGGTTGGCAGGGACTCAGCTGGTTCGGTGATTTTTCTATTCTCTATACATGAGGGGGTGAAGACTGTTAACTTCATGGAGGGTCTAGCAATTCTTCATGCTATGGAGCGGGCCCTTGCTTTGGGATGGAGAAAGGTTATATGTGAAGCTGATTCACAGATTTTGATTAATCTCTTGAATGAGCGAAAGATATCTGATATAAATTGGCAGTTGGCTTCGGTGGTTCAACGGATTCTTCAAGTTAGTTCTCGGATGGAGGAGGCATCCTTTGTTCACATCCCAAGGGAGTGGAATCGCGCTGCTGACTGCTTGGCCAAATGGGCCTCTGAGCAAGATAGTGGTTGGAAGGTTGAGGATTGGGATCAAGTTAACCCTGAGCTGCATCTGGATTTAGACCGGTTCTTGGAAGAGGATAGGAGGATACATGGGGATAGTTGATTTTGTTTTATGTTGTGGGGTTTTCGCCTTGTTTTCTGGGACTGGGTCCCGTGGTTATTATTGTAATGCTCTTTTCTGATTTCTAATAAATTTTTTACCCCTTTGTTTTCAAAAAAAAAAAAAATGTGTTATGGAAAAATATAGGTAAAAAATTATTAATACTAATTCAAAAATTAAGAATAAATAAAATATTTATTAAAAAATTATCAAAAAAATCCATGCAGTAGATAGTGAACTTAATGGTCTAATTCTAATAAATCTAGAATTTTTTTATTTACAAGAAAATTTATGTATTATGGAATAATGTCACTAAATAAAAAATAATAGAAAAATAAAAATTGATCGAAAAATAATTAAAAAACTATCAAAATATTTTTTTTAAATATTATATCTTGAATATAAATTAAAAAAATCACAACCTGTTAGTGTAGATCATCCTTAAATTCTTGACCATTTGTTCCCTATAATTGACATAAATTGAAAAATACTAAAACATGTTGATTTTGAACATCTCACTTAGACCAAAAAGTGGGACACACTATTGTGAGATCACCCCACAAGTGCTTAGAATATGAGGCTTCAAACTTCAAAGATATATATATGAGCATAATTATGTATCAACTACAAAATATAATATCTTTCAGTATGTTATCAAACTTCCACAATGATAAGGGAATCAATCTTCTAAGCTAGAACCAAAGCTAACTATCTAACTAGCAAACTAGCTCATTAGGCTAACTTTCTAACTAAATTAAAATGATCATGAGTGATTCTTATTGAGTATCTTTAGCCTTAATAATTATCATTGTTGGTTGCAAGGAGGCATAAAGCTTGATGCTAAGTGTAACATGTAGTCAACCAAATGTGTACAATGAATGAACCTTCTAAAATGAATGGAGTAAAGATAATTCAATGAATCTTGATGTGGTTCATAAGTCATTAGCTCTCTTGGAACCACTAAAAATGTAAATATATTCCTCTATTGTTGCACAATCCAAAAAGATGCCACAAGCTTTGAATAGTGAAATTAGTTGTTATCTTGTTATGCCTAGTAGCAATTCTAGAATTGAAACATGCCTTTGTGGTGATCAAAATCTCCTAAATTTGGATGGTACATTTCTAAATCTAATTAGAACACATATTCCCAATGTAGATTCTTGAAATAGACACATCATCAATTACCTAATTACTGACCATTTCCTCTATAATTGATTAAATAAATACATGTTTATCCAAATAATTATTTGGTTTTTATTCCCTTATTAACAAAATAATATTTTATTATTAATTTTATAAAGTCACTATTCATCACTACTCCCTCAATCATATTTTTTAGAATAAAATCATTTAATCATTCTTCTTCTAATGTCCACGTTAGATAAATAAATCTAAATATTTATTTACCTAAGTCTCCAATCCCCTTTCCAAAAATTAAATAAATATTATTCAATTGTCTTTTTCATCCACTTTGCATTAGTGAGTTAAATAGTTCACTAACCTCTCACTTGCACACACTAGCCTTGGTCAAATTCCCTCAAATCTTGTACATCCTCACATGTGTACATAGGTATGGCCTTTTTACATAAGGAATGGGTCCAATTGTACATGTCAAATGGACCTTGGTACATGCCACATGGGTCAAAGGACTTCTCCATCCCTATAGGGTACTCTCAATTACCATTTTCCATCTCATCCCTCTAATTTCTCCAATGGGATTATGTGCCATAAATTCCCCTTTAATGTTGGGATCCTCCCCATCCACCAACCAAGTGAGTACACTTGTCCCCCTCTCATCCCTCCAAGGGTCTCAAATCATTTGAGCCCTCTATCTCTACTTTTAATTCTAGCAATACAATCCTTTAGCCAAAAATCTATAAATTGGCCCCAACATAAGCCATTTTTAGACTCCATAAATGTAATATTATGATGTAGGTAGGAGCACTCACATATCATCAATTCAACCATATTTGAGCACAAACACCATGGCTTGATGCAACACAAGTTGGTATTGGTAATAATTTATTTATTTTCATGATGTTTTGCTAATTTTTATGCTTAATATGGGTGTTATATAGATTGTGAGTAGGATATGTTAATATTATTTTAACTTTTTCTTATTTTTATACACACCCAAAAGCAATGTGAAATATACAATTATGATGGAATGTGGCAAGAATTATTATGATTGGATTATGACTAGAAAACTTCTAAACAAACAAATAGAGTGAAAGAAAATATTTTTTGGTGATGCAAGATTGCTCTTACACCCATAATGCTCCTATGTTATTTATGACTTAAGAATATAAAGTCTATTATTGGCTTTGTTACCTCGTTTGTAGTTCAAGACATGGAATTTTTTGGACACTACAACATATTATTGCCAACATCCCCTAATAGTTTCAAGACCATTCCTTGTCATTTACTAAGTGAAACCATTCCATCTTTCTAACTTGCATTATTTGTTTCATTCATGTGTATCAATACTTTACAAGTTTATATCAAATTAGATGTGTTCTACCCCTTTATTATAGGTGTACATCTTTGAGTGGATTTAATTATATGTTGGATCTTCCTTGAAAAAGAATAGGATGCCACCACCTTCTTGGTCAAGGGCACCCCCTTCGATCAATATTGCTACTAGGGTTATTAAGATAGGTCAATGTTATCAAACAAGTTGTAAGGTCTTGGATGTCCTTGAACCCGTTGTTCCAAGAGATCCCAAATTTTACACACAACATAAAAACTTGATTTTAAGAATTTCCTTATTAGAACACCCAATTTCACAAGTGTGTCTACATCCTCTTATTCAATGATCTTTTATTTCTATACTTAGTCATTTTGTTGATTTCTCTATTTTGTTAGAATTGTGAAAAAAATGTTCCACAAGATCAAACAATGAACAAAGACACCTTCCATGCAAGAGATTTGCAAACAATATGTGTAATTTTCCTCAACAAGAAAAAGCTACATAATTAACCTCAAGAATCTTTAAGGAAAACAAAATTCCTCAAAGGTTGAGAGTTTGAGAGAATAGAAGAGAAAATATCAAAGTGATAATACAATGAGGGTTGAGTGCTATTTAGGAACAAAACCCTAAAAGCATAAAGCACTCCTAAGTTTAGCTTAAGTTCATGAGAATAAATTAGACTAATAATTAATTAAATATTAATTAATTATTAGCTAATGCATGATTAATTTAACATATTTATGCATTTTGTTGTTCCTTTTTTTGCACACACGCCCCATCGGAGGTAGGGACCCTCTTTGCTTTCTTTTGCTTTCGTGTTTTAGGTTTTTCCTTTTCCCCTTAAGGGATAGGTCCTTTGAATTTTTCTTATCTTACCTTTTAGTTTTTAATGATTGGCATAATGTTAAAGGTAAGTTGGTCTAAGCCCAATGAAATATCATTTGAACCTCAAATTGGCTAAGTTTGGTCTAGGTTCGAAGATTCCTTGAGGCCTTGGAATTCTCAAGATTCTATTTTTCACAGAATTTGAGGGTGTCTAGATTACTTGAGGGTTTTTCTTATTGAATCTGTGTTCTTCTAGAATCCCCAAAAATCTCCATTTCGCTAAATCTAGGCTTGTTTGGATTCTCCGACACCCGGTGTACACACCAAGTCAAGCCTTTATTGCACTCTGCAGACAAGAAAGTTGTCATTAATACTCTTTTGGTGTGGTTTATATTGAGATTTTGAAGTATTTTGGTATCATTATTCTTTTTCCATTTGAAGTAGTTTTATGCTTGAGGAGATTTTGAGTGCTTGGGTAGATTAAAACTAGGGTTTTGGTGATTGTGCATAGATTTCTTTGTGGTGCAGAAGCACTTTGTTGCATTCAAGCCTCCATGAGGATAATTTGTAAATAAGTGGTTAATGAGTGCTTAGGGGTCATTCAATAAGGTCTTTCAAGACCATTCTTATGTATCTAAGTCATTTGATAGGTATTTAGGTGTGTTTGGTTGGTTTGGAGTCCAATTTTCAAGTTTTGTCAATTTTGGCTATGTATTTGGTTTTAGGTGTGTTTTAAATTTTGTCATTCAAATAAGGTCATTTGAGACCACTTAATGATGTAATATGGATATTGATTCATTTATAGTCCATGAGATTGAAATGGCATAATGATGTAAAGTTATCAAAATATTGTAATTGCAAAAGTGCAAAAAAGATGCAAATGTGGGAGGCCAAAGGTCATGGGTAGTTTGAATCAGTTTCTTTCAGTTGGGGAAGTTGAAAAGCCTTCATAAAGGCATTGCACATCATTTTTAAGTGGAGGGGAAGTTTGAATATGAAGAAAATCAATGAGAAACCCATGTTGCATGAATAAAACTTTGTATTTTCTATGTCATAGACTGGTAAAGTGTATTTGCAGGCTTCAGTACAGTCTTGTACAGATAGATTTTCAAGGGGAAGTCATTGGAATTGGTAAAAATATGAGTCTAGATCATTTTACAATTGGTCTCGTTGAAATTCATGGATAAATAAGAAAGTTGTTGTCCCTTCTTTACAAACAACCAAAAACCCTCTTCTAGGGTATATGAAGGTAAATAAAATTACTTTTCTCATGTTCTGACCAATGAAAAAATGAAATGTTTTGGTGAGATGGTTTATCTTTTCATATATTTTCATATTACAAGTTTGTAGACCAAAATATAAAAGTTAGCATATAAAACAATGATGCCCTAGGATTGTGTTTTGTGTAAAAATCAGGAAAATAACAGTGTTTAGTGAAGTTCTAGTGATTTGTTTGAGAAATGGGTAATCTTCTTGGGTAACAGTTGTTGGAAAATTTGTTAAAATGTGTCGTGAACCCTTCTTTAAGTGGGATTAATGATCTATAGGCCTTTGAATGCATTTTAGTATACTGTCATGTTTAGGAAATCTTATGACATTCACATTTTGGAGTAAAAAATGAAGGATTAGGAAAGGTGCTTATTGAAATGACATGAACTATGCATGGAAGATGGTTTATTTAGTGAGTGCAGGTGTATTTGAACATGTTTGAAGCTATGGTAAGGTGGTTGAGGGTTGGATTGCACATTTCCTATAAACACTTATGAAGTTTGGCATAAACCTGTGTTTGGAGTTTTGTCACATGAATGGTTGTTATTCCTGATGTAGTTTGTTGATTTTGGAATTTTGTCACTTGTTGAATGTGCTTGAATGAGTTTGAGGGTATGAGTGAAGGATATCTTGGAGTTGTTTTGTTAATGTGGCCTAATTGGGCCTAGTTGTTGTAGGAAGGTTTATTTTGAAGGGTGTTGTTACAAAACATCCCTATTTGAGGATTTGAATTGTTTAAGGGAAGAATAAAAAGGTAATCAGATTTTGAAAGGTGCACTAAAGGACATGAAGAGTGTTAGGTTGTTGGTTTCTTATGTTGGGTTTTTGTCTGAGAATGCTCCAAAAGTGTAAATGGATATAGTTTGTGAGATCACTAATTTGAATTGTTTGTGGAATTGAGAAATTTGTATCTTTGAACCCCTTGGCACTACATCAATTGGTATGAAAGCTCAGAAAGGTTTGGGCAGAGGGTTTTGTGATTGCGTGTTTGTGGTTGTGTGAAGGTTGGTTGCCAAAAGACTAAGTAGAGGGAGAAGTGGAAAGACCTAGGTGAGGCAAAGAAGTTGAGAAGCAAGGTTAAAGGGACTTGCTTAGAGTAGAAGATGGATTTGTTGAGAAGATACTAGTAGGTTGAGGGATCTCAAGAAAAGGAACAAAAGAGGAAACAAGAGGAAAGAGAGAGGAAGAGGCAAAGAGAGAAAGCAAACCAATTGGAGGTTGAACAAAAGATCAAAGAATTAGAGAAAGTTTGGGAGCTACTAAGGGAGAGACAAGAAGAGATCTTGTAGTTACATGAGCAAACTAAACATAGTTGGCACTTACCAAACAAGGAAAGGGTCACATGGCCTATTGAGAAGATTATGTTGAGAAGAAAACAAGAGGAGAAGATGAATCCCCTATTGAAGGAAAAACAAAGAAAACAAGTTGAAGAGATTGTTGATAATGGAGAGTTCAAGCAAGTGGAAAGAGAAGAGCTCTTAAAGGTTGAAGGACTTGAAGACATAAAGACAACAAGTGTAAAGGAAGTTTTAATGGTGAAGAAAGAAGAAAGAAGATGAGTTGGTGATCAAATTTGATAAAGAGAAGGGAAAATATGGATTGGATTTGTAGATACAAAGTGGGCTATGAAGGTATGAGAATACAATGCTTACTTCATTGTTTCATAAGGAGGTTAATGGATTTTTCAATTTTCTCCAAGTAAAAACTTATGCTTATGATGAGTCAGCAGGTGTAGAGACATTATGGTTAGTAGAACAGAAGGAAAACGAAGGTGAAAAGTTTGTGGATGAGTTTGAGCATGTACATGATGTGAAGGTGGAAGGAGGACACATTTTTCTTATTGTGTTTATGATTTCAAGGAGGAGTAAACCAAGGGTCAAGATGAAGATACATTTTAAGGAAGACACTCATTTCAAGGAACCAAATTTATACCACTCACAAATATTTGTGATTGCAGGTAATGGTGAAGATACTTTTCTTTTTGCAGGTTATTAACTCTTTGCTACCTCAAGGGACTTGAGTTTCTTTTTCAAGGGGGGTTTGGTGCAGGATCACCTTGCTGCATTCAAACCTCCATGAGGCCAATTTGTAAATAAGTAGTTAATAAGTGCTTAGGGGTCATTCAATAAGGTATTTCAAGACCATTCTTATGTATCTAAGTCATTTGATAGGTATTTAGGTTTGTTTGGAAGGTTTGAAGTCCAATTTTCAAGTTTTGTCAATTTTGGCTATGTATTTGGTTTTAGGTGCATTTTAAATTTTGTCATTCAAATAAGGTCATTTGAGACCACTTAATGATGTAATAGGGATATTAATTCATTTATATTCCATGAGATTGAAATGACATAATAATGTAAAGTTGTCAAAATATTGTAATTGCAAAAGTGCAAAAAAAGATGCAAATGTGGGAGGCCAAAGGTCATGGGTAGTTTGAATCAATTTCTTTCAGTTGGGGAAGTTGAAAATACTTCATAAAGGAATTTTACATTGTTGTGAAGTGGAGGGGAAGTTTTAATATGAATAAAATCAATGAGAAACCCCTATTGCATGAATAAAACTCTATATTTTATGTGTTTCAGACTAGTAAAGTGTATTTGCAAGCTTTAGTATGGTCTTGTATGGATAGATTTTTTAGGGGAAATCATTGGAATTGGTAAAAATATGACTCTAGATCATTTTTCAATTGGTCTCATTGAATTTCATGGAGAAATAAGAAATTTATTGTCCTTTCTTTACAAACAGCCAAAAACCCTCTTCTAGGGTATACAAAGGTAAATAAAATTACTTTTCTCATGTTTTGACGGATGAAAAAATGTTAATTTTTGGTGAGATGGTTTATATTTGTATATATTTTCATATTACAAGTTTTTAGACCAAAATATAAAGGTTAGCATATAAAACAATGATGACCTAGGATTGTGTTTTGTGTAAAAATCTAGAAAATAACAATGTTTAGTGAAGTTCCAGTGATTTGTTTGAGAAATGGGTAATCTTCTTGGGTAACAGTTGTTGGAAAAGTTGTTAAAATGTATTTTGATCCCTTCTTTAAGTGGGTTTGATGATTTATAGGCCTTTGAATGCATTTTAGTATACTATCTTGTTCAGGCAGTCTTATGGCAGCCACATTTTGGAGTAAAAAATGAAGGATTAGGAAAGGTGTTTATTGAAATGACATGAAATATGCATGGAAGATGGTTTATTTAGTGAGTGCAGGTATATTTGAACATTTTTGAAGCTATGGTAAGGTGGTTCAGGGTTGGATTGCACATTTCCTATAAACCCTTATGAAGTTTGGCATAAACCTGTGTTTGGAGTTTTGTCACATGAGTGGTTGTTATTCCTGATGTAGTTTGTTGATTTTGGCATTTTGTCACTTGTTGAATGTGCTTGAATGGAGTTTGAGGGTCTGAGTGAAGGATATCTTGGAGTTGTTTTGTTAATGTGGCCTAATTGGGACTAGTTGTAGGAAGGTTTATTTTGAAGGGTATTGTTACAAAATATCCCTATTTGAGGATTTGAATTATTTAAGGGCAGAATAAAAAGGTAATCAAATTTTGAAAGGTACACTAAAGGATAGGAAGAGTGTTAGGTTGTTGGTTTCTTATGTTGGGTTGTTTTCTGAGAATGCTCCAAAAGTGTAAATGGATATGGTTTTTGAGATCACTACTTTGAATTGTTTGTGGAATTGAGAAATTTGTATCTTTGAACCCCTTAGCATTGCATCACTTTACTATCATCTAGGGATTTCAAGGTGCAGTTCATGTGCTTTATTTTTTCCATTCAAACCACAAGGTAGGATCTAAATCTCCCTCTGATTGGTTTTGCAAGTGAATTTATCATTGATTTGGAGGATAGATTATCAATCGAATTGCATTTGTATCGTTCATCAAAATTATGGACTTCAAACTCATTTTTATGGATTTTCACTTAGATTTTAATTAGTTTGATTTGGTTTTTATTTCAAAATTTCTTTTATTGTGTTTATCATTTGCATTTGAAATATGAACTGGAGTTTAGGGCATCGCTAGTGAACTAGGGTTTATGTTTTTATTGTCAATTTAATGCACTTTGTTGATTCTAGATTTGATTGAAACAAACTAGGGCATCCTTGAGTCATGTTTGAAATTTCATCATTAATTGATTTGATTATCCTTGTACTGATTTAAAATTACTAGGTGTGTTACTATTAGAACCCTAGATTGTTTTATGTTGAAATACAATTGGAATGGTTGTGTTCATCAATGTGCAATACATTTGGGTTTGTCATTGATTTGAGTTTGTGATTGCATTTAAAGGTTGAATTATGGTTGAGTGGTGAATGTAGAGGTATGATTATCTAGGCTTGGAATTATCACTTAATCCTTCAAAGTTTGGAAAACCTGACATTCATTCTTTCGTGAGATCCATGTGCCTTAGAAAGCACCAAAACATTGGTTTTTCATGAAATCCATCATCTGTTGGATTCTCCAAGTTATGATATTTTTGGCTAAATCCTTTGATGTTTGGATTTCTCGGTGAGTTGCATTTCATGGAATCCTTGAACCCTTTCATTACTCAACTCGCCTAGTTTCATGAAATCCATACCTCTTTGGATTTCTCAATGAGTTGCATTTTGCAAAATCCAGACACTTGGATTACCCAAAAATCTGGCTTTCGTGGATTTCGCACTTGCTTGGATTTCTCGATATTTCAGAATTAGCATCATTTTGATTGCCATGATGTTATTTGGGTCATGATTTGTGCTTACAGTTTTCAAGTTTCAATTATCAAATGCATTTGAATCATAAGGGAGGTTACATAATGCTTGATGATTACTTTTCCCATGTGTGTATTGTGTTTCATGGAATCCACGTGCTTGTGGATTTTTCAAAGAATGCTTCTTTGTAGAATCCATGAGGGCCTGGATTCCCTAAAAAATCCATGAGGAGTCAAAATACCCAAAATCCTTGACATGAGTAAAAACCTAAAAGTTGTTATAACTTGGCTTTTAAGGACTTAGAACCTGGTTTTGTGAGCTTTACCATGAATAATGAAGTGTTACATATTGCTTGTGAAATATGATGATTAAGCTAACAATGCAATGATGTAATGATTAATCTTGCTTTGTATTTTGAGTGATTATGGTGTTTGTTCTAACTAGATACAAGAAGAGTCTAGCAATGCCAAGACTACTAAGGGAAAGGCAACTAAACCAATCAAGGAGGAGCTAACTAGAGAAGAGAAAATGAAGTATGACTTTAAGGGGAGACTCTTAGAGTCAAAGATAGCTTCTCACTGGGTAGGGGTTGGAGATACAAATATGGGGCATGTTGGCTATAAATACTTCAAGCAAAGGATGTATTGTAATGCTCCCACTGAATTGGCTAGAAGTTTGTTGAAGATAGGATTGGCACAAGTTGTAGGATTTCCTCCATCAATGCAATGTCTAGAGTTAATCATGGACTATGCCAAACACTATGATTCAAATAGGAAAGTGATAGTGGGACCCCAAGGAAGAATAATTATGGCAAATCTAATAGAGGAGTCATTGGCAGAAGCATTTCATATTGCTGCATACAAGAAGCTAGTGAATTCGGCATAGACACAACAAGGAAGTTTTATACTGATGATCTTGATCAAGCACTAGAAATAATGAATGCTTCATGGATAGACAAGCCTAGATCTCACTACTCCAAGTTACCAAAACAATTACATGGAAGTGATTTCAAGTTGGAATACAGTGATATGATCACTCTTCTTAGCAAAGCGATGGGATTAGAGAAAGTTGCAATGTTTGAAGACTGGATGTTCTATGTGATAGCACAAATAGAGAAGGGAGTCAAATATCATTGGGCAGGTTTAATAAGTGATGATTTGGATAAAAATTTGAGAGTTGTGTAGGACACAAGAAAGTTTACTATGACTTCCTATGCGATCTATATGTTGGTAAGGCATTACAAGTATAAGGGTTTGAGCTGCAAAGGCATTATTGGACATGAAAGAGTGTATGGCATCTACCCTCAGCTCCATCTAAATACTTCAAACTATAGAATGGTAAATGATGCTTTTACCATTTATATTACAAGAACTTTGAAGGAGTAACTACATGTAAGGATTTCTAATGATACTATGGAATTGATAAAGAAGTATGGATACTGGTTCCTACATTTCCCAAAGTTCACCTACATCAAGATCCAAGGTAGTCCTAAGGTTCCATACAGGCTCCCGAGGTATCCAACTGATAAGGTTGTATTGCTGGAGGTAGCAAGACAGTTTGTTGCTTTTGATCAAGTTTTGAAAGGTATGCATAAGACTAGAGTTAGTGGGGAATTCCCCTTGGAAATCAATGGTTGGGAGGCTTTCCCAACAATCCAAAATGCCCAATATTCAGAATAAAAAATGGCACATCTCTAGTTTCTCTTGCATTCTATTAGTCATAATTTTGATCCATATGGAGTAGCCCAAAAGATGGCTAACAAAGACTATAGGCATTGAGATGATATAGAGGACTATTGGGCCAATTGTAGAGATGAATTTGAGGTAGTCAAGAGAAATTTTAATAGGCTTTCATTAAAAATTATAAGCCTATATAGAGTGGTACAAGTGCTATATCAAATTGAAGATGAGGATGAGATAATATAATACCATTATTATATGCAATTTCAGAACAAACCTCTACCTCCTATAGATTGGGCTTAAGAAGTAGTGGAGTTAGACCATATTAATGCCTATATAATTAAGTATTCAAAGCAATGGGCCAAGCATAAAATTCTAAATTTGGAAGTAGATGGCACCAATCCTACATATGAGTTAATGGAAGATTTGGAATCCTAGTCTTCCTTAGAGGATGATTCAGAGAAAACAAAAGAGGATGTTCCTATTGCCCAAGAGGAAGAATCTGAAGAAGATGAACCATTAGTAATTAAGAGAATAACTAGGGGTTAGGCTAAGGCTAAGGCAGAGGAGTCTAAGAGACATCCAATTCCAAAGAAAATAAATCCCACCACAAAAGTAGTCACTAAACAAGTAGAAGAAGATCAACCTTGTAAGAGAAGAAAGTTGGTTAGAGGAGGAAACAAGGGTGCTTCTCCCTCAAAGAAACAACATAAAGATAAATAAAGTGGGGAGAATTCACATGGCACTGAAGAAACAATTGATATAGGGGATAAAACCCAAGTTTACACAAGGAAGGAATCTCCTAGTTCAGGGATTCCATTTCCTAACTTAGAGGGGATAGATAAAGTTCCTAAAGAGCTATATAAGGTTGCAAATGAGCCATAATCTAATAAGGAGGAAGTCACAAAAGAGGTAACTATAGAAGGAACTCCTCCAAAATCACCTCCTCGAGATAATCACTCTAATAAAGAAGGGAAGATAACAAAGAATGCAATAGAGGCCTCCAAAGAATGGGAGTTAGATAAAGAGGAGCCAGAGACACCTAAAGATGGATAGCTTAGCAACCTTGGAGACAAATTGGAGAAGAATGTTTCTAGAGAAGAGGAAGAAAGGGAGCCTGAAAAGAAAAAAGAGGTGCCTAATGTATCATTGAGGAAAGAGGAAATACTTGAATCAGATAAAGAAGATGTGAATAAGGAGGGGAAACAGTCAGAGAATCCTAAAATGGATAAGTCAAAAGACCTTCGAGGAAAAACTAGTCCCCATGTTGATACAAATGTAGAAGATTCAACTACTCCTGATTGGTTAAGAGAAAGCTTAAAATCTAAGCCAGTAGTGACTGAAGAGATAGTTCCAAATTGGGACAGTTTTTTGGAAAGCTTAGGAAGGACTAAGGAGAAAAAGAAAGCAAGAGTAATCTCCAAGATTACAAAGGATGATTCTAATAATAAGGTCTTACATATTTCCACCCCTACTATTGGGAAGAATAAAGAAGAGGCCATCCCTATAGACTATAATGTGCAAACAATCAATCTGGGACCATCTACAAAAAAGCAATAAATTGAAGATTTAAAGGATTATATAGACGCGGTCTTGAAAAGATTGGACAAGGAGGTACAAGCAAAAGAAAAGCTACAAAAAAAAATAGAAGAGTTGTAGAAGTATATCTAGCACCTTGTCAAACCTTTACAAACTCAAACACAAGAAGGTACATCCACCCAGGCCAATATATTGTCTAAGGATGCCATAAATGAGGTTGAGAAGATGAAGACAGCAGTACAGGTGACCCAACAATGGATAAATGGGGTTTATCAAAAGGGCCTTGTTTTGATTGAAGATATTTTACAATTACATGAAAAGAGTCTTTCTTTTCAAAATACTATGCAACAAGTAGCAGCGGAATGTAATGCTATTGATGATAAATCCATGACAAGGTTGGTAAAGGTGATAGAAGTTCCCAGAGAGATATTGGTGAAAGAAGATATTTTAGTCTCTAAGGATATAGATAAGCCAAAAGAATGGATTGAGGCCTTTAAATTCAAAAGAGAGATCACGGATAAGGCATTGGAGCAAATTCCATAAATGAAGAATAAATTAGATGATATTCTTGTTGGTTGCATATTGTTTTTGGATATCATGACTAGAAGAAATATCAATAAGGAATAATTGAAGATTGATCAATTAAAAAAATGGCGGAAGGAGGTGTACTCTTAAGTTGAAGATGGGTCAATTACAGAAAATTATTTGGAGGATGAATCTATGTACATCACTGTTTTGCATGAGTATCAGGAGATGAAGATTGATTGAGATAAGACTTTGAAAAAATATGAAGATCAATTAAGTTCAATTAATTTGAGATTAACGTTTATTCCAATTCCTAGTTAGGTCGGCCTTAATGGGGTATTCCATAAATTCCAAGAGTTTTCCAAGAAGTAGCAAATAGGGAAAGAGGACAACTAGGGCAATTACCTCAAGATTAGTGCATACTACATCAACTACTTGGGGACACAAGTCGACCACCTAGAAAATAGCGTCAGAGAATTTTATTTAATATTGATGATGTATCATTTGGGGAATGACTTTAAATACTTTTTTTTTAAATTAAATAGGCATTTAAAATGTATTAGGCTGACCTATGGGGTACCCTAATTTAATTTCGTCTTGGCTGACTTATTTGATGTAAACTCTATATATGTGTGAGGTCTCTCCTCA
>VDFB02000015.1:207352293-207479895 GCA_007258455.2 Sequoia sempervirens | reverse complement strand
ACCAATTAATGATGATGTTGGTTCAAATTTCCTAACTTTGGATTGGAGGTACAAAAAACCAAGTAAATAGAGGATATTAAATTGGCTATTGATGGTGAAGTCATTAAGAGGACTTGAGGTAAGGAACATGAAACATATTTAATCAATTTAAATGTTGAAGGTTTTAGTCGAATGAGTCCATTTCATATTGCTTAATCAATGGACGAATTTAAGCTTCATGATCATGAGATCATATTTTTTATTTTCCTAAGGTATCTGTTAAAAGGACATCCTTGGGAAGATTACAATTTTGGATCACAAAAAAATGATGGTAATAAATATTTTTAATTTAGACTCGTCAATTCAAATCCTCTTTGATTTGTTGGGAGAATAACCAAACATTGTTGGCCTCTTAAAAGTAAAACATTATTGGATCAAACCAAGCTATCTCTACTAATATTGTCACTCCATATGTGGTGAGGCATTCCTATATTTAGAGGATCAACCTTAGATCTACAACAATAATGAGAAAACTACCTATTTTATATATTTTTCAAGGAGACGATATAACAAAACTTATGTTGTGGGAGCTAATAAGAACTCCCAAAAAAATAAAAGCATATTCTTTGTGTTTTTTTTATTTGATTAAAGGATACACCATTATAATTTAAGTAATGGTGCATTTTGGACAAGTGGAAGATATTTTAATGCTTAAATACATGGTTTTCCATCTTGTTGTACACATAAATCTAGAAAAGAAAGTGGGAAGGTTTGTGAGACTTATTAGGATTCCATGCACATCCAAAAAGGTATAAGAATGAATAAAATTAGGAAGATATATATAAAAATAATAATCTTTGATATCTTTTTTTATGCCTTTAGAACTCTTTTAGCATGACATCGTGAAATAATAATAAAAATCATAAGTATCAATTGGAGTCTTAAAAAACATCTTAAAGACATCCAAGAAGAGAAAATAATCTAAAACCTAATTTAATATTAAAGAATAAGAGGAAAGAGTCTCTGGAGATAATGGTGTAAAAATTATGAGGGGAATATTTTAGAGAAAATGAAGGATTTGATTAATTTTTTGGGCTTATGTTGAAGGTTAAAAATAGATATAAGTGAAGACAAAATATCTTTTGTTGTATATAGATCATAAGAGTCAAACATAGTAAGTTTGGCACCATGAAGGTTACAAAGTTTGGTGAGGATTTAGTAGAACTAAAACTATTTTTGTTGTCTTAAATTTCCTGTCTTGATGGAGAAACCATCAAATTCTAGGTGCAAATCTTAACCAATGATAATATTTTAATAAATGCCTTAACAAAAATATCAATTATATATGTGTTTGATGATTGAGTTGAGTTGTTTGTGAGATTAATATATCAAAATGTGTGTTTGTGTGTGTAAGATGGGGGATGGGCATATAGAAATGGTTTTAAATGGATGGATAAATTCTTGGGGAAAGGGCTCAAATTCACACAAAACACCATTTATCAATGTGTAGTTGTATTAAACCATTTTCTCAAAATGAACACAAACTAAATAGGAAATGATATGGGTATTTAATTCTCACCATTACAATTATTTATAGTAAAATATTTTTGTGAGGTATATTTATTCTCCTACAACCATAAATTACAATTTGTCTAATAATATTGTCTCTATGATCATAATGCTTCCAAATAGGGCCTTAAATTCACCGCTGACCCTTTTTGTTAAGCAATTTAAACAAAATCTCATAATCATCCATTCATAATTTCCCTTTTCAAATGTTAAGTAAACATTGTTTATATAAATTAAATATAAAACTACAACCTTTTAGAACTTTTAACAATTTGAAAAAGAAATCTCTTTTATATAATATATTTTTCTTAAAATTTTAATTTTATTTTATAAAATACAACCATTGCTTCCAAACTTTAATATAGAATGTTTCATTAGAGTTTAATTTTTTTTTGGAAATGATGTTTAAGATTAAAAAATGTCACAAAGAAAATAGAGAACTTATTGGTGCATCTTCTTCATAAAAATGCATAGAATTTCATAGCTAATCTAACAAACTAGGTACTATGTTATATAAATTCCACAATAAATCTATAACATAATTGACTAGTTTGGTGTATCATTTATTAACTTTTGGGTGGAGTTGTTCCTTCTTTGTTGGTATGGGTGCACTAAAGTTGTCATAGCTTAAACAACCAATAAGTTGGGTACACTAAAGTTGTCCTAGCTTAAACAACCAATAAGTTGGGTACACTAAAGTTGTCATATCTTAAACAACCAATAAGTTGTAGTGCTAGTTATGTAAAAGTGTGATAATCGACTTTAAATTTATAATTTCTAATTTTAAATGTAAGATTGATTGTTAATTCTTTTAAACATGTAAATATATGAATTTTATTGATTGTTTTTCAATTTTATTTTGATAAAAGTTAAAAATACAATTTATTGACAATTTAAAGTTAGTTCTATTGAAATAGTCATCCCTCACAATGAATTGAAGAATATATATGAAAAAAAATATGGGTATATTTCATAATTTATCTTATGTATATTTTAATAAGTATATTTTAGAATGTTTGACACTTGAATGATTTTGATGAATTGCATATTCTTATTTCAGAGAATTTAGTTAAAAATGACATCTACCCTCATACTTTTAAAAACATGTCATGAATTCATTTAGTGAAGGATAAGTCAAATTTTTACATGCTTAAGGATTGTGGAATATTTTAGTAGTGTCATCTTGTGGTTGAACTCTTTTTCCACAAGTATCAACATATAGTTCTATATTGTCAATCCTACTGATGAGGTAGTTTACATAAAGTAACATGTCATGCTTAACGTGTCCCTTGGTAGTATGTGTATGCATCATTCCATATATGAAATTGGTGGAGGGTGTGAAAGATGTATCATCAACCAATGAAAACTTATCCCTACATATACCAATTAAAAATTGTGAAAGGTCCTCATGTTATTCTTCATCCCTAAATATGTCTACTTCACATGTGCAAGCTAGGATATAAGAGGAGGTAATCCACAAGCACTCTGTTAGGTCCTAAAATAATAGGTCCAAGATCCAAGAGCTTTTCTTCACCTTCAATGCTAGGGTTTTGTCATTAAGGAGGAAAAAATAAGATCATTAATTTATTAATGAAGGTTGAAGGATACCTACAAGAGTGGGTAAACTCTCATGCTCTTTGGGATCAAATTAAACCCAGGAGGGTGTTCCTATAGGTCACTAAATAATTTAATATATCATTTTATGATGATTGATCAATGAGCTGCATAATAAATATACCCATTTGTGCCTTAACCCCTAAAATTTGTCACTAAGTTAAGACAACACTAGTTGCATTACACTTATTATAGTTGATTTTATACCTTGCATCATATGTTGTAAGATACCAATAATTTATAGTTTATAAAATATAATTTATATTCAATGCATGTTATATACAATAAGGCATACAATGATGTGCATGTTTCACTAAACATATGACAACTCAAATTTCACTTAACATTTATCTCTTGTTATCTCCCTAAATCATGGATAACATATATATTTTTTACTTCTCTTTTCATAAAACTAGTAAAATATTCTCTATTTTTTGAGTATGGAGGGTCGAGATCTTCAGTGACTAATGTCTTACTAGGTAAAATAGTAGTATTTAACCTTTTCAAATAGGAATCAATAAGGAACAATAGAGATATTTAAATAAATAGTTCTACTTAATAATACCTCTTTGAATCTATCAATAGTAATTTATAATAGGTAAAGGATAATCACATATAATAGATATGCCATTGATTAAATACTACAACATTTTTAAATACTAATTTAGAGTAGCACCAACAAATGTGGTGGAAGAAAGTTTACAAGGTGAGTGTTCATTGCACCTCAAACCCTAAAACCCCTCTTAAACACTAATTCCCATCCAAGGAGACAACTATTACAAGCATATGATATATTAGCTATCTCTCTAAAATTTTGAGAGTAACTTTAATGGCAAACATACTATGAGAAATTGAAAACCTAGACAATTATGTATTGATACAATGAAAATACCAAAATGACCAACCCTTACAAATAAGAAGACCTACATATATAGATCTCTCACCTCAAGAATCAAGATGGACTAAGAAATTAGGTGGAATATTATTGCAACAGTCACTCAGACCATCGGAATCCTTGTCTTTAATTTCTAATCTTAAGCTCAATGTCATTTTGATTCACATGACACTTCAAATGAGTTAAAAATATTCATCATTATGATTTATGTCATTTTGCATGATGATTGCAAGGAATTTTGAGAGTGGAGAGCCAAAATGGGTCAACAAAATATGCCACAAATAAGCTAGAACATGATATAAATGTATCAAGCTCTAAAACACTAGGGATTTCATTAACTCAGGCACATCATTTTACACATTAAACCTTCCCTTCTTTTTTAAATCCATGCTTACAACAGAAAATATTCATAAAGAAGATTGATAAAATCATGTTAGTAAATTACAAAGGTCTTCACCAAGAATTAACATGTTGAATCCAAGCTAATATCATCAAATTACTACTCGAGAGAAATGTGGAAATTTGGTACCTATAATTATTTGGATGCCTATAATGATTTGGCCACTTGCATTAATTTTTTCATAGTTATGTAATTCACTTTCATTTACTCCATTGGCACAAAAATAGATTTGAATGATCACAAGTGTAGGGAAAAATCATCTATTAGGAAAAACCTTAATTGCTTACCAACTTCCTCTATTGAAATTTTCCTTGAAATCATGTCAAAACCAAGTGAAAAATTATTCAAGAAGTTAAATGATATCCCTATCATCTATCAATACTTTTCTTATGTACTTGGACCCTTTTCAGTGCACACATGGCCTTTCCAAGCTACTCCATGGAATAGGTGAAAAGTTGGTGAAAAACTAGTGGGAGTTTTCAATTGTTAGGGGTCAAGAAGAATTTTTACCTCTTGCCTTGGTGGGGACTCCAAGAGTCTAAGGTGGCTTAGGTAACTCATACCATAGTTGTATGCATAATGAGGGAGGTTTGAAAGAGTAAACCCAAAAAGAAGTTCAAACTTATGCAATGTAGGGGATCAAGGGCTTGTTGGAAAAACAAGGACAAACAATTGAGAGGGGGGGTGAATTAGTTGTCACAAAATATTAAACTTTTCAAACTTAACTTAATCTCAAATTTGATGAATGAGAAAAAAACCATAAACAATCAACACATCAGAAACATAGAGAACACCAAGATTTTTTACATGGAATCCTTGTTAGGGGAAAAACCACGTTGGATGTTAGTCCACAATATTATACCTTGTTAAAAGTATAATGAAGATAATAAGGGGAATGTACATGCATTCAGGCACATTGCCTAGAGCTCACTACTCAAATAAAAAAGGGCCTCACTGCCCAACAATACAAAATAGGATTAAATCCAGAGGGTATGAACTGAGAAAATAGCTTCTGCACAAGCTTGATTACAGTTCCAATTAAGCACAGAAAAACTCCTTCACTCTCACTCTGCTTAGCAATCGAATGAAGAGATCAATGTTCACACACTTGCACAATCTCTGGCTTTTCTCACTTCACACACACTCACTACTTCGCTCAACCAATCACTCATATATATTTGTATCATGGAATTACATCAACCTCTTAGTCAGCCAGAAAATAAAATACAATTACAATGTCGGCCTAATTTAACAATTAAATTTTCAATGTGAATTAAACACCGTTGGCCAATACAATGATGCCACCCAAAACAATATTCGCGAGTGTGCCAAACATTCAAATTTTAATCTCCAAGGATCCGCAACACATTACCACCATCATGTCGGCTAGGAACATGAAAACTCAAACATGCATAGGAAAAATCTTTGACCACAAGCACACTGATCAATGTGGATGTACAAGAATGATGGAGAATGATCTAGAAACATCCACAAACACCAGGAACTGGCAAAGAGGCATCTGCAACAACTGATATTACCAGAATTACACAAACTTCAATTAGGAACACTGATAGAGACCACAAAAACACTGCCAAAACACAACACGACCAATTCTTCACACGGACCTTTGAACTTCTGGTAGATGAACTACATACTCTCAAAAATAAACCCTTTAGTCTACAACAACTGATCTACAACATTCAGAACAAAACACCTTCATGACCTTTACTGTTCCACTGGCAACCTACAACTCTTTCTTTCACAAATTTCTCAATATCCTCGACATATACAACCTTCAATAAAATAATGCTAATAGTGTTTACATCAATGACAACCACATATCAACAATATAGCCACAACATCCAACAAGGCTAAGAGTACCTTGTGATAGGTTCCATGGTGAAGGGGAAGGGTGGAATTCCAACTTTGAAAGGAAAAGAAAATGGATCAACAATGTTTTAGGGAATTGGGGAAGGTATGAAAGGGATAAATGAGAGAAGGTAATTTTGCAGTCCTAACTTTGACAAATACTTATAAAAGAAAAGTTAGATACTAGAACTCAAGGAGGAACAAAATGAGGTATCTTATTTAGGGGTGGTCCAACTTTCTAGTCTAAAACATAGGTAGTTTTTTTATAGAAAAGAGAACAGTGGGGTGAAGATGAAAGGGGACACTTGATGACCTGACAAAAAAATAAAAGACTTAGGAATTTTAATGGAAATGATTAGTGATCAAAGATTGAATAGGAGTGATATATTTGGAGGAAAAAAATTGATACTTCAATAATGAAAATTTCTAACATATAATGGTGAGGATGTTGGGAAGCGGGTGAAAGCTATGACATCAATCAAAAACATTAAAATTTTACAGCCTTGACAAAAGACAAGAGACACATAGAAAATACCCCATGCTTAGAAATTTTATTAGAGTTAAGAGGATTTTTTATTTAATAGCACACATATGGTTTCAAATAGAAATGAAGGCCCATAGAACACTTCTCAAATTGGTTATAAATAGGATAAAAAGGAACCTAAGTGAAAAAACTAAGAGGAATTCAATAAAAAAAATTGAGACTATAATATTGAGTCCCAACATGTACTCAAAGATATGTCATGTGAAATCATGAATGGATCCAAAAGAGTGCCTTTATCTAAAAGTTTTATATCATCATGATGCATAGAAAAATCAATTTGGTGCACTAAGGAATGACCAATAGAGGACTTATAAGAGTGAAAATAATTTTAAAAAGCATGGTTTAAGACCCATACTAAAGTGATCTATGAAAGCACTTAGAAAAACAAGAAATTTATATAAGGATGACATGAATTAGACCATTTTTTAACTTTATCAATCAAAGTATCACAAAAGGCATGTATCAAAGTGCTATCATCAAGTATAGAAGCATGGCATGAATATATGAATGATCTAAAATCTAATTTTGGACCTTTGTCGCCATTGAATGATTTTATCAAATATGTTAAAAATATAATGTTTATCATATCTTGGTAAATCATTATGAAGCAAGAAGTCATCAACCTACTCACAAGAAGATAACAAACTATCATTATGCATATCACTAGACATGTTATCAAGAGACCATGAGCCAAAAGAAAAGTAAGTGGATCTATTATAAATTTCATGAGAGTAATGACCTCATGTGAAGATGAACAAGGCAGATAACTAGTGATAGAAGAAGTGTAATCACCATAAATCTCATTGCTAAGATAATCACCATGGATAGGTAATCCAAAATCACTATGCATGGTTAATGGATTATTTTCATCACATGTAGGTGGAGATATAAGACATGTATCTACATTATTCATGTCCAAAGATTCAACATGAAATGTATGAAAAAAATCATAATTATACTTCACTAGTGCATTCAAAGCATAGGAATCCATGGACATAGGACTACATGACATGTAAGAAATATATCATCAAGAGGTATAATAATGAAATTCATAAGTGAGTAATGTGTGATATCATCAATAGACATCATAATAGATACATCACTAACACATGGTAAATCCTTGCTAGGTTGATGGTTGTTACTATCACAAGCCAAAGGATCATCATGAAGCTCATGGATAAATAAAATAAATGTCTCTAATAGGTTTAGATAGGGGCCAGCCAACTCCATGAAGAAAGGAAATGATAAGACATGATAGAAAAAATCCTCCATAGAAAACATGCCCTTATCCCTATAAGTATAAATGCAACGTGAGATTGTAAAGGATAGAGAGATGTTGTGCAAGGAAAGATAAGAACCTGTCAAAATCTAAAATGTGTGCATGAATATTATCTAATGAGAAAGACCTAATAGGATCCATAAACTTAGAATATACTAGGGTGGGATGACGGACGAAAGCATGTATGATGTGCAATGAAAATCCAAAACCTAATCAAGGTATAATAAGCATGAATAACTCTAAACCCTACAAAACCTAAAATGAATGATAAAATCAATATAATATATGATTTTAAATACCCTAAAATTAGTGATAGTACAACCCTAATGTTAGAACCTAGGGGGTGTAACAATGGACAAGTTCAACAAAATATATAGGAAAATAAGCTTTCCCTGAGTTTAATAGAGGCTATTAAGTGAAATGCATACGTGCACATAAGCACAAATCAACCTATATTAATAAATTGAGTTGTGGGTGTGAATAATTCAATAATTAATGTTAAAATAGGAAAGTAAATGTCAAGTGATAGGAGTATTTAGCTCGATGACCAAAGATATATGGCCTTGATGAAAATTTTGGATTTGACTATTGGTGGTATAGGAAATTACACCTTTTTGTAAGTATAATGCCTCAAATCTTGCATGAAACCTATGACTTTCATGGGTCAAGTTCAAGCCTTGAGGTCTTTTTCATGTATGAGGATTCATTCTTTATCACATAGATTTGATCTTTCTCAGTGCAAGCCTCTACTCTTTGGCTTGCTTAGTTCTCGTCAATCTATTTTTCCATCTGCACTCTACTTTTAAGATTTAGGGTATCTAGAAATACCTTTAGAGGATTGTTGATATATGTCTTTATGGGACAAGTTCTCCTATGTCAACTCCAAGAAAACTTGTGTAAAGGATCTAGAAATACCTTTAGGGTGATGAATGTAGAACTAGGTTTTTTTAGGTGACCTAATCAAAATATTTCTAGTAATGCTTCTTTTGTAAATTTGAATTACATTCAATATTATCCAATCAAAATGAGTGCAACTGAATGCCTTTAAATACAAGTGAATAACAATAAATCATACCAATGTGTGTTTAGTTGGCTAAACACAAGAAAATAATAGGTAGTGGTTAGCCAAAATTTGAAGTTGAAATTTGAAAAGTCAAGGGTCAATGAAAATTACCTAGGGCATGGAAATGGTCAAATCAAGTGTATAACATAATGTATAAGGATAAGTGTGTGCATAGTCATAATAAATGCATAGTTTGGATTAATATATTAGAATTTATGCCTATGTGGATAGGTGGGGGATAAGCATATAGAAATGGGTGTAAAGACTTGAGAAAAATGGCCCGACTTCACCCAAAATTACACCATTTATTAATATGTAAATGTTTTAAGTCATTTTCCCAAAATGAACATAAATTAAATAGGAAATGATATGTGTATGCAATTTCAACCATTACAACTATTTCCACTAATTTTTTTTTTGTGAGGTGTATTTATTCTCTTACAACACAAATTACAATATCTCTAATAATATTGTCTCTATGATCGCAATACTTTCCAAATAGGACCTAAAATTTACCATCGACTCTTTCTGTCAAGCCATTTTTTATTCTTAATTTTTTCACTCATCCATTTATAATCACTCTCTTCAAATATTAAGACTTATCTTATTCATAAAAATAAATGTATAAATTAAATATAAAACTACAACCTCTTAGAATCTTTTAACATTTAAAAAAAAAAAAATCCTTTTTATATAATATAATCTTTCTAATATTTTATAAGATACATGAATATAACTATTGGTTCCAAATTCTAATATAGAATGCTGTGCTAGATTTAAAAAAATAAAAATTAAAAAAAAGCTGATTATGAAGAGATTGCAGCGAAGAAAACTAACTGTCAGCAAGAACAACTACAGAAAACTGTAATATTTTTAAAAGTTCTCTGGAAATGACGTTTCATATCAAAAAGGACACATAGAAAATAGAGAACTTATTATTGACACATCTTCTTTATATAAAGCATAGAATTTCATAATTAATCTGACGAACAGGGTACTGCGCTCTTGTATAAATTCCAAAGCAAATCTACTTCACAGTTGCCTGTGTAAAAGTGTGATAATTCATATTATTTCTCTAGTTTTTAATTTTTAATTTTTAATGTAATATTATTTATTAATTATTTTATGTGTATATATAAATTTAAGTTGATTTTTTATTTATTTTTTAATCAATTATTTAAGTTTAATTTATTGAAATGGTCATTTTATATTGAAGAATATATAAAATTTATTTTTATTAGATATTTTAAATATTTTATCTTAACTATCTTATAATAAACACATTTTTGAAGATTTGATTCTTAGATGAATTTGATAAAATATATACATATAAATTTATGTCAAAAATACAACTTGTCAACTACTTCAGATTAACCTATGGAAATAGTAATTCCTCACAATATATTGAAGAACATGTATAATTTTTTTAGTATTTTATCTTAAGTATATTTTAAAAGAATTGATTCCCACCTGATTTTGATAGATGGGATCTTCTTACCTATTATAATCTTACTAAAAATAATTTTAAATTTGAATATTTGCATCTTTATAATATTATAATTCACTATATAAAAACAGAAAAATATCTATACAATCTAATTATTTTCATAAAAATATAACATTCATAACAGTCATGGGTATAATTTTTCCACAATCCATCAAAATTAGTTATGAAAACTTCTAGATTCAAATGTGTATGCTTATTTAGATCGACATTTCAATCACACTCATGATTCAAGCCTACAAGCTACATATAGGCTAAATATAGTGTGAGATTTAAGCCTAAAACAAGTCTCACGCCTCCAAAATCTTCCTTATCACATAAAAGCTAGATAACTAGCAATTGCACCTTGGTGTGCAATGGGTACGCCGAAAAGGTGGGGAAGGTCAATTAGGTTTAAATTTTGATCTTTTTTTTTTGCATACATTTGTGTAGTACATAAGGTCAATTAGTAAGCCATTTAGAAAATGATGTTTGTGCAACAAAGGTCTTAATGCATAGGTGCGAGATTCAAATCAACTATGCATCCACTTCCAGTGATCCAAACATGACTACAAAAAACATCTAAATTAGGAAGATAACTAGGCTTCATTACAAATAGGTTCATGTTATGTTTGCATTAAGGAGATAATGAGAAAGAGGGGGAAAAGTAGAGATATAGAGATAGGTAGAGGGAGAGATAAAGATAGAGTTAGGGAGATAGAGAAGAAGATATACATAGATACAAATAAGAGGGAGAGGGAGAGGGAGAGATATGGATGGCAAAATAGAGTGATAGAGATATAGAGATAAGTCTCTATCTCCCTTATCTCCATAAGCATGAATCATCAATCATTAAAGTTAATCAATTGCATTTAATTTTTTGTAAAGGATTAAATGTATTTATGTCAAAAATTTGGGTGAATGTTTTACATGTATATATGTAAATCAATGTTTATATGTCTAAAAGAGAAAAATTAATGGCTTATAAGATTAATAAATAAATAATATTGAAATTAAATAATAAAGTTGTGTAAGTTAATGTTACAATAAATAAGTATTTAATTTTTTAAAATAATAGTATATTGAGTAACATACCACAACACCACTATCAGTAACATTCAACAATAAAATAAATTAATAAAATATTATTTTATAAGTCTTATGCTATTAAATAAACTATAAATTGCAAATAATTATGAGTATTGTGTTGTATTATATAATATAAAAACTTGACATCATCTATATTATTGTGAAAAAGATTTGAATATTTATTACTAATTTAACATTCAAATTATAATATATTATTGTAATTTTCTATGAGCCTAATCTTTAAAACTCTTTTAGATGTAAGTACTAGTATGAATAAAACCATTGGTTCCAAATTCCAATATAGAATGCTGCACCAGATTTTTAAAAGTTTGCTGGAAGTGACGTTTCATATCAAAAAGGACACAGAGAAAACACAGAACTTATTATTGGTGTATCTTTTTCATATAAACGCATAAGATTTCAGAATTAATCTGACAAACAGAGTACTGCGCTCTCGTATAAATTCCAAACCAAATCTCACTAATTTGGCGTATCATTTGTTTTTAAGTGCAGTTGCTGGTATACGTACACTCAAATGCTCTACCATATACTATTGTACACTTGGCTCTGTAAAAGTGTGATAATTCATATTATCTCTAATTTTTAATTTTATTTTGTATATGTACATATAAATTTAAGTTGAAAATAGAATTTATCAACTAGTTAAGTTTAATCTATTGAAATAGTCATCCTTCACACTGTATTGAAGAACATATATAAATTCTCTTTTATTTGATATTTTAATATTTTATTTTAACTGTCTTATATTAAGCATATTATAAAAGATTTGATTCTTCAATGAATTTGATAATATGTACATATAAATTTATGTCTAAAATATAGCTCATTAACAACTACTTAAGTTTAACTCTGCAAATACTCTGCAAATAGTCATCCCTCACAATCTATTAAAGAACATATATATTTTTTTAATATTTTATTTTAAGCATATTTTAGAAGATTTGTGATTTTGATAAATTGGATCTTCTTACTTCTTATAATTTTACTAAAAATAATTTCTAATTTGAATATTTGCACCTTTTATAATATTATAATTCATAGAAAAATATCTATATAATCTAATTATTTTCATAAAAATATAACATACATAACAATTATAGAATAGAATTGAAAGATCATCATATATAGTTGATATTAATTTTCCACAATCCACTAATAAGAATGGTGTATACTATTCTTAGATATCATATTTTAAAACCAGCCCACAAACATTCTAATCAGATTTTTTAAATATTTAAAAAAAAAATGCATTAAAAATCTCCTCCACAACATCTTCATCAAGACTATAATGATCACGAATTAAATAAAATGATGAGTGTCAAAATAACAAGACCCAATAACCACTTAGGTATAGCATTATTGACTCTTTTCCCTATGGGAAAAGAGAATGAGTTAGGCAGTAAGTTGTTTTTAATTTCAATAAAGTTAGAGTGGGCCCATTTGGGTTTTAAATTTATTGGGCAGACAACACTAACGAGCACTCTACATATTCTATCTTGAAGTAGCCTAATAAAGGTGTATGTGTTTATATTAATGTTATATGTTTTTTGGGATGGCAAAAGTCTTTGAATGTTTGGTTTTGGTTTACAAGAAAAAATATTTTAAAAAGTTAATGGTACTTAGATAATAATCCATAATATTCTTTTATGGGAATTTTGAATGTGTGATGGATACGACAATCAAAGCTTGGCATTGAAGTTTGTGGTGATGTACCTACAAACATGCATCTCCATTAAAATTTGTGCTCATAATACTTTATTTAAAATGAGTTATCACATCAAAGTTTTTGTTTGGGGTCAAAGCTGTAAAAAAGAATTTCGAGCACTGTGATTTTGAAAAGGGGGTTAGAATCCCAAAAATTAAAAGTCTATGCAGACAGGTATGTGTTTAGAATGGGTCCCACTCTCACACAACCTTACCTTGGAAATGTTAAAATTTTAGCTCATAGGTTATTCATACTTTTATTTTTCAACTTTAAAGAGCATGTGAGAAAGGGACAGTTCCTTTACATAGGAGATAGCCAAGACAAATCAAATGCTTTCATTTCATGTTCCTAAAGGGAAAGCTTAAAGCATGTTTTTTTGGGATTGTTTATGGGCTGAAAGAAAATGGAATATGATTTTCAAATTTCTCCTTGTTATCTTTGGGCGTACTAAAAACTAGAAATCTGTTGTTTTGGGCTTCAGTGCTCAAAATAATATAGTGGTTGATTCTATGAGACATACTATTTTGTTTAACATTTAGAAATATAGATGTTTAGCAGTTTTTTCCAAGCATAATGTTCATCAAGAAGGAGAAATGTTAAAGTTTTACTCTCATATCGTCTTCCAAATTGATTTTTGTGCTCTCAATTGTAGGGGGTCCCAAAGGAAAATGTAACGATCAACAATCACTTAGACAAGATAAAGTTATAGCTGCAACTACATGAGAAGGATTCCTTATATTTCAAAAAGCTTCAAAGCATGGTTAAATTCAGAATTTAAGGCTTTGTATTGTGATGCGTGGGGTTTAACCCTATTGTTATGGAATAGTTTTGATGGTGTCTAATTGTGTTTACTTGTATGGCAGCCTGCTAGCTGCCCATTTATTTTTTTAATATATAATTTTTTGCATTGTTTCCATATAAAAAAAAAGACAAATCAAATGCATGCCACAACACATTGAAAAAACAAGGGGCATTTCATATATTTTAATTGAATAAAAGTCAACAAAGAAGAGTTTCTATGTAAGTGTAAAGGTAGAAAGTAATTTCTTATTTGTTAAATTAGATTTATTTTGTAAGGTAATAGTTTACCATTCAATAGTATATCTTTATATAAGAGTTATATTTAATTCGAGTTTAATGTATGTTTCATTTTTTTATTTTTTAGTTGTTTAGATTTAATTTTAAATTTTATTATCATAGCTTGATTTTATTCTATTAATTTGACTTTGTATCTAGTTTAAGTCTGTTAGAATGATTCCAAATAATCATTAAATATCAACTCAAGAGAAAAATATTTGAATTTGAATGCTATGGTGTTGTATAAAAGAACAAATCCCTAGTTCATTTTAGACCATCTAATCATCAATGCATCATTCAATCAATAGAGAACTCACATAGAAAACATTACATCAACATCTACTATCATAAGAACAAATACATAAGAATTTGCAATTTCTTTGGTGTCTTCAAAATTATTCAAACATTCTTAAATTTGATACATGAGGCCTAGCTACCATCAAGATGCTATACAAATCCCCAATCTTGGTAGTAGGTATTGTGGGACCTCAAAAGTGCAACTAATGGCTGAATTTACCTCTTTTTGGAAATGGCTTCATTTGGCTAAGTAAGATATGGCTATTACTACACAAATTTGATTACATCAAATCTTACTAGTTTGGGTAATAGTGTTAATCCTTCCAATTTGGTTCATGTCATTCATAATTAGTTTACCAAATCTTATGGAATGGAAGTACTAAAGGGTATAGGCCAAAGCATAAGCTTGTCAAGTTGTTTAAATGGTGTGTCTTTCCTCCTACTTCCAAAGCCTCTTCTTCCCCCATTTTGTAAGGAAGCAAGGTGTATGGAAATAACTTGCTATTCTAAACTTGAAGGGAGTGATGTATAGAAAAAATTCTAATTGATCCAATACTATTATAAAAACTAGATATACATGTTCATAATAGATAAACAATGCACAATAACACAATGATTTAAGTGGGGAAAACATTTTTGGGAGAAAAAATCCACGCTCCAGAACTTGCATAATATGCTATCAAATCTAGAAGAGATTACGACACTTGCAATGCAAATCTTTATGAGTGTCTTACTAGCAATAAACTTTGAAGAATTTTATTAGCATTTTAATAACATGTGTACTTGCAAACTCTCATACTCAAACTACTTCCTTAAGTATCAATTTATAGATAAATAAACAAGATCCAAACAACTTTTGGTTTACAAAACCATATGCAAAACCTCTAGTGGTATAGTAACAGAAAAAGTAGCCTTTTCCTTGCTTGTTTGATAATTGATATTAAGGTTGAACTAATGATGTCTTGGAGTGGTATTGTAATGTTTTGTACACATTCACACTATTCTAGGACCTTTATTTAACTAAAACATGCCTTAATTGGTCCTTTGCATGTTGTAAAGTGTTGTAACACACTTTCATGCTTTTCTAGGACTTATTTGCTTAATTAAGCCTTATGGGCCCATTTCTAAATAAAATATACATAATGTGTACCTTGTTTAAGTGTTGTAAAGTGTTTTAAAGCACTTTCACACTTATCTAGGTGGTCTTAATTGATTGTGGTTAATTAGAGTTATTAACCCCCTTTTTAGGCCTTAATTTTGACACCTCTCGAAGATCTATCCTAATTATTATAAATTAAATAAAAAATTATTTCATTGGGAAAAATTTAGTCCTAGTAAGTTGAGCCAAGACCCATTCGCCCTTGATGGCAAATGGGTCCTCCCTTAACAGGACCCCCCTTTCTTAAGTGATTTGGAATGGGTTTTTGGCCTTCATTCAATCCCCCAAAACTTGGTCCTAGAAACTTAGCCAAGACCCATTCGCCTTTGGTGGTGAATGGGTCCTCCCTTAATGAGACCCCTATTTTTGAATTTCATTCTGGCGGGTATTTAATTATCTTTTTTTCCAAATCTAGTGTCGACCTTAGTTCTTTGAATTTCAGGGTATCTCCTAATTTAGTATAAATAAGGGGTTAATTCACATTGTTTCTCCTAGCAATTTTATGTGACTTCATGAGATCAAAAGCAAGAGAATTATAGAGCATTTTAAAGGAATTCATAAGGCATTTCAAGGAAGATTTCAAGAGTTTATTGCAACAATTCAAAGATCATATCATCATGTCAAGGGTTTATTGCATTCATATTTGTTGAGCTAAGAAGTTAATGTTGCATTGAGGATCTATTTATAGAGCATCATCTTACATACAAGATCTACATTCTTCATGGCCACTCCATGATAGTTTGCAGATTTACTTCACAAGACATCATCCAAGGTGATATCATTTGCATATTTCATGTTCCATGCTTCATTTCCTTCATTTCATCATTTGGTTTAATTACCTACAAGGGGTTTGACTGAGGCAAGGCCCCATTCACTAACAAATCAACAAGTTTTCTTTCCCTTGAGTGTGTGATTGCATTTTATAGGTTGAAGATCAAGTTGAGCAAGATTTGGAGCAAAGTTGTCAAAGTTGCAAAGTTGAAAAGTTGCTAAAGTTGTCATTCAAAGTGCAAGATCATGAAAAGAGCTCTATAAAATTACATACAGGCTTCCAAAACTTGATAACTGGGATTTTAAGAGTGTAGACATCAAGGAATAGGATCCTAAAATTAGTTTTCTGAAACCCTAAAAGGACCCATTCACCACTGAAGGAAAATGAGTCCTCCATAGCTCAAAAAAAACTTTATGGCCAGGTACATAGCTTTTTATGCTCTAAAAACATCCCCCATAGTTGATATAACAGTTAGGTTGCATTTCTGGTTGTTATTAGCATCTTATTTTGCATAATTTAAGTGATTAAGGGTCTTAGAAAAATAAGTGGTCCATCTCATTGCTCATGCATTTGGGTGGACCCTATTTTCACTCAAATCAAGTGGTATGGTGTCCAACTTGACCTTCAAAAATCTAATGCTACTTTTTAAGATTATGATAAATTGCTAAAAATAGTAAGGACCAATAAATCACATGTAACCTCTAGTTTGAACCTCTCAATATGGGAAACCAACTTGTCATAACAACCCATCTTAAAATAGGCACTATATGACAAATAATAAAATTTATCATAGTTGGTCAAGATTGTAAAGTAACTAGGGTGCTTATTCTTGGCTCTTATTGCATCATAAAATTCTATCGTAATTTTTCATAGAATCCCACAAAAGAGGGGCAATCTAGATTTACTAAATATTTTCACCTTATGATAATATACAACTAAGGAAACAAAGTACCAACACATGGCATCAAATTGCTTACACATATCTTAACACTCCATTTTAGGTAGAGCACAAATTAAAATAAAATACATTATAAAATACCAAATAATTACATTAAAATATTGAATAATAAATAAATAAATAAAGAATTTGTGAAGATTGAAACACCTTATTCCCAATGTTCTCTCACTTGTCAAATACCTTGCAAGAGCCAAAGGGTAACATACTATTATGGAATCAACTATTAGGTTCCAAAAGGCCCGTAGACTTATAATACCTTCTAAGCTCTATGTGCTCATTTGAGTTGGTCAATGCATTTGGAATAGTGATCAAAGTCTCTACCTTATCTAGCTTTACCCTACCATCTTCAACTATATCTCTCACAATATTATATTGAATTCCCATATGCTTAGTCCTTGCATTAAATTTTTAGTTCTTTCCTAGGTGAATCACACTCTAACTATCACAATAAATCAAGTAAATGCTACATGTTTTAACCTGATATCTAAACACAATCTCTTAAGATAAATGGCTTATTTATAGGCATAAGTTTCTACCATATACTATACCTATGTAGTGGGTAAAACAACCACATCTTGTCACTTACTCATGCAACTTATAGCACTGGTGGATCTTCTACTATCAACATCACCTACCTAGTATGAATCCACATAACCATAAATATATAGGGAAATAATATCTCCTATACCATTAAAATACAAGCAATACTTTGAGGTAATCTACAGATATCTAAAGACTCTTTTAACTTTATCTCAATGAAGTCTTCCAAGATTAGACATATATCTACTAAGAACTCTCATTACTTGGGTAATGTATGGTCTAGTACAAATCATAGCATAGTTTGAGCTTCAATTACTCTATGGTAAGGAACTCTACTCATGTATTCCATCTCCAAAGGGGATGTAATAGATAATTTCATTTGCATTGTTATAAGAAAATATAGTGGTCTACAACCCTAAATGTTAAACCTTTGTAAAACTAAATTGACATACTTTGTTTTAAATAAAAGTGGTAGAGCCATTGAAAGCTTTCATTTATCATAATAAAATTTACATAACCATAGTCATCGTGATTATAGGTGAAAAAAAGAAAGAGCTCCAAAATGAGCATAGTAGTGACAATAAAGCATGTCGAAGCAAAAACATAGTGTTGATACAGTGCCGAAGCAGAAACCCTTAAGCATGATGAGGCAAAGCAATGCCAACCCAAGAGCTTGAAGAAGAGGATATCAAATTTTAGAGAACAGAAAAAAAAACAAATAGAGTTGAATGTAACCAGAGCAAAAAAGAAGGGTGGGGAGAACAAAAATCTAAAGCCAACCCAATGCATATCAAGTCCCACTTTCGTAGGATGAAGCCAAATTTTCTGAAGGAGGGAAGAAAGGGACGAGGTGAGGCTCCTCTAATGTATGTCGAATCAACAATTGTACAACATTGAAAATATTATTAACCATCCCACAAACAAAGTCCCCCAAGTGAGACCTCATATCAGTCAAACGCCAAGAAAACTCCATAGGAAAATCATCCACTAGGCCATGAACCATGGCACTTAGAAGAGAGGTAACAATAGGATCTAAAAGCAGTTGTTCATGACACAAGACCCCACCTACCATGTTGGAGCCCTAGAGTAAATCATATCCATCCAAAACAGGTTGGAGAGCCAAAAGAGGACATACATGAGGGAGTAAATATACCCCTATTGTTGGAAACACAAGGGAAAACAACTAAGAGGAGGGGGTGAATCAATTGTCAAAAAATTTCAAAATTATTCAACTTATTAACCTTTTTCTCAGATTTGATCAATAACCATGAAAGCATAAATCAACAACACATCAGAAACACACATAGCACCAAGATTTTTTTTACGTGGAAACCCTGTTAGGGGAAAAACCACGGTGGAGGTCAGTCCACAAGATTATACCTTGTTAAAAGTATAAAGAAATATGAATGGGGAATGCACATGCATTCAAGCGCACTACCTAGAGTTCATTGTTCAATTACAAAAGGAAGACACACTGTCTTAAAGAAATATTTGGATCACAACCACAAGATTTGAACTGAGAAAATAGGATCTGCTAATGCCTAATTACATTTCCGGTTAAGCACATGAACACTTCTTCACTCTTCTTCTCACTCTACTCTGCCTTTGAAATATTTAGAACATTATTCGTGCACACCATACATTCAAATGGTATAAACAATCACTTATATATATCCGCAACAAAAAATTTCATCATGACATGTCAGCCTTAATAGAATAATAAAATGAATACAAACTATCAGCCCAAAACATTAAAGATAATTAATGTGAATCAACCAAGGTCAGCCACAACATAGTGAAGACCCAAAATAAAATTCTCAAACACGAACCACCTTCAAAAATTATTCCTCGAAGATCCACAACACGCTACAACACCATGCCGGCCAAGAACATGAAAAACATGAACACGTAAAAGAAAATCTTGAATCATGAGCACAACGATCAATGCGGACGTGCAACACAGATAGAGTGTGATCTAGAAACATCCAAAAACATCATGAATCACCAGAGATGCATCCGCAACAACTGAACTTGCTAAAATATCATCACCTTCATTCAGGAACATCAATTGAAGCAACAAAAAAACTGACAAAATACAAATCTTCATAACACAAACAAATCTTCACATGGATCTCTAAAAATTAATGTGGATAAACTAGATATAATTTACAAGAAACCCTTTAATCCACAACCTCTGATCATCAACTTACTGAACTAACCAATAGACTGAACTTCACTTTACCACTGACAACCTGCAACTTATTTTATTACAATTTTCTCAATATCCTTGACATATAAAACATCCAAGACATTAATTCCAATAGTGTTGACATCAATGACAACCACATATCAGCAACACAACCACAACATCCAACAATCTCCCCCTTTGGCATTGATGGCAATACATGATGCGAAAAACACCATCAACGCAACTATCTTCAACACTTACTCCCCCTTAGGTTCTAACTCTTTTCTCCTCAACAACTCTTCTCCCACATGACTCTTCTTCCTCAGATAATTCATAGTTTTTCACATGACTCTTCTCTCCCTTTGACATCAATGACAAAGATCTCTTTTCTCCACACAAGCTTTGAACCACATATCTGAACATCTGACTACTCCCCCTGAGTAGCAGCCACCACAACATCAATCCAGATCAAATATATGACCATGAAATGCAAAGATTGATGCAAGTTAATGAATCTTAGTTCTAATTAGGAGGGGTAATCACCCCTAGCTTCCCTCTGAGATACTCAAAAGTATCCTTAGGCAACGACTTTGTAAAGATATCTACAATTTGTTCCTTAGTAGGCACATACTCCAATCTGACTTCCTTTTCACTCACATTCTCTCTCAAAAAGTGAAACTTCATAGATATATGCTTGGTCTTTGAATGTAGCACTAGATACTTAGAAATGTTAATTGCACTTGAGTTATCACAGAATATAGCAATGGGTTCATCATACACAACTCTGATATCTTTCAACATCTACTTCATCCACAATACTTGAGTACAATTGTTAGCAGCAACAATGTATTCTACCTCTGCAGTAGACAAAGAAATGACATTCTGCTTCTTACTTAACCATGAAATCAACTTCTTGCCCAAGAAAAATGCACCATCACTAGTACTATTTCTATCATCCACATCACCTGCCCTTCAAGTATCTGAAAACCCTTTTCACAGCAGTTACATGAGATTCCTTAGGATCGGCTTGAAATCTTGCAACAATGCATACAACATGCATGATATCTGGTCTAGTTTGAGTCAAATAAAGCAATCCACTAATCATCGATCTATATCTAGTTTGATTTTCTTTCAAAGAATCATCATCTTGTGTCAACTTGCATCCAGTCACCATAGGTGTACCAACTGGATTTGAATCTTCCATACCAAACTTCTTTAGCAATTCTTTCACATACTTGGAATGAGATATGAAGATCCCTTTATCTAACTGAGTAATTTGCAATCCCAAAAATAATTTCATCTCACCAATCATAGACATCTCAAACTCATTATGCATCTCATCAACAAACTTCATGCACAAACTATCATCTCCTCCAAAAATGATATCATCAACAAAGACTTCAACAATTAGATCTTTATCATGATCAATCTTGAAATAGAGATTACTATCAACAATATATTTATTGAATCCAAGCTTCAACAAATACTCGTCCAATCTAGCATACCATGCTCTTGGGGCTTGCTTAAGTCCATACAATGTTTTCTTCAATCGAAAAACCATATCTCCCTGATTAGTCAATTGAAATCCATCAGGTTGCTCAACATACACCTCTTCTTCCAATTCACCATTTAGAAATGTTGACTTGACATCCATCTTATAAACCTTGTAGTTTTTGTAAGTAGCATAAGCAAGAAATAGTCTCACAGCTTCAATTCTAGCAATAGGGGCAAATTTTTTTTCAAAGTCAATTCCTTCCATTTGAGAATATCCTTTACACACCAATCTTGCTTTGTTTCTAATAACTTCACCTTGCTCATTTAGCTTGTTTCTAAAGACCCATTTAGTTCCAATTACATTTTTGTCCTTAGGTCTAGGAACAAGAATCCATGTATTATTCTTCTCAATTTGTTGTAGCTCTTATTTCATTGCTTCCACCCAATGTTCATCTTTGCATGCTTCATTCACATTATTAGGCTTAGTCTTTGAAATCAAACAGTATTCTTCTGCAATCTTTCTCCTAGTTTGAACACCTTTGTTCTTATCAACTATAATCTGATCTTCTGAATGATTTAGTCTTACATACCTTGGAGTCTTAGGATGTTCTTGAACTTCTGGCTCTTTTGATCTCTCTTCTACACTTTCACTAGTTCCTTCCTCTTGATTTTCTTGATTCACCAGAATGATTTGAACTTGATTTTGAGTTTGAACTTTCTTTCCTGTGACTGAACTGTTATTCTGATCATCTAAATCATATCCATAGGTTTTGGATGGTCTAGCTATGTCTTCATCAACCTTGACATTTTCATTTTCAACTACTTTCCTAAATCTCTTGTTGTAGCACCGGTAGGCCTTACTCTTAGTAGAATAGCCAAGAAAGATTCCTTCATCACTCCTAGCATCAAACTTTCCTATCTCTTCATCTCTTCTGATATGGCATTTTCTCCCAAAGATTTTGAAATATCTAATAGTAGGCTTATGACCAATCCATAGCTCAAAAGGGGTCTTGCCAGTATCACCTTTGACTTGTACCTGGTTGAGGATGTAAACTACAGTACTCACAACTTCTCTCCAATAGATATGAGGGACATTTCCTTCTAGCATCATAGTCCTAGCAGCATCTTGAACTATTTTGTTCTTCCTTTCCACAACTCCATTTTGCTAAGGGGTTCGTGGGGCAGATAATTATCTCCTTATCCCATGCACTTCACAAAAAGAATTAAACTCATGAGAAGTGAATTCACCACCTCTATATGATCTCAGACATTTAATCTTCAGACTTGTCTTTGTCTCAACCATAGCCTTAAAATTCTTGAATTTCTTCAGAGCTTTAGATTTCTCCCTTAAGAAGGTACCCCACATCAATCTAGAGTAATCATCAATAAGTAACATGAAGTACATGTCTCCTTGTAAGCTTCTGATTCTAGAAGGACCACACAAATCAGTATGAACAAGCTCCAACACTTCTTTTGAACAATGTTGTTTGCTCCGAAATGAAATTCTAGTTTGCTTCCCTAACTAACATTCCTTGCATATAGTATTAATAGGCTTTACCAACTTAGGAATATCTCTCACTGCCTGAGTAGAACTTATCTTGATAATATTATCAAAGTCTACATTCTCCTATGCCACAACCAACTTTCATCAACTTGAGCAATCAAACAACTTTTAATAGCAACATTCAGGTGAAAGATGTTACCTTTTGTTTTTGTACCTGAAGCAATCACATTTCCAAAACTCCCCAATATTCTACATTTACCATTCTTGAATTGAAGATTGTATCCCTTGTCAACCATCTGTCTAACACTTAAGAGATTATGCTTCAAACCTTCCACATAAAGAACATCATCAATATTATTCTTACCATCAAGAGAAATGGATCCTCTGCCATGGATTACACCTGCTTTGTCATCACCAAACCTTACCACGCCACCATCATACTTTTCCAAGCTCACAAATTTGCTTTTATCACCTGTCATGTGATGAGAGCATCCACTATCAATCACCCATTCATCTTTCTCTTCAACTCTGGCTGCTAGAGCTTTCTCCACATTTGAGCAACTAACAGATTTAGTAGGTACAAGATCATTTTCCTTGATATAAATAAGTACCCATTCATCCCCACTTGCATTCCCTTTATCAGATTCATCATCTGTCACACCTTCATTAGCAACATAATAGCACTTTCTTTGAAATCTAGGCTTGTTATGTCTTGGCTTAGGGACTCTTTCCAGACACCTTGATGCAAAATGACCTATCTTATTGCAAGAGAAACATTTAATAGGCAATTTTCTTTTATGCTTACCTTCTCCTTTGGCTTCTCTTTTGACAATAAGTGCTTCATGCTCCTCTAGCTTTCTCTCCTCTTCTTCAATCTCTCTCATTTCCTCCTCATACTTGAATACCTTTCTAGAAGAACTTTCTCCCGGATCATATCTCTATTTATCTCTTTCAGAGGTAGTAGCCTTGAATGCAAATTCTATCTAAGGAAGAGCATCACCAAATTCACTCAACTCAAAAGCAGTAAGCTTACCAATCAACATGTCTCTAGTTACATTTGTTATAGTCTGAAGCTCCTCAATTTATCTCTTTTGGTGGTAGTAGCCTTGAATGCAAATTCTATCTAAGGAAGAGCATCACCAAATTCACTCAACTCAAAAGCAGTAATCTTACCAATCAACATGTCTCTAGTTACATTTGTTATAGTCCGGAGCTCCTCAATAGTAGTAGCTTTGACTTTGTATGCAACAAGAAAGGCTCTAAGCACTTTAGCAACAATCTCTGATTCTTCCAACTGTCCACCAACACATTTGATACCACACACAAGTTCATTCACTATTTGCATGAAAGTAGTAATGTTCTCATTATCACCCATTCTCAACATTTCATATTTCCCTTTCAGACTTTGTAACTTAGCAATCTTCACATTAGCATCACCTTCATACAAAGTTTCCAACTTTTTCCATATCTCATAAGTAGTCTTCAGATCCATAACATTTGTCATCTCAGAATCAGTCAAAGCACTCAACAATGCTTCCTTAGCCCTGATATTGTACTCAACATCCCTAATCTCAATAGTAGTAGTAGGATCATTCTGAGGTATAGCATACCTATTGCTTGTAATGCTCCAGTAGGGTTCACCAATGCATCTTAGATGGAACTCCATTCGATTCTTCCATAAAGAATAATTTGTTCCATCAAATCTTAGACTATCCTTCTTGTATGTCGCCATCCTAGATCACCTCAAGCTGTTAAACTTCTTCCAAGGAACTTGCTCTGATACCAATTGTTGGCAACACAAGGGTAGGTAACTGAGAGGGGGGCTGAATCAGTTGTCATAGAATTTCAAAATTATTCAACTTATTAACCTTATTCTCAAATCTGATCAATAACCATGAAAGCATAAATCAACAACACACCAAAAACACACATAACACCAAGATTTTTTTTTTTTACATGGAAACCCTGTTAGGGGAAAAACCACAATGGAGGTTAGTCCACAAGATTATACCCTATTAAAATTATAAAGAAATGTGAATGGGGAATGCACATGCATTCAGGCGCACTACCTAGAGCTCACTACTCAATTACAAAAGGAAGACACACTGTCTTATAGAAATATTTGGATCACAACCACAAGATTTGAACTAAGAAAATACAATCTGCTAATGCCTGATTACAGTTTCGATTAAGCACATGAACACTTCTTCACTCTTCTTCACACTTTTCTCTACCTTCAAAAGATTTAGAACATTATTCACGCACACCATACATTCAAATGGTATAAACAATCACTTATATATATCCACAACAAGAAATTACATCGCTACATGTTGGCCTTAATAGAATAATAAAATGAATACAAACTATCGGCCCAAAAAATTAAAGATTATTAATGCAAATCAACCAAGGTCAGCCACAACATAGTGAAGACCCAAAATAAAATTCTCAAACACGAACCACCTTCAAAAATTATTTCTTGAAGATCCACAACACGCTACAACACCTTGTCGTCCAAGAACATGAAAAACATGAACACGCAAGAGAAAATCTCGAATCACGAGCACAATGATCAATTCGAACATGCAACACAGATAGAGCACGATCTAGAAAAATCCACAAACATCATGAATCACTAGAGAAGCATCTACAACAACTGAACTTGCTAAAATCTCATCACCTTCATTCAGGAACATCAACTAAAGCAACAGAAAAAACTAACAGAATATAAATCTTCATAACACGAACAAATCTTCATGCGGATCTCTAAAACTTAACATGGATAAACTAGATATACTCGACAAGAAACCCTTTAATCCACAACCTCTGATCATCAACTTACTAAACTAACCAATAGATTGAACTTCACTTTACCACTGATAACCTGCAACTTATTTTATTACAATTTTCTCAATATCCTTGACATATACATCCTCTAAGACATTAATGCCAATAGTGTTGACATCAATGACAACCACATATCAGCAACACAACCACAACAACCAACACCTATAATATATTTCACCAATTATGAACACCACAACATATCCATCAAATTAGAAAGAAATAAAGATGCAATCTCATTAGGCAACATCATGGGATGAAGATCTAGCCAATCCCATCCCAGAACCATAAAAAAACATTCGTCGCCTGCGAACACTCAATAGCAAAAGACTTCTATAATTTAAAATTTGAAAAAAGCTATGAATCTCTAATTTCACAATACCTGGGCAGGATGAAAATTTTGAAGGTGGAATCCATTACAACAACATGAATAAGAATGATTAAAAGCTTCCCAAATATTCTATAAATAGATAACCAAATGCCCAAAAAAATGTGTGAAGTGCAGCCACACACAAGAATTTAATGCAAACCAAGTAAATTTTGTAACCCAAACTAGAAGAATGTGTGCCATTGTACTAAAAAATGAGAGGAGTGAAATACCTTTATTAAATATGGCCTAGATATGAAACATTCCTCGAGGAAACCAACCAGGTGCCTTGCAGGAAAAAATCCACCACATACCAAGTCATTACCAAATACTTATAAGTATCATTTCAAACCTTAAACAATTAGTGCCCACACCTAGAGAGGCCATCGTCATTTCTCTCACCAACGTTTGTCTATGTGAGACAGACCCCACATGGGTGGACGAAAGTGAAAAAGAATTTAAATAATTTCTAGATTTCATTCCAACAAATTCGGATGTTGTGGGGACCGTCATAGCATCCAATGTACAATCATGTTGATGCCAATGGAAAGAAATTAGCATCAACAAGTACACCATTAAATAAAAATCAATGCCATAAATATAGCAAGTAAACTAATGAAGCATGCCCTGAATAAGTCACCAATTGGGTGGAAAGGGAAAGCCACGTGAATAATCAAACAGTCACCTACCAGGGCACTAATATAATGCCAATTTATCTAGAAATGGATATACAAAACCTCCAAGCAAATAGTAAAAATAAAATAATATAGATGCAGTCTTATGCATGCTTTCCCTCAAAGATCAATAACAACCAACTAGAAAACACTAGTGAAACTTGTCAGACATTTTTAGCCATAGTAAGATTAAAGAAGCCAAATTTTGTTAGCATGAGAAAAGAACAACACATTAATTCCTGGAGAATTCTTTATGACCAATTGAATCATCAATAGCCCTATTTGCTAGCAAATCAACAAATGAATTAGCTTCTCTGTAACAATACATTATCTGAAAGAGAGCAATTTTTTTTAAGAGAAGCTAAATATGAGAAAAGATAATTTAGATGCCATGCCTTAGAATTTTATTTGAAAGTGCAAAAATCACCACCATTGAATCTCCTTCTATAACTATTTGAGATATAGACAATTTTAAAGCTAATTCAAGTTTAATCTGTAAATCATTAAATTCTACAATATTGTTAGTACCATCATTCAAAAATTCACATGTCGCACCAATAAAATTACCTTGCCAATCTCTGAGAATTATACTTGCACCTAATTTGTCAGGATTTCCTATGGAGGCAGGCCTCATCAAAGTTCAACTTAATAAAGACTCTTGGAGGTGGTGACCATTGAATAATATTCTTATCCACACGAGCAACTGAATTCTATATTGACCCCATTTGAGGAAGTTTGAGAAAAGGGCCAATTTTTTAGTATAAAGGAATCCCACAGAGAGAAGATTTTTTTGGAGATTAGGTTTTTAAAAACGCTTGTCATTTTTACTTCAGAGATTGATAATTCAATTTTCTAAATCACTTGATTCAAATCCATAGCTTTTTTCTTGAAGATTCTCTTATTTCTTCACAACCATATTTTCCAAATGACAATAGAATGACTAATCTACCAAATTTAAGAAAAGAGGAATTTGAGCATAAGGAGGGCCAACTGAGAAAATGTTTTAGAATGGAATTGTGAAGAGGAATAGACTAACCAAGTTTACCTTTCAACCAAGACCAACAATGATAAGAAAAATTGCAACTACGAAGCTTGCAGATTCAGAAGCCTTACCACACATGACATTAGGGAATAATGGGACTATTCCCAGTCTATCAAGCCTCATACCTATCAAGATTTTTTATCTTTAAGATCAAGCCAAGCAAAAGCACCAACTTTGGGGAGCACATCAAAACCCCAACAAAGTTTAAAGGGCCAGGGGTTGGAGTGATTTGAATCAATTAAGGAATTATAGCCATGCTTCACATTATAACTTCCCAATTTAGCTTTGAGCCATACTATCTCATCCTACTTGTTTGACAATAAAATTTTCCTTTTTCTAAGTTTGAGCATGAGAGAATATTTTTCCTGATTTGAAATAGGTAGAAAACCAAAATGTTTCCATCTTACTGCATGAAAAGGATTGCCATGATAAATAACCAAATAGCCTTTAACATTATTCCCCTAGAGAGCTTTCAGAGAAATTTTAATTTGACCCCAGTTTCCAAGGGATCTGAGCGACTTATGCCCATTCCAAGCATCCTCCCAAAAGAGATATTTTTCCCCACTATTTATTACCCAAGAGAGATGCAATAGAAGAACAAACCTGCAAGAAGAGATAAAATTCCATATTTTTGAACTAGGGGGGACATCCGTCTGTGTAAAAAAACTTTCTCTATCAAGAGAGTTAAGATATTTAGGCCTCATTATCTGACACCATTTATTGTTATGATTAGAATAAATCTTCCATGCTAATTTAGCACCTAAATCTTTGTTTTGTAGGAAGAGATCTCTTAAGCCTACCCCACCCTTCATTTTGGATTTGCATATAGATTCCTAGGCCACCAAAGCCAATGTCTTTTTTGTTGTAACATTCTCTGCCCATAAAAAAACTCTGAAAACTTTTTGTAAGGTAGGTCCCTTACCTTGAGGGAGATTTAATATTGCATCAAATATATGGGGAAAGATTGCAAGACCGCTTTTAACATTACTAATTTACCTGCATATTTTAACCATTTAGATCTCCAAAGAAAAAAATTGTTTGAAGCAGAGGTGATGATCTTGTCCCAAAATTCATGTTTTTCCTTCCCTGAGAAGAAAGGTATTCCAAGATATTTGCAAGGAAGGGAATGACACTAGAAACCCCAAAACATCAAGATCTGATCTTTTACCAACTAGTTGACATTAAGAAAAAATATTTTGGGCTTGTCTCTATTGAAAGATTGACCATAAAATTACTCTAGCCAAGCCATAGATTTTTGTTCTCTCTATCTCAAGTCTAATCTCTATCTCAAATTTTTTTTAGCCACACCAAGTTCTTTCATTTCAAAATTTTGAGAGCTAATTTTTTAATTCTAAAATTATTTTTTTCCATTTGCCAATTTAAACAACATATCATCAATGTATAAAGCAATAAATAGGAAATGATCACTATCATTTTTAAAATACACACAATGATCACATTTATAATTCTCAATTCCCAAACTCAACACATATGTATCAAACTTATGGTACCATGTCCTAGTACTTAATTTTAGGCCATACAAGGATTTCTTTAATTTACAAACTAAATTACTTTTAACTTTAACCACATAGTACTATGGTTGTGTCATATAAATATTCTCTTCCAAATCACCATGAAAGGATGTCATTTTCACATCTATTTTATTGACCTCCAATTCGCAAGCTACAATAATAGATAATAAGAATCTAATGGGTGTCATTTTTGTAATAAGAGAAAAAATATCACTGTAATCAACCCCCTCAACCTAGGAGTAACCTTTCACAACCAATCATATATTTTGTTTCTCAATACTACCATGTGAACCAATTTTCTTTTTGAACACCTATTTGCAATCAATAGGTTTACATCCTTTAGGAAATGGTACAAGGTCTCGTGTATTATTATTTTTTAGTGCTGCCATTTCTTCATCCATTGCTATCTTCCAGGACTATGGATCATTCATAATTAATGTATCTTATAAAAATATTATTTCATTAATGTTAGTATTCAAAACAAAAACACATATCCAATCATCTCGAGTGAATACATTTTTGGTGGTTTTCTATTTCTTATTGACCTTCGAACAAGTTTAGGTGGAGGTTCTTATTAGTGCAAATAGACTTTATTATCATGCCTAGTTAGCTAATCACCTTTCTAGGATTGACCTATTCACACCTAGATTAAGTTTACTTAGGTTTCTTTTTCTTTTTTTCTCACTTCATATGGTTGAGACATGTGTTCTCATGAATTGACACACTTATTGACACTTTCTCACACACTTGTCAAGTGAGCTCACAAGTGTTCCATCTTTAGAGGGGTAGTCAGCGTTTCACTCTTACCTTCTCACCTCTTCATCCTTTCCTATATATGCAAGGCTTGATCATTTTATTATACACTCTTCATTTCATATTTGATAAAAAAAACTATCTTTAAGTCGACTTGCATGTGATGTACTTTTCTTTCTAAGTTTAGCATTGTACTTCTGGGGGCAACCCATTCCTTCCTATTTCATGATGCAACTTTATTTTAGAAACATATGACTTGTAATAGGGTTTTCCAAGGAAATATCTCATGTCTTAGGAGAAAACATTGGCTAATTTAAAGCAATTGCTCACAGTAATGGTGTTAGCAACCGCTTTAAAGTGGGGGCATACATCGATGACAACTTTTGGCATATTTCATGGCGTGATTTTCTTTTTTCTTGTGGCATGTCCTTTTTCTTAGTGGTGTCATTGGGTTTAATGTCCTCCAAAAGTGCGATATTTCTAAGCATACGATCTCCCTTGGTGGCATGATGCGAAACAAGAGGCATCCCATAAGTGGTGATCTCATACTTTTTAACTTGTCCTATCTTGGAGACATTAGGCATGATGTTCCTTAAGAAGAATACCTTACATGAACAAAGAAAAATCCCCTTTAACAAAAACTTATAGACATGACATTCGAAAGCATTTAAAAAAAGCATTACATTATGGTGCCTTATCGAAGTTGTCAGGAGGATAACTTGGTATGGTATGGGAGGCTAATGTGATTCTCTCATTTGCCACCTCATTAGGATAACTCACCTAGTGGACAGACTGAGGTTCCAATACCCCTGAGTGAGCACACATGATTGGGATAACTCACCTAGTGGACAGACTGAGGTTCCACTACCCCAGAGTGAGCAACACATGTTACACACAAACAACCCCGTTCCACATCACATTGGAATGATTGTGCTTAATCCTTTCTTTTTCCTTTATTTTTCTTAGCCTTTGTAAGATATGATTATGTATCTTTGTTATTGTTGCATAATTAAGTGTCTTGAATGTCCACTTTAGTGTGAGTTTTTCATGGGGGAAAAATCTCACTAAAGTGGGGGAAAAATGTAGTGTCAAAAAAAGCAACCCTTTTTCACACTTAGCTTGGGAATAATTGATATGTAATTAACCTAATAGTGCCTTGGTTTAGTGTTGTAATGTGTTGTACACATTCACATTAATCTTTGTACCTTATTTATGGTGTTGTAAAGTGTTGTAGCACACTTTCACACTAATCTAAGTTTTCATTAATTAATTGTGGTTAATTGAGCTTAATTGGCCCCTTCAATTCAAATTTAAGCCTTATTAATGACACCTTTCGAAGGATGTATCTTGACACCCAATAATCAAATTGCATAACATTTGATTTGGAAAAATTAAGGTCCTAGAAAATGGTGCTAGGACCCATTCGCTTTTAGTGGTGAATGGGTCCTCTCCACATAAGACAACCCTTTTATGTATTTTTGACATGGGTTTTTTATGTTCTTTCAACCCCCTGAAGCATGGTCCTAGAAAGTTGTGCTAGGACCCATTAGCCTTTAGTGGTGAATGGGTCCTCCTCATATATGACACCCCTTTTTAAATTTAATTGTGGAGGGATCATAATGATTTTCAATCCTAGATCTGGTGTTGGCTTGAATTATTTGAATTTCAGGGTTAATCTCTACATTTAGTATAAATATGGGGTTAATTCACCTAGTTTCATGATAGATCTTCATGAGCACTCAATAGTACATTCACAAGAGCATTATAGAGTTTACAAGAGCATTTTAAATGCATTCAAAGGCATAGTAGTGAAGTATTATTGCGGCAACTCAAGATCATTTCATCATGTCAAAGGCATAGGGCGTTCAAGCATGTTTTTGAGCTAAGATTGTTGATGTAGCATTGAAGATCCATCTACAAGCATTGTTTCAAATCTAATTTGGTATCAAGATCTACATTCTCCATGGCCACTTCATGTTAGTTTGCAGATTTGCATTCTAAGACATCATCCAAGGTATCATCATTTCATGTTTCATGTCCTTATTTTATTGTTTCATCATTTGGTTTAATTACCTAAAAGGGGTTTGACCGAGGAAAACCCCTATTCACTAAAAATCAACAAGTTTTTCTTCTCTTGAATGTGTGTTTGTAGGTTCATAGGTCAAAGATCAAGTGGAGAACAAGATTGGAGCAAAATTGTCAAAGTTGTCAAGTTGCAAAGTTGTCACTCATAGTGCAAGAACAGGGAAAGAAGGCTACAAATTTTGTTTCAGACTTTCAGGAGCTGATAACAAAGGATTTGAGAGTGCAAAAATTGAAGTACAAAACCTAGAAATCAAATTTTTGAAACCCTAAAAGGACCCATTTTCCAGTAAAGGCTAATGAGTCCTCAATGAGGCCTAAAGCAGTGAAAACTTGGGATCTAGGAGTGGATTGAGAGGAATAAAACCCAAAAGTTGGTTTTCAAAACCCTAACAATGACCCATTCACCACTAAAGGTGAATGAATCCTCTGTGGCCTAAAATCAACAAGTTTTCTACAAGGTACATGTTGGAAAAACAAGGACAAACAACTGAGAGGGGGGGTGAATCCGTTGTCTCAGAATATTTAAACTTTTCAAACTTAACTTAATCTTAGATATTATGAATGAAGAATAAACCACAAACAATCGACACATCAGAAACATAGAGAACACCAACATTTTTACTTGGAAACCCTGTTAGGGGAAAAACCACTGTGGATGTCAGTCCACAATATTATACCCTATTAAAAGTATAATGAAGAATAATGGGAATGCACATGCATTCAGGCACATTTCCTAGAGCTCACGGCTCAAATACAAGAGGTCTCACTGCCCAAAGAAGACACACTGTCTTACAACAATTCGGATTAGATCCGCATGGTATGAACTGAGAAAATAGCTTCTACAAAAACCTGATTACAGTTTCGGTTAAGCACATAAACACTCCTCCACACTTCACTCAAACTTCTTCACACTCTGCTTTGCAATCGAATGATTAGATCACTATTCACACACTTTCCCTTTCTCTGGCTCTTATTCGCTCAAAAAATTTGCACAAACAACAACTCTTATATATCCGCAACATGGAATTACATCAACAACTTCATCGACCAAAATAAAATATAAAACATATTCACAATGTCAGCCCAAATTTACAAGTAAATTTTCAATGCGAATCAGACACCATCGGCCACAACATAATGAAGACTTAAAAAAATATCCTCAAGCATGCCAAACATTCAAATTTTAATCTCCAAGGATCCACAACAATTTACAACCACCATGTTAGCCAAGAACATAAAAACCCGAACACACAAGAGAAAAATTACTAACCACAAGCACACAGATCAACACAAACATGCAACAAAGATAGAGCATGATCTAGAACCATCCACAAGCATCATGAATCATCAGAGAAGCATTTGCATCAACTAAAATTACTAGAATCACATCAACTTCAATCAGGAACACTAACTAAAGCCACAAAAAAACTGTCAGAACACAATTGTTCATAACATGATTAAATCTTCATGCGGACCTCTGAAACTTTTGGTGGATAAACTAGATATACTAAAAAATAAACCCTTTAGTCCACAATGATTGATCATCAATGTACTGAGCAAGACACCTTTATGACCTTCATTGTTCCACTGTCAACTTGCAACTCTTTCTTTAACAATTTTCTCAATATCCTCGACATATACAACCTACAATACATCAATGCTAATAGTGTTGACATCAATGACAACCATATATCAGCAACACAACCACAACATCCAACAATCTCCCCCTTTGGAATTGATGGCAACACATGATGTGAAAAACACCATCAATGTAGCTAACTCTTGACACTTACTCCCCCTTAGGATCTGACTCATAATATTTCTCCCCACAAGGATCTTCTCCCCAGATAATCACCAGTTTTTCACATGAATCTTCTCCCCCTTTGACATCAATGGAAAAGATAAGCATTATCTTTTCACATACAAGCTCTGAACCACATATCCACACATCTGACTACTCCCCTTGAGTAGTAGCCACAAAAAACATCAATCCAGATTAGAATATAGCTATGAAGCACACAGATTGAGGCAAGTAAATGCATCTCTAGTTCTTATCAGAAGGGGTAATCACCCCTAGCATCCCTCTAAGATAATCAAAAGTATCCTTTGGCAAAGGCTTGGTGAAAATGTCTACAATCTGCTCCTTGGTAGGCACATACTCCAGTCTGACTTCTTTCTCACTCACTTTCTCCCTCAGGAAGTGAAAATTGATTGATATATGCTTGGTCTTAGAGTGTACCACCAGATTCTTTGATATGTTTATTGCACTTGAGTTGTCATAGTATATGACAATAGGCCCATCATATACTATTCTGATATCTTTTAGCATCTGTTTCATCCATAGTACTTGAGTACATTTATTTGTAGCCACAATATACTCTGCCTCAACAATAGATAGGGAAATGGAATTCTGCTTTTTACTCAACCAAGACACCAGCTTCTTCCCTAGGAAGAAGGCACCACCACTAGTGTTTTTTTTGTCATCTACATCTCCATTCTGTTGAGGGGTTCGGGGAGTAGATAACTGTCTTTTGATTCCATGCTCTTCATAGAAAGAATTGAACTCCCAGGAAGTGAACTCACCACCTCTGTTTGACCTTAGGCATTTGATCTTCAAACCTGTCTCATTCTCTACCATAGCTTTGAAAATTTTGAACTTCTCTAATGCTTCACATTTTTCTCTTAAGAAAGCAACCCATATCATCCTAGAGTAATCATCAATAAGCAACATAAAGTACCTTTCTCCTTGTAGACTTCTGATTCTAGAGGGACCACACATATCAGTATGCACCAGCTCTAGTACTCCATTAGAATGATGTTGTTTACTTCAAAAAGAAAATCTAGCTTGTTTTCCCATTTGACATTCCTTGCATATTGTGTTAGTAGGCTTTACTAGCTTAGGCAGATCCCTTACTACTTGAGTGGAGCTTACCTTGACAATGTTATCAAAATTCACATGATACAACCTCCTATGCCATAGCCAACTTTCATCTACTTGAGCAATTGAACAATTTTCATTAGCAACACTCAGGTGAAAAATATTACCTCTTTTCTTTGTACTTGAAGCAATTACCTTTCCAGAGCTTCCAAGTATCCTACATCTTCCATCTTTGAACTGAAGATTGTAGCCCATGTCCACCATCTGTCCAACACTCAATAGGTTATGCTTTACCCCTTCAACATAAAGGACATCATCAATGTTATGTTTACCACTAAGACAAATAGATCCTCTGCCATGAATCACACTAGCATTGTTATCTCTGAATCTTACAACCCCACCATCATATTTCTCTAGACTTACAAATTTTCTTTTGTCACTAGTCATATGATATGAGCATCCATTGTCAATAACCCACTCATCCTTTTCTTCAATTCGGGTTGCAAGAGCTTTCTCAACTTTAGCAGATTTAGTAGCCACCAGACCATTTTCCTTGATAGCAATGAAAACCCATTCATCTTCATTTCCATTTTCTTTATTAGATTCTTCTTCAATCACACCTTCTTCAACATAATAGCATTTCTTTTGAAATCTAGGTTTGTTAGGCTTAGACCTAGGAACTCTTCTAGGACACCTTGAAGCAAAATGACTTATTTTACTGCAAGAGAAACATTTAATAGGTAACTTTCCTTTATACTTACCTTGTCCTCTACCTTCTTTCTTCACAATTAGTGCTTCCAGCTCTTCTACCTCTCTTTCTTCATCTTCAAGTTGTTTAATCTCTTCCTCATATTTGAATGTCTTTCTAGAACTCTCTCCCAGATCATATCTTTGCTTGTTTCTTCTGGATACAGAGGCCTTAAATGTGGATTCAATCTTGGGGGCAGAATCACCAAATTCACTCAACTCAAAGGCATCAAGTTTACCAATCAACATATCTCTTGTCACATTTGTTACTGTTCTGAGCTCTTCAATAGCATGAGCCTTTGATTTATAAGAGGGAGGAAATGATTTGAGCACTTTAGCTACAATTTCTTGTTCATCCAAAGTACCACCGACACATCTAATACCCATCACAAGTTCATTTACTCTTTGCATAAAAGAAGAAATATTTTCATCTTCACCCATCTTCAAAGTTTCATACTTGCCTTTCAAACTCTGTAGCTTAGCGACCTTCACAAGTGAATTTCCTTCATACAAAGTCACCAGCTTCTTCCATATCTCATGAGCTATCTTCAGATCCATCACATTTGTCATTTCCAAATCCGTCAGAGCACTCAACAAAGCTTCAATAGCCCTGATGTTAATCTCAGTCTCTTTAATCTCATCAGGAGTGGAAGGACCATTATGAGGAATAACATATTTGTTCTTTGTAATCTTCCAGAAGGGTTCACCAATACACCTCAAATGACACTCCATTCTGGCTTTCCACAGAGAGTAGTTTGTTCCATCGAATCGAGGACTATCCTTCTTGTATGATGCCATCTCAGATCACCTCAAGCTTTTAAACTTCTTCAGAGGAACCTGCTTTGATACCAATTGTTGTAAAAACAAGGACAAACAATTGAGAGGGGGGGGTGAATTAGTTGTCTCAAAATATTTACACTTTTCAAAATTAACTTAATCTTAGTTTTGATGAATGAACAATAAACCACAAACAATCAACACATCAGAAACACAAAGAACACCAAGATTTTTATGTGGAAACCCTATTAGGGGAAAAACCACGGTGGATGTCAGTCCACAATATTATACCCTATTAAAAGTATAATGAAGAATGATGGGAATGCACATGTATTCAGGCACACTACCTAGAGCTCACTGCTCAAATACAAGAGGGATCACTGCCCAAAGAAGACACATATTCTTACAACAATTCAGATTAGATCTGCATGGTATGAATTGAGAAAATAACTTCTACAAAATCTTGATTACAGTTCCGGTTAAGCACAGAAACACTCCTTCACACTTCGCCCAAACTTCTTCACACTCTACTCTGCAATCGAATGATTAGGTCACTATTTGCACACTTTCACTTTCTCTGGCTCTTCTTCACTCAAAAACTTCACACAAACAACCGATCTTATACATCCACAACATGGAATTACATCAACAACTTTGTTGGCCAAAATAAAATATAAAACATATGCACAATTTTGGCCCAAATTTATAAGTAAATTTTCAATGCGAATCAGACACCGTTGGCCACAACATAACGAAGACTTAAAAAAATATCCTCGAGCATGCCAAAAATTCAAATTTTAATCTCCAAGGATCCACAACACTTTACAACCACCATGTTGGCTAAGAACATGAAAACCCGAACACACAAGAGAAAAATTACAGACCACGAGCACACAGATCAACGCGAACATTCAAAAAAGATAGAGCATGATCTAGAACCATCCACAAGCATCACAAATCATTAGAGAAGCATCCAAAACAACTGAAATTACTAGAATCACATCAACTTCAATCAGGAACACTAACTGAAGCCACAGAAAAACTATTAGAACACAACTGTTCATAACACGATTAAATCTTCATGCGGACCTCTGAAACTTTCGGTGGATAAACTAGATATACTCAGAAATAAACCCTTTAGTCCATAATGACTGATCATCAACATACTGAGCAAGACACCTTTATGACCTTCATTGTTCCACTGTCAACTTGCAACTCTTTCTTTAACAATTTTCTCAATATCCTCAACATATACAACCTACAATACATCAATTCTAATAGTGTTGACATCAATGAAAACCACATATCAGCAACACAACCACAACATCCAACAGTACACACCATTTCAGGCTCCCAAAACTTCCCTTTTTGTTGCTATAACAATTAGGATCAGTTTTTGATTGTTATTTTGGCATTTTGGCCCTCATAATTGTATGTTTTATAAGAAAGATTAGTGGTTCATCATCTTCCTCAATTCATCTTGGTGAACCCTATTTTTCTATGAAACAAAACCCATTCTTTAAGCACACTTCAAGGAGGAGTCCTCCCAACAAAATAACCAACAAGAGTATGCTACTCTAATCATTGACATGCAAAATCAAAATCCGGCATGGGTAACACCACATCAGCTGGGGAATCAAAAGACTTACCTCGTGGAACACTTTCAAAATTTTTTTTGGGATGCTTGTTCAGAGGAGGAGCCATTAAACAGAGTTGTCGAACTGCCAACACCAGCAAAAACTGTTGGGTTAGAGCCGGTTGTAGGCATTATAAAACCACAAAAACTACAGCAAATGCGATCGTATACATAGTAAATAAAAAAATCCTGCACCTAAGTTGCGGTATGATGCAAGAGGGGCCAAGGATGACCGCAGACACAAGAAACCCTAGCAGAGCTCATTCACAACCCAATATCCAGTACAACTGCATGCCTTAATAGCCTCAATCATTTTACCATTTTCTGTCATAAGGAAAACAACAAATCTTCCAATAGGGTTGACTTACCTAAAGGTTGAAAATAAATCCTACCTTTGGGAGATCTCTTTTCCTAATGAAATTAGGAAGTGTAAGTGTATAAATAATACACCTCTTTCCACGTTGATCCACCACATTTACCTTTTTCTATGTTTTATTTTGGTAAACCCGACATTGTACATCTAAAATTCTAAAATTGGAGGTCATTCAAACCCTAGATCTAGGATTTGCATTAGTTTGCATTTCATCTTGGGTTTTCAAAATTGCATTAACTTTGCATTTCATCTAGGGTTTTAAATTTGCATTTTGCATTGTTAAAAATCTAAAAAATCTAAAAAATTGTATATATATTACATTAAATTTGCATAGTACTTGCAAATTTGTGTACTTTCAATCATTTACATTAGAAAACTTAGTCAAAATTGCATTAAAAAAGTTGTCATCTTTGTTCACTTTTTGTCGTTTATTACACTTGCATTTATACACCAAAATTCGGAAAAAATTGTCATAGAAACCACAATTTGCAACTTGAAACAGGGAACCTAAACAGTAAGCTAAAAAATTAGATTTCAATTTTTGAAACCTCTATACAAGGACTCATTCACCCTTGGGAAAATCTATCCCTATACAAGTGTCCTAGCAAGTTTTTGGGTGAATTTTTGTGTGTGTTTCTACATTTTGATTCTGCTGTTAAAGCTACACTTTGAAATTCTTAAAAATAGTTATTGTATGTGCAAGACAAGTGCCATTTTTCTTCATTTATTGCAAGTTCATGGAAAAATTGTTGCATTTAAATATTGAAAATCATTAGATCTGTAGGACACTTGTGTTCATTTTCTATAGCACTGCATATTTTGGATAAACTAGTTCTCATAAAATCATGTTTCCTTTTCAAACATTTGGTGTTCATAGAGTATCACATGGATTGTATGAATCTATTTCCCTACTCATGAGCATAATATAGGAAAATAAAATAAAACCTTTAAAAAACATGTTAGTTACCCTCCTAATATCTATCATATTTGTAAGAATGTAATAACACAAGAGGATGCAAGCATAGACAATCATGACAATCATAGTTGTTCTTCTCCCGATACCTCTCCTACTTGTGACGAGGGCATTTTGGTGAAATGAGATACAATCATTGAGTGTCATGAGAATATTGTTTGTCCCTCTCCCCCTAACCCACCCACCTGGGAAGATATGAGATCTTTGACACATTTCTTAACATCACCTTGCCTAGTCTTCATTCATCTCCCAACATATCTCTCACTTGTGAGAATAATTTAGTGCAAGAGAGTGCAATCATGGATAATCATGAAAACCATAATTGTTCTTCTCCCAATACCTCTCCTACTTGTGAAGAAGGTATTTTGGTAAAAAAAATGCAATCATTGAGAAACATGAGGATCATGTTTGTCCCTCTTCTAATTCTTCTCCCATTTGGGAAGATGTGCCAAATGAAGATGATATCATAGATATATTTCTTTCAAAATATGGTATAGATGAAGAGGTTAAGTCAATGTTTGATCCCACATGTTAAAAAACCATCAAAAATAAGTCACATCCATTGAGTTTATGAACACATAAGTGTTCTTTAGATCTCCTTTGACTATAGGACCTCCAAACACTCCTCTTGGACCTCCTAAGAGTCCTCTAATCATTAGACAACCTAAGATTCCTTTTGAGCCCCCTAAGAGTCCTCTAATTATTGGAACTCCCAAGTCATCTCCTAAGCCACTTATTATCATAGGACCATCACAACACCAACCAAAACCTCCTGGACATATCTTAAATGCAAAACAACTCACTGGTAACAATGTTTCACAACAACCGAGTTATAATACCATTGCTCACACATATAATACAAGTAACAATAGGCAACCAAAAACCATACCTACTTCATTATCATTACCTCAACCTATCTTTCCTAGTGCTCTTCATTTACCTTTGCATAGTGGAAAGGAGTATGATCTTGTGGAACAAATTAGAAACACTCCTGCTAAGATTTCTTTATGGGATCTTATTCAAGCTTCACCTAATTATCATAGCATGCTTCAAAGTGATTTACAACAAGTAGTGGTCCCTCCTAGTGCACAACTAAATGATGTAGTATCCCTAATTGAAGGTATGAACTCAGTCAACTTAGAAATTACCTTTCATCAAGATGAGTTACCTCCATTGGAGATACCAAAAAAATGAGGCCTCGATGATAGTGGTTGTCATTAATAGATGTGAGATAAAAAAGAACTCTCATTGAAAATGGTTCAACCCTCAATGTTTGTAGTGTAAGCCTTTTAGACAAGATTAGAGTAGATAAGAGCCAAATTCAACTTGATTCTTTGTCTCTTTGTGGATTTGACAATGCGGGGAACAACCACTTGGTGTGATGATATTACCTGTTAAAGTAGGAAAAGTAACATTGCAAACTCCAATTCATGTTATTCCTCAAGAACTCTCATATAATGTTCTCCTAGGTAGACCATGGATTCATGCAATGAATGCAGTGCCTTCAACATTAGACCATCTAGTGAAGTACACTTATAACAACAAGGTTTATATGATAAAATTTGATCCTAAGCCTGAGAGTTGTTTACAAATTGAAAAAGGAATCAAAATATCTTAAAATATTGACACCAACTACAAAATTGGAACCAATTCAAGAAGAAGAAGATAAGTGTTTGTCATCAACCACGAAACTATTGGATAATGATTGGGGTTCATTAGACTTTACACCTACATTCATGGGAGAATACACGATTACACACAAATCAAGAAAAAAGAAAGAAGATGACATAATATCAACACAAGATGAGTCATCAAAAGCATGTGAGTCCACAAATTTTAATGAAGAAGAGAAAAACACAAATTATACATCCACATATGATGAGTGTGATCACAAGAAACCACCAAATCTAAAAGAAATGGAAAATCTTTATGGAAGAGGTTATGAGCTTTTGAAACAACTTGGCTATAATGGGAAAGGATGCGGTATTAAAGAACAAGGTATTTGTGTCCCTATAGAGCCTACCCCACAAGAAAAAACACAAGGTATTGGTTATTGTCCTTCAAAAGAAACAAAAACATCAAACAAACCTTCACTTAATAGGAAAAATATACATCATGGTCATGATATTGCTTCAACTTCAAACACATGTCTTAGCAATGATTGGAGTTCATTAGATTTTACACCCTCCTTTAAGCGAGAGTACAAAATCTCACAATCTAAACCTAGAGAGTCTTGTGTATGTATGACACCTTTTAGTAAACAAAAAATATCTCTGCCACAAAAGAAAGGAACATATTCTACCATTGATCAAGGCATTACCTTGTTGAGGCTTCTGCAAGCCCGCTTGATATCTCTCCCTCCAAAAAACATGAAAGAAATTTTACAACAAGAGCTTATTTTGTGCATATCATTGAGTACATGATAATTCAACCAATGAATGCAAGGCTTTGAGTAATAAAATAAAACATCTTAAGGATTATGGTGCTCTCCTTGTGTTGATGTACCTATTTCCTCTAATTGATAATGATCTTCATCCTATCATGTTGCTCATCACTATGTGGCATTAGTAGCTTTATGTATCTTTCTCATTTCCATTCATGGAAGTACAATCTTAAGTACAACCATATTTATCTTGGCAACAACATAATATTCCTTGGTGGTTTTCTTTGTCTCTATGCTTGGGGGGCAAGGATAACTAGTTTTGGGAGGTGTGCATTCTTTCCAAGGATCCCCTCTTCCTCTCTTTCTACTTAAAATACCAACATAGCAAGTATGTTGGAATTTTAAGTGGGGGGCATATTGTCCCCCATTCATTGTTTGTATGTCCCCTTCTTAGTGATGATAACATACATCTCCTAGGAAGTGTGACCATTACATTGGCATCATTGACATTATTTCATTTTGGCATTATTTATTTGCATCCCCTGAGGTGAGTTTTGTTTTGCACCCCCTAAGTTGAGTTTTGTTTGACATCTTGCTTCACTTTGTTAATGAAAGCTAAATTTAGTGTAACATTGACGTAGCATTGACATAGCATCTTGATCATGTTGTGGCGCCTTATCAAAGTTATCAGGAGGTATAACTTTTGGTATGGTTGACATATAGGAGCCTGTAGACCTAGCATGACTTTCCCATCAACCACTTTTTTGTCAGTACGTACCAACCTAGTGTGTGTTTCTCATATTTGTCTTGGGGGCTCACCTAGTGTATATCAAATTGCACTAGCCCTTGTGAGAATATTTTTCATGGCCATTGAGCATAACACAACTTTCTTGCCTATGGAGCCATGCGTTTTATAAGTGATTTTACATCCTTATGAGTTTATTTGATGGACGTAGCATAATACAACTTTCTATTCCATCTTTCATTCCTCCTTGCATTAATTTTGACATTGTATGTTTGTGTATCTTGTCCTGTTGCTTCATATCATGCATATGTTTGTGTCCCTTTATGCTTATGTTGGGTTTCCATGGGATTTTGGATCTTGGGGGCTTGTGCAATCCCCTTGATCCTTGTCATCCTATCCCATCAAAATTTGTGCACTTGGACCCCTCTTGATGTATATTTGTCTACTTTAGTGTGAGTCTAAGCATAAGTTCACACTCTCATTAAAGTGGGGGCTAAATGTAGTGTCAAAAAATGTACACCTTTACATTTTCACACTATGTTTGTATCCCCTTAATTAATTGTACTTAATTAAGCCTTTAATTGGCCCAATTATGTATTCACAAGCCTAATTAATTTTATTTTCCGTAAGGGAAGCTCACATTTAGTCAATGCCTACACTTAATTACACATCTTGGAAAATGTCTGTCCTAGGTTTAGGGCCTAGGATTACTTAAGTCTTGGTACCCATTTTTTAATATATTTTTGGTGACATTTTAATGATCTTAATTCAAATTGCAAAGGTTGGCTTGTGGTGTTTAATTGTTGAGTAATTAAGGAAACACCTATAAATGCATAGTTATTTTCTCAATTTAACATTAAGAATCAAGAGGCAACTTTCACAAGAGAAAATATTATTGAAAAGAGCATTGAAGAGTGAATTTATCAACCATCTATAGTAGCAAACAAGATCCTATCATGATGTCAAAGTTTATGTGTGCCATGCATATTTTGGAGCAAACATTGTGATGTAGGTTTCAAATTTCAAGCATCAAGACCTATTAAGAAAGAAAGCCATTTCATGCAAGATCAAATCTTTAGAGAGGTGTGTTAGACTTCAATCCTCTAAGGGCAGCCATTAAAGGTTTTGGTGAGGTGTAACAGGCTTTGTTCATTCATCAGTTCGTTCATTTTTATCATTATTTCATTATCAAGGATTAATTACCAAACTAGGGTTTGACCAAGGCAAACCCTTACCCACCAAAAACAAACATTTTTCTCTTCTCTTTGCATGTGTAGGTTTATAGGTGAAGGATCAAAATTGGATCAAAAGTGTAATTTTGAAAAGTTTTCAAAGTTGTCAAGACACGGAAACTTAGATCTCAAATTCATTTTTGAATTTTCTATAGTGAAACTTGGGGCAAACAACAACTCAAATCTATCTCTAGAGGATCCCAAAAGTTGAGCAGAAAATCCTTACAAGGACTCATTCGCCTAGTGGCCCAAGTGTCTAGTTTTGGCGAAAGTGTCCTACAGTTCTCGAGACAAGCTTTTTTTGGGTTAGTAGATATCACCCTGCAACCCCCAAATTTGCCTACAAATGGTTGTTTCTGTTAGTATTATGCTTTAAATTTGCATTTCAAATTTTATATTGCACAATTGAGCTCATTAAACATTTTTAGTTTATTTGCCCAAAGTGCATTTTTAGTCATATTTTATCATTTTTTATTATAAGGAAAACAATAAATCTTCCAATAGGGTTGACTCACCTAAAGGTTGAAAGTCAATCCTACCTTTGGGAGATCTCTTTTCCTAATGAAATTATGAAAGTGTAAGTGTATAGATCATACACCTTTTTCCACATTGATCCACCACATTTACCTTTTTCTATGTTTCAGCATGTGATATTTGCATATGAATATAGCGACCCAAGATCTAGAGACCTAATGGAAAGTACAATGAAATGAGAAGATCAATATGACAAGAATAAATTGTATTCCTATCAAAGAATGCAAATTGAATAATGATGGATTGATTAATATTACATTAAAATCTGTTAGTTATATAGGTTAAAGTGAGACATAGGACTATATAATATTATGAAAAGTGTCTTAATTTTATGATATGAGACATAAAGTGATAAGTATCCTAAATGTACCCTAAGTACCCTTAACTAAAAAATGTGAATATGATCTAGCAAGTGAACTAGTTAGGTAATATCCTTGTTCACACCAACAACACACATCCCCAAGTCTAGTGCTCCATAATGAACATGACAACTAATGAGGATCTCACCATAATAATGAAAATATTCTACTCTTCCCTATGTAACTCCCAAGTTCTACATTAGAGAGATGCTTACTAAATTTTATGACAATAATTTTAACTCTTGTGAACCATAATCTCTCATCTTAATGTCATTACAATAATATTTCAAGTCTTAGAGAATAATAATAAAAAATAAATATTTCTCATCTTTCTCGTGAGCATTCAAGAGCCCATTCCAAAAATGTTGGAGATACACACATAATATTCCAATGTTAATATCAAACTAATCTTATCACATTGTACCACAAGTACACAATCAAAAGTGCTAGAATGAGAACTTTTAGAAGATAAATTAATCTTGCTCCACATATTCAATAAACCTTTTTTTTGGTTGAATTATAATTATTACCTACATTTCATTAAACTAAAAGATGTCGACATCCTCTTCAATAGATAAATAGGGAGGGGCGGTGGTGTCCTCCTCCTCAGGGAGTGCTAAAAATCAACACAGATGGTTCTTCTCGAGGTAATCCTGGTCAGGCTAGTATTGGGGGTGTTGGGCGGAATAGTTATGGAAATGTTGAATTTGTCTTTTTTGTTTATAAGGGTTGGTATACTAACAATGTGATGGAGGCTCTTGCCATTTTATGTGTTGTGGAGTGCGGGTGCACTCTAGGGTGGAGACAGATCATTTGTGAATTTGATTCTCAGGTGGTGGTGACTTTTCTAAAGAGGCAACAATTAGAGGATGTCAGTTAGCATTTGGCGGTGATTATAAAACAGATTCTTCATCTGTGTGCTTCCTTGGAATTTGTCTCTTTCTGTCACATTCCTAGCGAATGGAATGTGGTTGCAGATTGTTTGGCTAAATGGGCTTCTGATCATTTGCAGAATTGGAATATTGTGGAAATGGGTCAATTCCCCCCGGATTTGTCTCAACAGTTGGACCACTTAGTGGAGATTGATAGGGGCGGGTAATCTCCCGGCTTTGTATTGCTCTATTTTGATTTGAATAAAGTTTTACCCCTCTTATATATATTTTTTTAAAGTGTATATATTTGTTAAGGGAGTGATGCAATATTAATTTTATATTAATTGATATTTTGTTTAGACATAAAATTAAGAAATTAAGAAACCACTCACATTAAACCCAATCTTTCCCCAATACAATATTCTCCATTTAATTTGATGTATATTTAAGAACCAAAAACAATAACACAAAATTTCGTATTTCAATATACTTAAGAAATTATAAGACCTTATTTTATATTACAAAAATATAATAGAAAATATTTGTACAATAATTAATATTTTATTTAGACATAAAATTTTATATAAGAATTGGTATACTTAAAAAAAACAATAATTCAATCCCAAATATGTCAAAAACACCATAAAATCCCTATCACATATTAAAATAAATATAACTTTTTCAAAACTCATTTATTTTTCAATTAACAATAGAAAAAATATATCTTAATAAATTTTGAATACATTAATCACACTATATATCAAGTTAAATTTAATAGAAGAGTGTATCAGGTAATTCTGAATTATTATATATGAAAACAGTTAGAGTTGGCATAAGCTCCACATAAAAATATGAGACTTGAAAGCAAATATAAATTCACCACCTAAATCAACAATTAAAAAATTCTGCTTTTTTCAATTTGAAAAAAAACCCAATAAATAAAGAGGCACTTGCAATCTTTTGGTTTATCAGGTAACCACCTATCTGGGGCCATACAATATTCGAAGGGACAAATCCCAATTCAACAATATAAATGCAACTCACACTTTTATTCAGATGCCCCTATACAAAACTATGAAGGGTAAAAAGGGAAAGCAAAAATGGCAGAAACCCAGAAATCAGGCTGTCTCCACCAACTAAACAGTTCCAGACAATAGAACAGAAGTTGGATGATGTGGCAGAGGTTGCTAACTCAACTACCTCTAAATAGAGGTGGAAAAATGGCAGTATCAATCAGAGGGCTTGCTATGTTTGTGGGATCACATGGATATGGCAGCCTTTTGGGCCTCCTAAACTGCTTGATATTTGGCTCTGTCCCAGTTTTGAATAACAGCAACCGTTATCATTGTCCAGACGTGTTTAACTGACCTCAGCTCTCCTGTCTATTCCTTACACAAACAAAATACATATATAATATACATAAACATTCATATTTTTTTCTTAGTGTAATAAATTGAATGGAAGAAACTCAATATAAAGGCCCAGTAGAGACCAACTCTCATGGGTGGGCTACTAAAGAAAGGGCCCTTTTTTGTAGTACAAGAGGCAAGGAAGTCTACCAAATTGAGCTGTCTGATATTGGCTTTCTTCTTTCCAAGTGGGTTTACATTGTCTATCTCTTGTGTTTGAGTAATCCAATGAAAAGTCAATGATGTTCATCAAATAAAATAATCCATAGATTCTCTTGCTGCCTTAGCAGCCCAAGGATTGATATGCTTTTTCAGATGTTCTGCAAGTGCTGCAAGCTTAGGGAAAAGATATCTGCTTCTTACGTAAATTCAAGTTTTTCTGGGCATTAGTGCTTAGCTGAATATTCAAGAAATCACCCCTCATCGGTTTTCAAATCGATGTTGCTCAGTTGACTTGTTGCTCACGTTCCTTTGGGTACTGGCCTACACCCGATTTCCGTGGATCATGTGACCATGAGTCCTCCAGCTATTACCCCGTTTCATTACTGAGTTGTAGTACAGCATGGCTGGAAAAGGACCAGCCGCTTGGACCTATTACGGTACAAGCTTACAGACTCACATGCACTTTCCTTTTAGGTTTTTTTCTCAATCCCATTTCCTGTGTGGCCCATTGTTTGGATGACTTCTTTGCCTCTGCATCATATGCATATTGACTCTATGGAAGCCGACATGATTACCCAAGGAAGCCCAAGCAATCATGGATTTATGATCGATAAATTTGAGAGGGCAGAAAAATGATGGTAAGAAGAAGTAAGATGAAAGAAATATATTTTATTTATGTTCAGTTGTTAGTAAGAGGCCGAAATAGTATACAGGACCACATGGCAGCAACAACATTCTGATTCAAGTTTAGAAGAGTAAGAGTTTATTTCAAAAATTGTTTAAGGGTAGCCAGACTAATTTCTACTTCTTTCCTGAGGTTAGGTTTTCTATCTGTAATCCCTTATCAGCTTTCGATAATCTCTACTCTTTACGAAGAGCCATTGTTTTTTTAATTATAGGGTGGGTCATCTACTTTTCAAACTTGGACAGAATTTCTGTGCCTTGCTATTGTCTTCTGTTGAAAGTGGGTAGGAAAAGACTCGATTGTTAATGTATTCTATGTAGTTTGCTTGCTGTGGGTGCTCCTGTAATCTGAGCACTTATATTACGCAATGTCATTCTGTTTCTGTATCTAGAGCTGAAACTCTACGTAATTTGAATCTTCAAAACCAATATTGTTGTCTTCTCACTCTAGCACTAAGGGTTATCTGGGTCCAATCTGAGTTGCTGCAAACTAGTCTTCTCTTGGGCTGTGAAATCTTTGTTGAAGAAAAAATGGTTTCAGCATCCACAAGATTAGGGACAATCCTCGCCCCCTCTCCTAGCCCTTGGGCCCCCCCATCCTCATACTCTAGCCATCATCATTTCCAGGCTCTAGCTCTGGGATTTGCAGCTCTGGCGTTGGGAATGTTGGTTCTAGTAATATTTTTCCTGTATTACAGCCGTCTGAGAAGTAACAGAACTAGCCCATACGACCTCACAGCAGACATGAGACTGCAGAGGTTCAGCTACAGCGAATTGAAGACCGCAACGAGCTCCTTCAATAATTCAAACAAGCTGGGCAAAGGGGGATTCGGAGTTGTGTACAAAGGAGTTTTGAGCAATGGCAAAGAGGTGGCAGTAAAAAAGCTAGATGTGTCCTCTCAGCAAGGCGAAAGGGAATTCCAGAATGAGATGTCCATCATAGCAGGATTACATTCACCCTTCATTGTGAGCCTGTTGGGCTATTGCTCGGATGGTAATAAGAGGAGACTTCTAGTGTATGACCATATGCAGAAGGGTAGCCTGCAGGAGGCCTTGTTTGAAAACAATGATGACTCCAAGCTGGATTGGGAGAAGAGATACAACATTATACTGGATGTTGCTCAGGCCTTGGCCTTCCTACACCTTGAATGTGATCCACCCATTATTCATGGCGATGTCAAGCCCAGCAATGTGCTCTTAGACAACAATTTCAAGGCTCGTATTGCAGATTTTGGGCTTGCAAGACTCAAGAGCTATGATATGTATTATATTGACATGTTTAATCAAAGCCAAGAGCTCTGGAAGAGTCAGGACCTACTCAGGAGCCAGGAACTTAGTAGGATTGTTGCAGGCAGAGATTCAAAATCTGGGGCTTCCGATGATGATGAGAGTAGTTACACAAACATAAACAGAAATCCAAAGGAAAGCCCGGTCATGTGTATTGACGAGAACTTTACCATAGACATAATGGATGAACAACCCACAAGGGGTCCTTCTGTGGGTGTTGATGAATTACATGCCAAGGGAAAGGAAATTGTGACAGAGCATTTGGGTGTTGGTGGGTGTGAGGATTGGATGAAGATTTGCCCATCGGAAGAAGGAACTGATTGGAGTAAGGAGTTACAGGATGGCAATATTCAGAAGAAGAATTTTTGGAGTAAGGATTGGTGGTGGAAACATGATGGCAGTGGAGAGCTCAGCACTATGGAATGTATCATGGAGTGGATTGGCAGCCAAAGGATGAGCCACAAGATTAAGAAAACTAGGAAAACGAGAAAGAGGACTAGCCCAGATGAGGAGACAGTGAACAGCCAGACAGAGTCCGTGAGAAAAACAAAGCGGAAAAAGGGGAAAAAGGGGAAGGAAAAGGCTAGAAAAATCAAGGAGTGGTGGAAGGAGGAATATTTTGCAGAAATGAGCAAGAAGAGCAGGAAGCTTGAGAAAATCAAGTGGAAAAGTTCATCGCATAGATTTGATAGGGGAAGAAACAGTATTAGTAGAAGGGACTTTTTGTGGGATAAAATCAGAAGAGATAGTAATTACTCCATGGGAAGTGAGATGTGGAGTGGTGATCTGTTGAGTAGAGATCTAAGCAGCACCACCAGCATGAGAGGAACAGTTTGCTATGTTCCTCCTGAATATGGGGGATGTGGGTTCCTGTCAGAGAAGGGAGATATATATAGTTTTGGAGTGCTAATGTTGGTGATTGTGTCAGGGAGGAGGCCTCTGCATGTACTGGCATCTCCAATGAAGGATTTTGAGAAGGCTAATCTCATTTCTTGGGCAAGGCACTTGGCCCAAACAGGAAACACTTTAGATCTCGTGAGTGACTCCTTGAAAGGCTCATTTGATAAAGACCAGGCAAGCCTATGCATAACTCTGGGTATTCTGTGTCTGCAGAGAATCCCAGAAACGAGGCCTGATATATCTGATATTCTTAAGATTTTGAGAGGTGAGATGGATGCTCCCTCTTTGCCTCTTGAATTCTCACCCAGTCCCCCCAGCAGGATTTACAACAAGTCTAAAAAAGGACCCCAATCCGACACTGCAGCTCATTCTCCTGTTCCATAGCTTCTATCTTGTTTTAATGCAAAATGGAAGGTGACTTTTTTGTTTGTTCATATGGTTTGCAATTCTGAAGAATATACTGCACCGTCCGGCTCTTCTTTACCATAAATGTCCCCACCGTTGTAGCAGAATTTGATTTTTTCAAAAGGAATGCATTTCGGGGTGATCTTGGTATGTATGTTTTATTTTAGTACTCTGTACATAACCTCCATATCAATACATTGAAAGTTGAATATACTTATTCTAGTATCTTGTCTGAGATGAATGACATCCTGTAACATAATAGCGTTGAGATGAGCTAGAGACCGGCTCACATTCAATTCTGTTTCTCTTGATTGGCATTCCTTCAAGTGACAGAACATCTTTTTGAATTTTGTTTCTCAAGGTATCTTTGTGTTTTGAAATTGGTTTCGAAAGTTAGAACCTGCTCTCGCATTAAATGCTCAGTCAATCAAATCACGTGTAACTTATGAACTGAGGCGAAAAGTGCATTTAATGCAGGCAATGGATTTTGTTAGATGAGCTCAGCAGTTTTGTTGCCCCCATTAGGCCTAATTCGGGTGCAGGGTTATCTCGCTGATGAGATTTCTTAACAGAGCAAATGATGAACTTTTTGGCTGGTTGCAGTTGCAGGTTTGCGAACAAATTTGAAATTGATAATTTTAGATTGGGATTTGAGTGGATAACAGACAGTCGTGAGTTGTGTTAATTGAAAAGGCTTCCATGAATATTTTTTAATTAATCTCACATGACTGTCACGTGGACAATGTTTTGGCATGGTGAGGAGTTTAAGGAAAAAAAATCAAACACCTACATTAGTTAGATACAAACAGATACATAGTGCATAATGCAAATATCATCTAAAATTCAATATTTAGGATAGAGGAAGATTAATATTAAATTGTTTTATTCAGGGAAGAGTTATACTATAGAGCTTCAAGATTTCAAATTTGATGAAGATGCAGATGAGATAGAAAACCAATCACAAGGGATTGATTTAAGTAATTAAAGTAAAGTATCTAAGTGTTATGCTTTGTATATTTACCTCTATTTTCTTTTTGGTCTAAAATGGGTCCCCCTCTTTTTTTCTCTTCTTTTTCTTTCTATTTTTGCCTTGTTTTGTTTTCCCTTGTTGCCTCCTTGTTCTGCTTTGTTTGGGTCTTGGGGGTTTCTTCTTTCTTGCCCCTTTTTTCCTTTTGCTTGTCTTTTGTTTTGGTCTCGGGAGTGCTTTCTCTTTCAGGACCTCTTTTCTTTGCTTTGTACCTAGTGGGTTTCGGGTCTCGAAATGGACTTTAGACCTTTCGCAGAAATGTCCAAGTTTGGTTTGCTTCCTTGACCTCCCCTGTTCCTTGCCTTGTTAGGATTCGGGTTGACCTTGGACCTTTTCTTAAAGGGTCTGGGTCTGATTTGGGTTCTTGATTTGGATTCTTTTGTGTTGTGTTGGGATTCGGGTCCTGAATTGGACTATTAACCTTTTCTTAAAGGGTTCGGGTTCGATTTGGGTTCCCGATCTTGGTTCTTTTGTGTCTTGTCGGGATTTGGGTCTCGAATTGGACCTTGTACCTTTTCTTAAAGGGTCTAGGTCCAATTTGGGTTCTCGATCCCGTGTTGTCTTGTCGTTGAGATCGGAAGTTGAGCTTGGACTTGGACCTTGTGCGGTTCGATCTGAGTCTATTTTCTTCTCCCGAACTTGCTTTCCTTTGTGTTTGTTGTTTTGCCTACCTTGGTCTATTCGAGAGTGGATGTTCCAATTGGACTCCCCAATTTGGGTTTCGATCCCGACATTTGTTCTACCTTAAACTTTCGACTACCTACCGCATTAATGGTGGTCTGGTTCGCACGCGTGGGGCAAGGTAGAAGTGGATTTCCAATGCGAATTAAGCCATAATTGTCGTCATTTGATAGAGTATTCGAGCTGAGAGCAAGAAGGGTGGATTTGGGCTTTTTAAGTGTGTTGTTGGACAATTTCTTGCATTTTCTTCTTCCTGTTACGTGTTCGAGGTGGGTTCTACTTTTCTTTTGTGTTTTCTTTTGTTTCCTGTTTGTTTGCTTGTTGTCCTTTGTGTTTTGCTTGGTTGTTTTCGAGTCGTGTGTTTTTTCCCTTGTTCGAGGGTTTGTTTTCTTGGGTCATGAATTGAGTTTTCACCCTTGTTCTAGTGGGGATGTTTGATCCCAACATGCTCTTAGCTTTTGGGATTCTCGATCCCCATTGTGCCCTAAGTTCTCCTAAGGGTTTCAATAGACCTCAATACATTTCCCTAAATGGACTTTGAATCAAATCACCCTCATGAGATTCAAAACCCCACATGACCCTTTGCAAAAAGATCCGGGTTTGGGATCCTTTCCCGATCTTGATCCTTGAGCCTAAACTTTGCTCAATTGTTTGGTTCTTCGAAGATACCCTTTGGTCCTTGCAGGATCTAGAGTCCCAATTAGATGCTTTGTCTATTGGTCCGAATCCGGGATCCATTTCTGATACCAATACCCACAAACAAATCTTGAAAGCGCTGCTGACCATCTTTGGGGGATTCATAACCCCGAGCGTCCTCCTTGCTAAATGATCCGAGTCTAGAGTCTGTCCCAAATCTTGATTCTAGCATTGTAAATTTCTGCTAAGTTAACTGGCTTTGTAAACCATCTTTGGTCCTCGAGAGATCTAAAGTTCTGAAGGGACATTTTGTCTTCGAGTTCGAATCCTTTGTCTAATCCTGCTCCTGACTTCTAATGAACACTTTATAGCTTAAAACACTCTAGTCCTGTATAGGAGCAAATTTTCACACCTTGTGTAAATTCCCCTTTCACATACCCTCACCTTAGAAAATCAAACCCGAAGGCGAAATTCCACATCACCCACCTGCCTTCCATCCACTTGGCATTTTTCCTGTGTCGGTGAGAGAATATTTGTCGGGGATGCAAGCATGGCGCGCAGATGTTTGCATGACGCACTGCTGTCCCTAACAGATTCCCCCTTCTAAAGTTGGCAGAGGCATTACGCACCTGATTGGGGTCGAATTGTAACGTCCCTCTTCGACCAACTGACTCGAAAATGACTTATCCTTTCTCATCCCACCTTCAAAAACATCTTCTACGCATTCACTTCATCTCTCGTAGCAATTCATTCACATTCTCAAGCACATTCTCATTCACTTCAGCATTTTAGCACTCCATTGTGAGCATTACAACAACATTGGCACTCCATCAACTCCACATTGCAAGTGTGAGGCAGCTAGAGAAGTTGTGGGCTTGGAGTCTTGCGAGACCTCCCTTCATCACTGCTGCGGCTGTGGTGACTTTGCCAAGTTCATACCTTGCATTCTCCCTTCATTGGCTAGTGAGCCTTTGGGTGGAGGTGGTAATGCTTCACTCCTCTCCTTTGTGATTTAATAGAGTAGCACAATATTGTTTTATAGTGTTCGACAATATTTCTTTCTACTTTTTTTTTATCGCATATTCTACTTCGATGCTTTCTGGCCGTCCATGGAGGTGGAAACACCAAAGCGGGGGTTTGATTGAGGCAGGCCCCTATACAACCCCAACAATTTTCCCCTTCTTGTTTGTGTGTAGGTGAATGTGTGCATGGAGCTAGCTAGCGAATTGATGCTTTTGTGAGATAATCTTCGTCACCCTAGCCTTTATTTACTTGCTTTATCATCTCCGTCTTTACTTTTTGTATCTCATTACTTTGTTTATTTCATTAAGATTAATCAGCTCTAGGCAGTTTAGTAAGTTTCTGGTGTTCTTTATTGCATCTTTCATTTTCTGGCCGTACGAACACTAGCACGCCAAAGAGACGCCAGCGTACCGCGCTATCATCCCAAAATCGTGCTGCCGTCCTTGGACAAAGAGCTATTTGAGGTGTAGTATTGACTCTAAAAACCAACTCACCTAGCCCATACTTGAATTTAGGGTTTGTAGAGTGATAGAAGTACTACATAGTGCTCTTCATTCTCTATCCTCACCCCAAAACATCCCTTTAGAGTGAGGTAAGTTAGGGCAGCCCTTTGCTCTCGACTCTTCATGACCTGGAGCCTTGATGTGGTTGGTCCCCCTCTCTTACATTTTTGGTGAACCCGACGTGAAGCAACGTCTGCTCATTTGTCTGTGTTGAGACTTTTCCCTTGTACCTTGTAATTGTTGTAACCTTGAGTATTGTGAAGATTTATGAGCATCACAACCCAGTCCACAACTTTCGGGTACGCTGTTAGGAGAAGCGTGCGACACCTACCGATGGAGAAGGCAAAGGTCATTTCTAGTTTCACCCCTAGTTTTTCCACTAGTTTAGCTAATGAGTTTACCACTGGGTTTCCTACAAACTTTGCTGACGAGATGGGTTTCATGGAAGAGACCACTCGTGTGCCTACCCCTCCAACATCCCCTATGGCTTCGTCTGTAGACGAGGATGATGCAGTGCATATTCCTACGAAAAGCCTTATGGCATTAGATAATAGATTGTTAGACCTTGTAAATCACTTAAAGAAAGCACCAAACATGCTGAGAGCCGCTAGGCTTGCAAGCGAGGTGAGAAAGTTGCTACAGAAAGATCGGACATGCGTAGAATTTCTACGTGGCCTTGCTGATCTAACTGAAGCCTATGTCCCTTCCTATAGGCCTAGATCGGGTACCACCTGAGGAGAAGTACTCGGTGCCTATGAAAGAAAAATAGGCATTTCAATGCCCACTACGTCCATGTGCATGGCCAAAATAGGGCCATCGATTAGTGTCTCTTCTGCTTCTCAAGGGCCTTGCACTCTCAAGGTGAGTAAAACACCCCTTGGGTTTAGTTTCACTCCTGCTGCCCCTGGCAGCGGAGGCTCTAGTGGAATGGGTGGCGGTGGCCTTGGTAGAGGTGGCACAAGCGGAGGTGGCTCCAGTGGAGGCCATGGAGGTGGTTTTGGTAGTGGAGGTGGCTTTGGTGAGGCCTTACCAGTGGTGGTGGCTCCGACAGAGGTCACAACGGTGGCTTGAGGTTGCACTAGTCCTTTGTCATCTACTGACCTTGTTTTGAATGCCCTGCTTCAGAACATGGGTCATATGCAAAACTAGCTGGCGAGTCTCTCCCAAGCCTCTGCTCAACCTATCTTTCAGCCCTTCTTTCGACATAGCCCATTGTCGGTAACAATCCTAAGTACTCCCTTCCCACAAGGAATGGAGATTCCCAAATTTGAAAAGTATGACGGCAAAGGGGACCCACAAACACATGTGTCCACCTTTAATGCCATGTGTACAGATTTCTTCCATCACAATGCATTGATGGAAAAATTATTTCCTTGATCTCTTAAGGATATAGTGCTCGAGTGGTACTATTCCTTACCCGACAATTCTATTTTCTCATTTGATCAACTTGTAAATCAGTTTCTCCGACAATTCCAAGCTAACATCGGATCGAAGATGACCTTTTTGGATCTCGTCCGATGCAAGCAAGGGGATAACGAGAAGATAACTAATTTCATAGCGTGGTATTTAAGTGCTTTTTTTATAGATCTCGTATTTGCTGCTCGATTTTGACGTGCAAAAGGTGTTCATAGGTAACCTATAGAGACCTTGGCAGGAAAAAATTTCCCTTATGAAGTACCCTTCTTTCGTGCATATGTGCGGCATTACGAGAATATCAATAGACAGTAGTTTAGTTCGGGGGATCCTCCTCGTGCTCCCGTTCAGAAGGAAAATCCATCGTATCAATCTCGGGAAAAGGCAGGGCTATCGCGAATGTAGTAGCCACAACAAATGATAACGACCTCAAACACAATAGAAAGTTCACAAAGTTAGCATAATCTTATTCTTCCATCTTGTAAAAGTTGTTGGAGGATAAGATCATAACCTTGGAGAACCCTCAACCCCTCAAGGAACCTTACCTTGATTGGTACGATGTAAATTCCTTTTGTCAGTACCATCAAGTCAACAGACATGATACTGAATGTTGTATGCGCCTGTGTCACGAGATACAAGATCGCATCGAGGACAATACTATTCGTCTTAATGGGACAAAATAAAATGCGAACAAATCGGTGGCGAAAGAAAAAAGTGAGTTGTAGATATACACGAACCCATTTCCATCTTATTCTACTAACTTAATTATTGATCCACTTAGCCCTTGGCGTACGTTAACATGGTCACGGTTACTCCTCCACCACAACCTGCGAATGGCTCGCCAGATGTGATGTTCACCTTGTAGGACATGCCCTTGAACAACAAGCTCTCTCCCCTCTACATTTCCGTTCGTCTCAATGGGAGCATTGTGATAGGGGTCTTAGTTGACCCTGCGAGTCGAGTGAATGTCATTACCGAGGAGATGTTATGGCTGAATTCATTGCAGAGAGAGGAGTACAAAGAAACAAAGTCTACCATTCGTATGCATGGTGGCCTTTCTCTCAAGCCATATGGTTCAATAACTCTGTCTGTCCTAGTTGGACCTAGGGCCATAGACACAACCTTTGATATTATTCTAGAATCAGATTTCTTCATAGTGAAGTTAGGCATACCTTGGCTAGCTTCCATGAACGAAATCGCTTCCGTCATTCATAAATGCTTGAAATTCTCCCACGAATGTGTTGTGCACATGGTGCATGACATTGGATACCAGCTGTTGGTGTCCCGTGGGGCCTACTCATTGGATCATTTTTGGCTTGCTTCGGTCGGTCTGCTTCCCCCAAAAAGGGATCTAATTTATCGAAGTTATATGAAGTATAAGACTGGGGGCAAGGGACAGTCGAAATTGACCCTTCCAGTAGTGCAACAACAAGCTGCCTCCTCTTCTCAAAAGGGAAAGGAGAGGCCTACCCATTCTCAAGGTGCCTCTTCTGCTTCTCTTTTTGAAGAAGAATTTTGGATGTCTACTTTGGAATTCCACATGAGAAGTCCGATGGTGCCTACTTGGCGCAAAGCTAAGATTGGGATATCAGACCTCCCTACTGTGCCTTCTAGACCTTGGCCCTACCTGTACATTAGAAGGAAGGGTCCTCGCAGGGAATCCTCTATGTCTCGGACTCTATAGCCTCCCATCGCTCCTGCCCCTAGAGCAGTGAATGGGAAGAGGCTTGCCATTGAGGTGTTCGAGTCGACTCCCCCCACTGTCTCTCAAACTCCTCCTGCTCACGTTCAGGAGCCTATCCCTCCGCCAGTGATGGCTATGATGGACACTCCTATGGATGAGCAAAAGCCTCCTGTCCCGTCGTAGCTCCTAGCCTCTAGCTCAAAGAGTCACAAAAACTACTTTGCGCATGAGCGCAAGTGCCAACAAAAGGCTCTGGCGACTGAGTAGGCTGCTTTATAGAAAAAGGAGATGACCGCCCCTGTATCAGGGCCTCCTATTGTGTCCTCTCTCCTCCCCTCTGCTTTTGTTCAATCGAATTCAATCTTGCTTCCGGCTCCTGCTGTGAGTGTGAGTGCACTTGACCCTAAAAAGGTGCAGGTGTTTATCCCTCCTTTGGTTGAGCAGCCCCTTTTGATGTCCCTTCTAGACATCCCACCATTCCTTAAACCTGTGGACATGCTGAATACCTTGGTGGTGTCCGCTGTAGTTTTCTCCTCCTCCTTTGCACCTCTTGCCTCGTCTGTGGGGAGTTCACATCCCTGATGAAGCAAAACATAGAGGTTGGCCCCTCTAGCAATGGAGGGCGTAAGAGGAGCCCACCTTCTCCAAAGGGTGGCCTTGCATTAGCTTGTTCCGTTCTAGTGACGAAGCAAGTTTTGATTTCCCTTTTGTTTGTCACTGCTCCCAAGTCACTCGGTGAGCTGAGCAATGAATCTTGGGTGCTGTCTACCCCGTCTATTGAGGTCACACATGACACTCTTGTAAAGTGCATGTTTAACTCTTCGGATGAAGTCCTAGCCTTGTTAGCCTTGTTAGCATTTAGACTTCCCTTCCATGTTGATCCAATTTTTTATTTTTACTTTGTCTTCTCGTGCATTCTTCATATGGTCTGATATAGTAGGGGGTTGATGACAATTCATTTATATACTACTGTTATACTCATATATATATTTATGAGTAGCTCTGACCTCGAAATATTAGACCACCCCTGTGCCCTTTGTTTGTGATGTCAGTGTCTCTTCTTGCACTTTTCTTATCCTTCTCTCTTCTTTGCTTGAGTTGTCCCTCGTATGTGTGACAACGTCACTTTCACCATATTTCAATTTTTAGAAAATGCATTCGTTGCCAATGAATCTTTTCTTGAAAATCCTTGCAAACATTTTTTCAAGAATTGCATTCTCGACTTGAACCCCTAGTAGAACGTGTTTCCTTCATTAAGGGTTTGCAAAAGAAGAAACTTGGGAACTTTCCTCCAAGGTGGGAGCAACTTTTCCTGCGGAAGAACCTTCGACCTTCCCCTCGCGAGGGGGCATTTTCTTCCTTTCAAATTCCTTGATAAAGTGAACATCTTTCGAAAGGATTCCTTGATGATGAATTGATTTGAGATAAAACTAACGTCTCTTTTACACTTTCAAACATGTCCCTTGAGTGGACCCATCTTATTTTGAAGGGTTCCCGAGGGACCCCTTTGAAAGCCTTTCAACTTGTTGACTATCTGTGTGACCGTCTACTTGTTTTCCTATGTGGGTGCTTTATGTTACCTGACATGTTTTATTTGCGGATTAACATGTTGCTTTGCAGGTGCGCCTGTGAAGCCGCTTCCCAGTTTGACTTTGTGGAGTCCCCTTACATTGGGCTTCCTTTATGAGAGATTACTTGGGGGTTTCCTTCTTGCAGGTCTGCAAGCCTGTGAGACACTTACATCTTACACAGGGTTTCGTTCATGAGAGAGTACTTAGAGGTTTCCTTCTTGCAGGTTTGTAGGCCTGTGAGGCACTTACATCCTGTGGGATTTGTCCATCGTTGGTCTGAGGGCTTTCGGTGTAATTTGTGCAACTTCATAGTTTTGCGGGGCTATGGAGTTCTTCTGTTCGAAACTTCTTAGGAGAGAGTACCTGTAGAGTCCTTTTCCTGCCCTGTGCTTTTGAGCTCACTAGATTATGGTTTGCTTCCTTGATGGTTCAGGTATACATTTCTAACTCTTTGATCTACTTTATCGAACACTCATCGATACTCGTGCTCGTTAAAGTGGGGGAAAAATGTATAGGAGCGAATTTGCAACCCTTGTGTAAATTCCCCTTTCACATACCCTCACCTTAGAAAATCAAACTCAAAGGCGAAATTCCACATCACCCACCCACCTTCCATCCACTTGGTGTTTGTTCTTTGTGTTAGTGAGAGAATATTTTTTAGGGATGCAAGCGCAGTGCACAAACATCTGCACGACGCGGTATCGTCCCTGACAAATTCCTGCATTTGAAATTGGTAGAGGCATTACACATCTGATTGGGGTCAAATTGTAATGTCCCTCTTCGACCAATTGACCCGAAAATGACTTATCCTTTCTCATCCCACCTTCAAAAACATCTTCTACGCATTCACTTCATCTCTCTTAGCAATTCATTCACATTCTCATTCACTTCAACATTCTAGCACTCCATTGTGAGTGTTACAACAACATCGACACTCCATCAACTCCACATTGCAAGTGTGAGGGCAACCATAGAAGTTCTGGGCTTGGAGTCTTGTGAGACCTCCCTTCATCACCGCTGCAACTGTGGTGACTTTTCCAAGTCCATACCTTGCATTCTCCCTTCATTGGCTAGTGGGCCTTTGGGTGGAGGTGGTAATGCTTCACTCCTCTCCTTTGTGATTTGATAAAGTAGCATAGTATTGTTTCGTAGTGTTCAACAATCTTTCTTTCTACTTTCTTTATTGCATATTCTACTCCATTGTTTTCTGGCTATCCGTGGAGGTGGAAACACCAAAGCGGGGGTCTGACTGAGGCAGGCCCCTATACAGCCCCAACAATTTTCCCCTTCTTGTTTGTGTGTAGGTGAATGTGTGTGTAGAGCTAGTTGGTAAACTAGCGCTTTTGTGAGATAATCTTCGTTACCCTAGCCTTTATTTACTTACTTTATCATCTCTGTCCTTACTTTTTGTACCTCATTACTCTGTTTATTTCATTAAGATTAATCAACTAGGTAGTTTAGTAAGTTTCTGGTGTTCTTTATTGCATCTTTCATTTTTTGGTCATACGAACGCCAACACGCTAGAGAGACGCCAGTGCGTCGCATTGTCGTCCCAGAACTGTGCTACCATCATTGGACATAGAGCTATCTGAGGTGTAGTATTGACTCCAAAAACTAGCTCGCCTAGCCCAAACCTGAATTTAGGGTTTGTAGAGTGACAAAAGTACTACATAGTGCTCTTCATTCTCAATCCTCACCCCAAAACATCCCTTTAGAGTGAGGTAAGTTAGGGCAGCCCTATGCTCTTGGCTCTCTGTGACCTAGAGCCTTAACGTGGTTGGTCCCCCTCTCTTACAAGTCCATCGGGTTTGTATAAACTTGAAGGAACCTATCACATAGTTTGTTTGGGACTCCAAGTCCTGATTGGACCTAAAGGATTGATGTCTTAAGCTAAACAAAGTTTTCACTTCTCCCTATCATTTGGTCCATTTGGGGATCTAGATCCTGATTGGACCACATCATGGTTGGTCCATTCGGGTTTCCAAAACCTGAATAGACATTCTTACACTAGGAGCTAATTTTCGGGTCTTGAGTCCGTCCCTAACCCCGACACCCAAAAAGGTCTGGGTTTGGCCGGGTTTGTGAATCCCAATCGAAGTTCATAGGAAGGGGTCCATATCCTGAGTCCATTTTTGACCCTGACTCCCGCCAGTTAAAGATAGAGTCTCATAGAGTCTTCAAGTTCCCATTGGACTTTTACTAAAAGAAGGATCCTGAGTTCAAATTTGATCTCAATTCCTGTCATAAGCTTGAAACTACCTAGTTTGAAAGAGGTCCCTGCGGGGTTTGGAAACCTAGCATGACATAATTGTAAATTGAATTTCAGGCTAGGTTTTGTTCACAAATTTTCAAGGATTCTTACAATGTCAATTTTCTCATCTCTTAGGTATCCTAAATGTCTAACTTGAGTGGAAAATCTGGTCCTAAGGGAGCACACTGCGAACCCAAGGCCAAGAAGACCAAAGCAGACAAACTTTAATTGACAATGAAGTATAAGTTCTAGGGAGTCCCTGTGGTCTCAAAGTTCACATCCCATGTAATGAAGATCACTGATACAAAATTGGGGAACATTGACATGGAGAACTTTAAGATAGACACCTTCTCAGCTGAAGCCACCCCAAGGGCACAAAAGATAGATAACTCGAGACTAGCTCATGTTGCATCTTTCCCGGTTGCAATACAATGTCCCAAGTTCATCTTGGAAACAAAAACAACCTACAACCTTATACAAAGAAAATGCTATTATTCATGGGGTACAAAGATTATTGACCTTTCTCTAGCCATGGTCAGAACGGTCTTTGATTTGCCTGCTTATGCACGGTTGAAAGCAATAACAAAAGTTGAAGTAGTCAAAGAGTATGAAAAGGATGTTAGTGGACATTTGAGGTATATGAATAAGAAATGGTTGAAGATGGAGAGAAATTCAATAGCAAAGCTTCCTACCAAGATTAAGAGATCGGATTTCTAGTCTGAAATAGGAGACATTATCACTCTATTGTCAAGAGACTTTGAAAAGGAGGAATCTAACTATATGAAAACTAGATGTTCCACCTCATCAACATCATCCTAAGAGGGGACGTATCCTTGGAGTAGGGGTAGATTGTGTCCGATGCCATCCATGATCAGATTACAGCTTTGAAGGATACCAAGCAATTTTTCCCGTCTTCCTATATTATATATTGTGTTGCAAGAATTGGTATTTTTATTGGATTGAGTAGCATAGGTGTTAGAGGAGAAGGACATGGAGAGAATAAGATATGGGAGTATTATGCACAATTAGAGCACAAAGCACCAGAGAGACATTTTAAATGGGTAAAAGATGATTTTTTGTACCTAGTCATCAACCAACTCACAAGGGATGCAAGATTTAGAATAACAAAAGAAGCTATGGCTCTAGTTGGTGAATGGGGACAATGGTTCATCCAATTCCAAAAGTCTACTTACATCAGACTCTTTGGATATGACAAAGCCCTGTTCTTGTTTCCAAAGCATTGCAGTGATTGACCGATCTTAATTGAGTTCTCCAGACAAATGATGGACATTAACTTGAAGTTTTTTGGTAAGCATAAAGTAGGGGGTTTAATGCACCCCTTTTAGTTGGGATATTATTCATGTTAGTCTGTCGTAGCTACCAAGATGATTATCGAAGAATTTCAGGAAATCAATTTGAAACAATATATTGGAAGGGATAATTTTGATCCCAAGGGCAAGATGAACAACCTCTATGCATCACTATTCCTGTGCCACGATCCAAATATTGAAAATTTTTGGGCTAATCTGCAGGATTATTTTGAGGTGCGGAAGAGGAGTCATGATAGATTGACAATCTCTCATGAGAAACTTCAAAATTAGAGAAGATATCCGAGAGGGATTGTTTGATGATGGCTAGACATCAGATCCTCTATATGATAAATAGAGAATTGGTAACAAGACATTGGATCCAATCAATTGGCTGGAGAAAGAAGATTGTTCAATTGACGAGATTTCTGTAGCAGTTGTGAATATTCCAGCATCTCATGGGTAGAGCTCTAAATTAAGAATTACAAAGGGAAATTAGCTACTTTAGGAAACAAAAGGGAAAAATATAGAAACTTCCTCTGGAGCCACCTCACATTCAGTACCATCTAGAACTTAGGGTGATGGTGATGAAGAACCTCCTAACAGAAATGTGTTTCAACCAACTTGCGGAGAATACATCTGTATTTATCCCATTTGGATTAGGAAAAAGGAGACGAGGGAGAAGAAGATGAATTAGGTAATATTGATATTAGCTCTTCCTCTTCATCTCATCAGTCATCACCTATTAGGGAGGTGAAAGAACCTCCAAAATAGAGGTCTTCTCCACTCCCGTCACATGATATTCAAAAAAATACTCCTATGAATAGAATACTATTCAAACCCTCTAGTTCCAAGGAAACCAATGTTCTTGCTACTCCTGTTTGGCTGGAGGATACTCTATCAAGAAAGAGGAAGGTGGTGCAACTAGATCTCCCAAAGCAAGATATGGTGGGATAATTGCTTCAAAGGACTCCAAAGCCTAAAAAATTGTAGACCACTGCTCCTCTAATTGATGATGTTGAGTCAGGAAATCTATGTCTGGAAGTGGCTTGCTCCACTGCACAAAAGGAGGTCACTCAAGAAATTGCAAGTGACTTTAACATTGACAGAATCAACTTGGAACCCCCCACAAGAGATGGATACATGCACAACTTCCAAGTGTTTGCAACGAGAATGGTTGGGAGGTCCAAGAAGGATAAAGAAAGTAAAGATGAGCTGAAGAGAAAAATCCAAGTCTTGATCAAATGTTTGAAATCAATTTTTGATCTTCGTCCTCAACCAATATCTCAAGCTAAGTCATCCTCTGATCCCTTGGCCCTAATAGGAAGAGAAGCAGTAAGTAAAATGAAGAGTTGCAAAAACTTAGGCAAAGATGTGGAGAAATGGACTGGGGGGTTAATCAAAAGAGGTAATCAAATTATTTATGAATCTATTAAATGTCTCCAAAAGGCGAATGCTTCGAGATCAGAAGTCTAAGAGGAGATTGTCACTGTTGAAAAAGAGGAAAGGGTATGGAATCAATATGCAAATGAAATCAAAGCGATGATAGGCTTTGGAATGGAAAAGTTAACCGCCGAGAAAATCATACCCAATGTTGTTGATGCTCGTTGCATGATCTAGAACAAAAGTATGGAGTGGAAATTATAGTTCACAAGGTAGGGCTTACAAAAGCTTCAAGAGGTTCGAACTAAATATAATGTAATCTTAGAGATCTATAAGAATCTTTTTGCCCTTGGATTGCAACCTGACAAGGGAGGAGATGGGAATGATGTGAATACTAAAGCCTTGGAGAATGACTTCTAGAAGATAGTTGATGAAATTTTTAGCTCTCAGTCTTTTGATGCCGAGCATCTAAGGAAATTCAGCGAGTTGGACCTCTGCCTATCTCAGGCAACGGGGCTCATGAGGACTTATAATTACTAGATAATTGAATCTGTTTGAGATAGCCAGATGGTGTGGAGGTTACGAATGGGGAACATAACCATTCCACATGTCAAAAAAGGCTTTCCAAGCCTAGTGGAAAAGGCTCGCCACGTCTGTAGAATCCAAAACCAAAGCACCACCGTCTTGATTTTTTGTTGCTCTTATTTCTTGAAAAGACTCTTAATTTTAATTTGTTATGGACAAGCAAAGGAGTGGTTACTCATTTGCTTTATATATATGCTTATTTTTAAATAGACTCTCTCTAGACATCATTGAAAGAGGCCTAGTATTATACTGCTATTTTCAATACAATTTTGCTGTGAATTGAAATCTCTAGTTGTTTGTGTGCATCTAGTTTATGAAGATCTTTGATATTCTTAAATCTATGTGTTTGGGTATATCTTCGTGTTTATGATATTCCTGTGTGTGAGTGTATGCATCCATCTTCATAGCAAATTTCATTTTGCAAGTAATATTGGGTTTATGTTTTTGTTACTTCATCTTAAGAAAATTGGTTTTTGTGCCAATAACTTCATAATCTATTTTATGCAAACTGGTCTTTGTGCTAGTATCTTTATAATCTATTGCATGTGAGTTGGTCTTTGTGCCAATATATTTATTATTTTTCTTCTACACTTGATATTAGGAATCTTCCTTGTATTGGGTTCTGCGTTTTCCTACTTTTGAGTTAAAAGCATACATGTGTCTGTTTAGTTTTAGTTAAATTCATTGCATATCATATAAGGGAGTTGTACCTCCAAAATTTAAAAGAAAGTCACAAATGAAATTATGAACTTTCCAGACCTGTTGGGAACAATCACAACTTTCGAGCAAAGAGTCAACATTTCTCAAGGTGCCCAATCTATTAGCCAACAATAACAACTAACAAAACCAATTGTAACAAAAAGATTATAACAAATTTCATTTCAAATATTCAAAACTATATGCTCACAAACTTACCTCTTTCCAATTCGACAAAATTATAATTTGTTCTTTCTAGATATTTCCTCCAAATTTTCCAAGAGTGAGAGCTTTCAATAACACCATGATCAATATAAATACACAAGAGTAACCCTTTCTTGAAAAAGTAACTAAAAAGAGGAGGTTAAAGAATCCCTTAAAATTATCAGTACTTTTAAATCTCTTTACAAATTAAGTCCATAATATGAAATAATAATAAATATTATTATTGACATATTGCTAACATTCCCGTCATTCCCCTTTTCTTATAATGATTGGGCTGACTATGTGGTACTTTTAGCTTTGTACACCTAGAAGGATTTGATGACCAAAGACATTTTGCCATGCTGAGGGATAATCGCATTTTTGGTTCTAAGTCTGTATAAAGATTTGTTCCCTTGAATTAAATCTACCTTGTCAGAGGTCATTGCATGTCCAATAAATTGGGACAAGGCAGAGTCGATGTCACTTAATTTCCTTGTATTCTCGACATTGAAATATTATATATTCAACAAGTTTTCAATTACTTCTTTGAAACTTTTCTTCAATGTCTCTGCATCCTCATCTCAAGATTCATATTCCTTTCAAAGGAAAATACTGATAGTTGAAAGATCCCTTTGAATGTCAACTCTCATTTGATTGCATTATTTGAGCAATTTATTTTTCTCCAATATATTTTGTTTCAAGAATGAAAACTTCCATTCAATGCTTTCTTCCACATGACATACCTATTATAATCATCATTAGGAGTATTTTCTTAGTCACTAGTTTATCTAATCCTAAATCAATCATTTCTTTAAGGCCACTATCAATCTTTTTCCAAATAGATTCTTTATGCTTAGTCATAGCAATTTCATTGTCAATTTTTTTATTTAGTGCCCAAATATCCTCACAAATATTCTTCATTTTTGTAATGAATTTAGTTCCCCTCACTATAATATCCTTAGCCCAATCCTCCATGACTTTACCATAAGATTTATAGGAATGAATTTGATCAATCATCTCTTTTCCATTGGTAGAACTAGGACCAAACACAATTTCAATTTGGTTGGTGGGTTGGGATGAAAGACCAATGAGATATTTTAAATAAGTTTTCCAAGAATTAACCTACTACTTTAGTTGATTTTTGGTTTGCTTATCCTTCTTTGTTCTCTCCACAAGCTTGGCAGTCGACACATGGAGGTTGTGAACACCCATGTCTCTCCTAGAAGGTCCCAAATTTATCTTAGTAATGTTAAAATCCTTTACAGTCATCTAGTTAACATCCTTCTGCGCAGAGGGGTGAACAAACTCAACATACATAATCCTTGAAGAGGGATCATTCAATAGATGAGAGGTAGTTTTAGGCCTTTTGATTTGAGATGCTCTTTGGAGTAACTAAGACACACTTTCTTTTTCAATAAATGGATCCCGTTTAGGTTCGGGGTCTCGAGCCAAAAACAAGATCCCAATTTTTTAAAAACGGGATCCCATTTTAAAACGGGCTATTAAAAAATGGGATCCCATTTTTTAACAACCCGTTTTTTAACAACCTATTTCATAAAAAATATTTTTTTAATACTTTTAAGAAACAAGATCACGTTTTAAAATGGGCTGTTAAAAAACAAGATCACATTTTTTAATGGCCCGTTTTCAAATGGGATCTCATTTTTAACGACCTATTTCATAAAAAAATAGTTTTTTATACTTTTAAGAAATGGGATCCCGTTTTGCAAAACGAGATCCCATTTTTATTTAAAATAGATCCCGCTTTATAACGAGATCCCGTTTTTAAAAAAATAGTTTTTGGTTGGACTTTTGCTTTGTTTTTCGGTTCGGGAAAATGCTTGGGGACCCGAACCTAAGCTTTGGATCTGGTTTGACCTGCAAGTTGACGGTCCTGACAATGTCATAGGAAAATAGAGACTTTGGACATATGTTTGAAGACTTTTTTTGCAGATTTTTTTGACAAAATTAAAACCCATTATAGATGAGACAGTGCAAATTCCAAATATATAATTTTTTTTACAATTGGATTATTTTTCTATTTTTCAAATAATTTATGATGAAACTAGTCCATAAACCTGAAATATCAGGGTTTTTTACTATTTTAATAAATTTTTATTAAAATATTTTTTTGTCAAACAAATTGCACGAAAACGTAGCTTAGACAATTCTTTTCAATTTAAAAAAATAAAAAAATGATAATTTTAGTCATCTTATGCGTGACGTACACGATGATTTTTTAAAACAAAAAATATGGCTAATAAAAATTTATCAAAAAAAATATTCAATAAAAAATTACAAAAAATATCGAAAAACGTGCTTTAGTGAGTTACAAACCTTTTCACAAAAGGATTTAGAAAAATACAATTATTTAGGTCAAAATATGGATGACGTACACGTGCATGGTATGGTAAAAAAAAGTGACTTTTAAACAATGGTTTTTCGAAACACCTACTAAAAATCAATTTGTAGCATCTAGATATTGAAATAAATTACATATTTGGAAACTAGACTCCGAATACTACATTTTATGATTATTGACTTTTTTCAAGATTCCATTTCTAAGTGCTTCAAATTTTAAGGTCAAATGTGTGAAATCCTGAAAATCAAGGAAAACACTTCCACTTTTTGGCCAAAAAGTGGACTCAACTTCTTGCACACACTCTAATTAAATGTATCACTCTTGAGGGTTGTTATAAATGCTACTAATTCTATCACTTCCCTCTTCTAAACCATTTTAGGAACAAGGTTCCGATTAGTTTTCCCTTCCATTTGTTGTCCTCTCTTCAACATTATATGAAAGAGGCCATTGATATGTCTACAAAGGACAAACAACCCATTTCGCTCCACTAGGGGCTCATCCTTAGATTATACCATTTCCATCTTTCTCTATGTCCCCCTAAGCCAATTAAGGCTTGCTTGGTTGAAGAAGCCTTTGTTGTTCCTTCTCCTTCTGGAAGATCCTAAACTCTAGAAATGAGGAAGCTGTCAAACCTCCTATAGGATGTCTTTAAGTTCCTCATGGAGGATTAGGAAAATCTTCCCAAGTAGGGTGTTTTTCTTGTTGTTAGTTCTATTTATGAAATTTACTCTAGTGTGACTTTATTTTAAGTTTGTTTTCATTGGCCTATTTATGGCCTATGACTCTGGTTTCCTTTTTCTTTAAACTCTCTTCACTTGGGGCCTTCTGTGTTTGGGTACAATGCCCTATAAATGTTGCTTATTTTATCAAAAATATAAAAAATAAAAAGTAAAATTATCTAGTACTTTCCCAAAGTAGTATATGCCAAAGGTAGTCATCAATTTACTACACTTACCATAAATGCACCAATTGGAATTACTTATATATAATATAATATAATGTAATGTTTTTAATTAATTCTTATAAATTTTCTTTAAAATATATTTTTATATCGATAAATGTTTATTAATATTTTATACATATCACATTACTTGTGCAATAAAATATAATTATTATAATATCCTTCATAAAATAAAAAAGTTTACCATATGGAAGGGATAAAAGTGCATACCTTGCACATTTACCTTTTTCTATTCTCATTATGATTAGGTGTGCCAATCATCTTGCAAATCTTAAGTCTTGTAAATTATATTTAATTATATAGATGATAAATAATGTATGATATATCCAAACATCATAAATTGGAAAAAATGAGATGCCCATGTGAGGATGGGGAAATTATTTATTATTTATTCTTTGGGATGTTGCAAGTATGAGCAAGCTTGGTGGTGTTGTCATTAATGTTGTCATTGATGCCAACATAGTTCAAAATGTTGCAAATTGTGCATGTATAGTTGAGATTCTATTGAGATGTTGTGAGTACATGGAGCTATCCTTATGATGTTGTAGATGTGCTGAAATGATGAGTTAACAAGTGCTTTTGAGAAAATTAATAAAGAGTGAAGTCAGAGTTATGTATATGTTCAAAATGTGCTCCACATTTCTTCTGTGTTGATCCTATGCTTGTGCAGATCTGAAGGGTTGTTGTTGGGGATCTGTTGGTGTCATCTCCTGATTTGTAGCTTCTGGTTCAATGGAGTGTGAAAGTTGTGTTCACTGGTGTGTGAATTGGTTTGACATAGTTGCTTGTTTGTGGACTGGGAGAAATGTTTTTGCTCCGTAGTCCTCCGTTGATTTGTCTCAGGTCTTGTGGATTTGGAATATGTCTTGTACTAATGTTCTCTGGGTTTTGGCAAAGATGTTTGTGGTTTGGTGCTTTGGAAGTTGAGTTTCAGAGTTGTTGTATGTGTTTGCAAAGTCCGGATGGACTGATGGAAGGTGTTATGTGTTCGAAGGTTGTTGCAATCGCTGCAGATGTATCTGAAAGTATCTAAGATGTGTTCTTGTGCATGATTTAAAGAGTGTTACATCGTCCATGTGTTATCTTCTTGCTGGGAAGTGTGTACTTCAATGTTCATTTGTGTTTTCATTAGGTTTGGCTGACCTGGTGTTTACATTTCATATGAAGAATTAAAAATTTAATTGAGGAAGCGTGTGGTTGATCCAAGACATTGCTTTTGGTCTTGGTTAAGTTTTTAATCGGTCCACTCTCATTCCTTTCCACCACAAGAATGTTTAGTTGCTGACCTAATTTGAATTTATGAATTGAAGTGTATGTGGCCAACCTTGGAGAAAGTTTCTAAGGTTGAAGATGGTATAAATGCAAGTCGAGTTGCGAAGGATTAAAGCATACAAAGTAACGAAGTAAGCCACAAGTGAAGAGTAGAGTCGTGTGAAAATAAGTTAAGGCAACAATACTTCATTGTGTTAGATTCCTGAAAGCAGTGAGTTGAAGGTTTCTGCAATCTTCTAATCAAGGTCGCGAATGTGTGTAAATTGTTGTGGTGGATCCTTCTGTTACCTTTTGTATCTACAGGAAGTGAGCCTCCCTGTTGGATAGTGATTCCTTTCTGTAGGCAACGAGCCTTTGTATTCGAGCAGTGAGCCTCTTGTATTTTGTTTTGCTATTACTTTATATTGTGAGTTAATCCTCACCTTGGTTTTTCCCTTATTGGGTTTTCCATGTAAAATCTGGTGTTCATTGTGTTGATTTTGCTTTCTATTATCTACATTTCATGTTCATACTCATAAGAGAATAGTGTGGTTGTGAAGTTGATAAGTGTTTAAATTTATGTTTGAATTTGGTGACAATTGATTCACCCCCCCTCTCAATTGTCGTGCGCCTTTTAACATGGGATACTTGGGATATTTTGTAAGAAGATATTATATTAAAAGGGTCAAAATTGGGAGTTATAAAACATCTTCCCAATTTTGTGGTTATAAAAAAATATTAAATAACCTTGTGGAGCACCTAAATTTTGGAAAGTAGTCAATTTGACTGTTATGATAAGAACTTTGATGCCTAAGAGAGGTGCAAGATGTGTTAGAAGTGTAGGAAGAGTTACAATTTTAGGTAGCTTGATCAAGAATATGAGGGCATTGTATTTTTTATGGCTCATTGGTTTTGATTCAATTTTTATTCCACTCAGTGTTTTCTAGTTTCTAAATTTTTTAATTGGATAAATTGTGAACCCACATGTACATCAATCTATCAAAAAAACCCAAAACCCTTCCTTAATTGAAAGCTACAATGAAAATTGGTGTATTGCCTAAAAAAAGTAATTACATAGTAAAACAATGAAAATAAATAACCTTAATATATTAGTAAAGGAAAAATCACTAAATTTCACATTATTTTTCAAAGTGTCTTAATCCTACGAATTGAGACAAAAATAAATAAATTACCTAATTAAAAGCTTAAAAATAAATTGTGAATAGGTCCTAAAGTCTAAGTGGTTAGATAAATTACAATGTTCACACCAACACTCCCTTAAGTGAAACTTAGGAAGACACTAAAATAATGTAGAAAAAGAAATAAATGGGGACCTTAAACAATTAGGATTGATGAGCTACCCATGTGCAAACAAAAAAATATGTCACAATTGGTGAAAAGGAGAAAACCTCATGTGAAAAAACTCTTATCTAAAAAAGAGATGTAAAAATGTAAAAGGAGGAGGAATCAAGAAGACACCCCAAGGGAAAATTTCTTCACCCTAATCATAAATCACAAATAAAGATAATGAGGTGATGCTAAAATGTTTAGTGAAGATGTTCACAATCTACTCCTTAGTAGGAAAATACTCTAGGGAGAGATAATTATCATGGATAAGATATCAAATGAAATGTATGTGTATCTTGATGTGCTTCATCCTCTTATGTTCAATATGGTTGTGTGTAATTTGAATGATACTTTGGATATCACATCAAATAAGTATAGGATGTTTGGTTAGGTGGTAGACCAACTCTATCATAATCTATCAAAGAAACAAAATGTCCTAGCTAGCAAGAACTACACCTTGATACTTAGCTTTAGCAAATGATGATGTAATAGTGATTTGCTTCTCACAAAACCAAGTAATCGAAGTAGAACCAAGGAAAAAAATAAACTCAAAAGAGGAATTCCATGAGTTAACATCACTTTCTCAATTTGAGATAATGAAGCCTACTAATTATATGAAGCTCTTTGTTTTTATTTTATGCCAAAATGTGTAGCCTTGAATATACCTAAAATTATGCTTGGATACATTCCAATGGATCTCATGATGATCATGGAATAAATTGGAGGAAATACCAATAGAAATGGTGATATCGGGGCATATGTGTGTTAAATACAAGATACTAACCACTAATTATCTATACAAAGTGGTATCAATGCTAGGTGTGGTGCTCGTATAAATTAGTGTGACACTTGATTGAAATGGTCTAGGAGATAACTTACTATTAAACATGCTGAAATAATGAAGTAGATCAATGAAATACTTTTGTTGATGTATGGAGATACCCTCAATATATTGAATAACCTATATACCAAGAAAGAAGTGCATAATCCCCAGATCTTTCATGTCAGAGTGCTCTATCAACATTGAGTATTGTACATCTTGAATCATGGAGGAGGATCTACTAGTGAGAATCAAATCATCTACATAAAATACCAATATCAAAAGGCCAACTCCATGTATTTGAATATACATGTTGTGATTAGAGTGGTAATGTGTGAAACTAGATGCAAGGAGACCATATGTCTTTTGATATCAAGCCTTAGGGGCTTGTTTGAGACCAAATAAAGAATTTTGTAGCCTATAAATAAAATAAGAGTCCCATATGAATCCCAGAGGCTACTCTATGTACATTTCCTCATGAAGATTACCATGCAAGAATGCACTCTACACATACATCTAGTACATGGGCCAAAACTGAGGCGCAACAAGAGAAATGAAAAATTAAATAGGGTTCATTTTACCTAAAAGGGAAAAATTCTTAGAGTAGTCAATACCTCCAACCTAAGAAAAATTCTTAGCAACAATACATGCTTTGTATCACTTAATAGAACTATTGATTGTATACTTAGTGTGATACATCTACTTGCACTAAACCATCTTTCTCCTCAAAGGAAGAGAAGATAAATCTCATGTGTGATTCTTTATCAAGGAAGAGTACTCTTCATCCATAACATGATCCCACTTTGGAATACTTGAAGCCTCTAGAAAACTATATGAATTAGTAGGTATAGTATGACTCAAAATATTGGTGCCAAAATTTTGAGAGTGAGTGCAAAGAGAATTCATGAGATCACTAACTAAAGATCCAACCTCCTAAATAGTATTGTGGGCCCATCAAGGAAAAACATGAGTTGTACCTGAGGTAGAAGTAGTGGATTGGGAGGTGGTGGTATATATCCATCATTTGAAGTATCCTCTAATGCACATGTATTCTCATGAGATAAAGAAGGTACAATAGGTAGTGAGGAAGAAGAATTAGATGTAGAATATGACTATGAGAAAGACTCATAAAATTGGACATCTCTATGAAAGTAGTCATCTCTTATGTTAGGATCAACCAATTGACAAGCCTTCATATCCTCACAATAGACAAAAAATTGAATGGTTGAATCTTCTTCTCCATTACCCTACATTTATCATCTAGTATGAATTCCCAAGCCTCACTAATGAAAACCTTGAAGACAAAAATGTAATATTTCATATTGGACCAAATATTCTTTGGAGTGATATTCATTACTAGCTTGTGGGGAATGTGGTTCTAAATATAATTAGCACAATTTATTATCTCAACCCAAAATGATGGAGCCATGGATTGAGATTGAAGCATACAATTGTCCATCTCCCTAAGTGATATGCTATTTCAATTAGGAACAACATTCTATTGATGGTTATAAGGAATTGAAAACTAATAATGAATTCCATGCTTAGTGTACTAGTCTTAAAATGCCTAGTTCATATATTCACCTCATTATCCATACATAACTATCAAACGACACCTAATTTATTATTCAAAAACACCCTAAATGTCTTGAAATTGGTTAATACATCACTATTATACTTGATAAACTACACCCATGTGTGATAAGAGTAATCATTAATGAAGGTAAGCACATACTTGGCTCTTGGAAAAGGAGTAGGCAAGGACACAAGGTCACTATGTACCAACTCCAATAAGGTAGAAGAATGTTGGTCCTTACCCTTAATAAAGGGTTCCTACTTTTGTTTTCCAAGAACATGGCCTCAAAAAATTCCCTTGGTGAATGAAACCTTAGGAAGACCAACTATCATCTCCTGTGTACTCAATTGTTGAAGATACTTGTAGTTGACATGAAGAAAATATTCATGCCAATGTTTACTCAAGGAATTTGCATGGGAAATATGTGGTGAACCACTAGATGAATTAAACTTTATGTCAAATTTTTTATCAAGTGCCAACCCTATCAATTAAAATCCAATCATGCAAGCATATTTAGCTACCCTAAAAGTCAAAATATTTGCCCAGTTGAAAAACTTGTTTACCCGTCGAATCAAAAAACAATTAAATCTTAGAAAATGTGTTGGAATAATTTTTTTTTATAAGGGTATTCCTAGCATCATCAAAAATATTTAGGAAAATTTTCAGCTTGAAATGCTTCCTGGATTGAGAGATTTTAAAAGTTCAATTTCCTTGTGGGTAATTTATGGAAACAGTTAAAAGATGAGTTTTGGATATCTTGAGCAAATGTAAATGGTGGGTTATTCTCTGATATTTTTTAACATCATCCAAGTAAACTTTCATGCAAAAAAAAGCCTCTAGCTGAGAGATAAATCATTCAATTTTTTTCATAGGAATTGTGAATTCGAGTTTTAAAGTTGTAGTATCCTTCAGAAAATCAAATTTTTATTTTAAAAATAATTTTTTATCAAAAAATTGAAGAGAATAGAAAACCTTTGTTGGAATGATACCAGATTGCCATAACCTTGTTGAAACCCGACAAAATTCTAATAACTTTATCAGAACTCGACAAGATTATGAAAACCCTGAAACCCTGAGGAAACCCAACAACTACTTTAAAAGACAAAAAAAAAGAAGTCATATTATCAGAAGTTTTATTGGTTTTCATAACTCCATCAGTGCTCGCAATGGTTATATTAACCACTTAAAAGGTTGATAAATTATGGGCATCGCGTTGAAAAAAGAGTGAAGTCAAAGATCGTCAACACATTACAGTCCATATATGGTTAAATTCGCAAAGGAGATATACCAATGGTCAGGAGATCTTCCAAGATTTTATAGGAATTATTTTGGTTCTCTGCTTAAGATTATTGATACACAAATGTTACGCATTGATGACCAACTACTACAAAAGCAAGCACCTGGGTGTTTGGAAAAGTTGATTGAAATGACTGGTCCTCACCTTAGTGCTTTTGTACCAAAGATTATGGTTTCACTTGTGCATCTTGTTGAGAAAGAAAGTATTTAATACAAGGGCTTGTGAGTGTGCCATTTATTTATTCAAAGGCTTGGTCAATTATTAAATCTAAGCCTCAAACACATGGCTCCCCATGTATTGGTTGCACTTATTCCATGTCTTGAGAAAAAGAATCATCAACTTACTTCACATGAAGATAAAGTGGTTGAAATATTAGAAGAACTAGTAATAAAGAATAGATACTTATTTGAGGAACAACTCCTTGAATTACCTCTGTTTCCTAGCTTTTCAAAGATAGTTAATGTTAGAAAAGTGTTTGCCAATGCTTTAAGATAGAGTTTTCTAATGATGATGTCATTTTTGAGTTGATACACTAGCATCTTGCTAGAGTGTTTACAACATCATCTGATACTACTGTGCAAGGTTCTAGTTTTGAAGAAATTTTAAAACTTGTTGGTTGTCAAGTATCTTTAGAAGTTAATCTGTCTACTACCTCTGATGCCCAAGCAAATAATATGAAGTCTTCTTATCAAAAGATAAGGTCCAAACAATACTACTGACCTCCACAAGAGGGGAGAAACTTTGGAACAAATTCTCAGATTGTATTAGAGATACCATTGCTCCATGTATAATTTAAAAGTTTCATCTTCAATATACAGGTGATTCAATAGTTGCTGGGCCAATATATCGACCATCCCTTTCATTCAGAAGAGGGATATATCTATGGATTATGAAATTGACTTCACAGGAAACAGACACCACAACAGTGTTGAGTGAAATGGACGGTCTTTTATGGATACCCACAAGTCATTTACACATGGATATCTTAAACATATATTTTATAATAGTTACTTGCCCGAGTAATGCTAGCCATGAATGGGATTTGATTGAGCATCATTGCCGCACACCTATATTACTCCATCCCTGTGTTGATGATAAGATAATAATGAAGAACCCAATTTGAATACACAAGTCATTTGCTTGAAACCACAGAGAAACATCCTATTCTTCTCATTGAAGCACTTCTTAACTGTAATGAAAATCAGGAACATTGATGAAGATTCTGACAGCAATCCTTGCTGTTTAACAACAACAAATAAAAAACTGTGAAAAATAAAATCACTTACAGTTCACTCAACAGTCATGAATAATATTCATACACAGAAAAAACTTTTGTATTATTGTTTAAAAACAGAACTATACGTAACAGTAATCAATACAGAGATATATAGCAAAGAAAGCTTATTAAAAAAATTGAAACAAACTAATACTAGGTAGCGTTTTTACATGCATTAAAAACAGCTCAAAAGTTTCTAAAACTCTAATTAAAACTGATTAAAATAGGGAAATAGCACATAGATTTGAAAGCAAGCCAACTGGAATATGTCTCACATCAAATATCCAACATAATCCCCCGATGCTGAGAGGGCTCACAATTAGTTCTCGGAGAGTCAAAACTGAACCTTTGCAACTGCCTTAGTGAAAATGTCTGCAAGCTGTTCTTCAGTCTTTATATAGCTGAGTTCTACTTCCTTATTTTGCACCAAATCTCGAATAAAATGATATTTTAAATTAAAATATTTTGTTCTATTATGGTGTACTAGATTCTTGGCCAATTTGATGGCACTTATGTTATCACAAAAGATCACTGTAGGCTGAATTTGTTTCTCTCCAATTTCTTCTAGAACTTTTCAAAGTCATAATACTTATGTAGACTTCTGGTCATCCAAACTACCTTCCCAAACAGAATCACTAAATCCAACCAATTCAAAACTCTTAGAAGTGTAGTTTAATGAATGTCAAAATTTAGAGTGTCTTTCACATATCTCAAAATTCTTTTAGCTGCCTTCATATGCATTTCCGATGGGTTTGTCATATACTTTGAAACAAGTGAAACTGAATAAGCAATATTGGTCGAAACATCAAGCTTCCAACAATAATTTTTTAAGTTGTCTCATCAACTATTTTAGCACCATCATATCTACACAACACAACCATCTCAAATTACTTCAACATATATTTTGCATACTTTGTTTGACAAATAAAAATCATTCTCACTTTGATAAACCTCCATTCCTAGAAAATATTGCATTAGACTTAAATCTTCCATCTCAAACTCATTCATCATAGCAATTTTGAATTCATCCTTCATCTGAAAACTGCTACCCATATACAATAAGTCATCAACATATAAACTAACTATAAGAATATCATTACCTTCTTTTTGTAGTAAAGGGTAGGTTCACTCTTACTTCTCTTGAAACCATCCATCAATCCTAGCATACCAAGCTCTTGGTGCTTGTTTAGGCCATACAAAGCCTTGTTCAATTTGTAGACTTGTTGTTCTTTTCCTTGCACTTCAAAATCCTATGGCTGTTCCACATAGATTTCTTCTTCTAAGTACCCATTCAAGAAGACACTTTTCATGTATCCATGTGATGAATGATCCATATCTTTTGAGCTGCTAGTGAAATCAGCATTCTAATAGTCTATTGTCTTACAACTGGTGCAAATGTCTATTCATAATCAATCCCATACTTTTATGTGAAGCCCTTAGCAACTAATTGTGCTTTGTGTCTTTCAACTCTCCCATCACTATTGTACTTAGTCTTGTAGACCCATTTAGTACCAATTTTTTTCTAGTCATGTGGAAGCTCTTTAAGCTTCCAAATATCATTCCTGTGAATGGAATCTATCTCTTCTTCTTCTTGCATAGCTTTCACCCAAACCTCATTAGTAGATGCTTCTTCAAAACTCGATGGTTCAAAATTAGCTTGTGAAAATAAAGCAAAATTAATTGTCTCACTTCTTGTATTTTCTTCATGTGTGACTTGTACTTCTTTGATAAATGCCATTTAAGTTTCATACCTTCCTTGTAGGACTTGGAATTGAAGTTGGAATTGCACTTGAAATTGAAGAATTAGATACTTGGTGGATTTGTAGCACTTGGAACTGAAATATTAGTGGGCTGATCATGATTAATATCATCAATAATACCACCATGCAAATCAGATTTTGACTTCTCAACATGGCCTTTTTGTGACCATAAACTCCCCCTTCATCAAAAATCACATCTTTTGACACAACAATATTATTGGTGAGAGGATTACAACCTATAAGTCTTACATTGCTCACTATATCCAACAAAAATGCATGCTTCACTTTTTGGATCAATCTTTTGTCTCTTTTGATTAGCTACATGAACATAGGCTAAACAACCAAAAACTTTGAAATTATTAACATTAGTTCAATTTTTCTCATACCAGGGTTCATAAGGATTCGTCATGTGAAGAGAATGAGTGGGACTTCTATTGAGAATGTACATTGTTGTAGCAGCTACATCACCCAAAAAAAATGTAGTCCCTTGGTTTGTAACATACTTCTTGCCATTTCCACCACTATATGGTTCTTCCTTTCAGCTACCTCATTTTTTTGAGGCATGTAAGAAGTCGTGAGTTGTTTTTTGATGCCATTCATATCACAATTTTTTTGAAAATATCTTGAACAAAATTCTCCTCCACAATTAGTCTTTAAACACTTTATTGTGTAACCACTTTCATTTTCCACAAGGGCTTTAAATCTCTTGAATGTATCAAAGGCTTCATCCTTGATCTTCAAAAACTAAACCCAACACTTGTGTGAGTAATCATCAATTATAAAAGTAATGAAATATGATGGCTTACCCAAAATGTTTGTTTACATAGGACTAAAAATATCATAATGAATTAGTTGAAGTGGATAATGGGCCTCTATGCCTTGTAAAAAATTTCACTCTTGTATGTTTTTCTTCAGCACATCCTTCACAAACCTCCTTGTACTCTTCAACCTTAAGCAAACCATAAACTAATTCTTTTGATGTTAAAAGCTTCAAACTATGAAAATTTAGATGCCCATACCTAAGACGCCATAACCAACTTTTGTCCTCATATGCCATATTGGAAAGATTGTTGCAATCTTCTCCAAACTTCAATGGGAACATCCTAATCTTTGACATAGGCACAACTATAACCACCCTATTTCCTTGATTCTTATCATAAATTATATATTGTTGATTTTCAAACACTACTTTGTAATTCTTCTCATATATTTTCCCAACACTTAATAAATTATGCTTTAACTGTGGAGTGTAATAAATTTCTTGAACACTTTTCATACCATCCTTAGTATGGACTTTCATAGCTCCTTTGGAAGCAACATCCAATATTTTGTCATCACCAAGCTTGATCTTGGATTTGAAATTCTCATCAATTTTAGAAAAAATCTCGTTATTCCCTAACATGTGGTTAGAGCACCCTACATCTAAATACCAAACATCTTTGACACCATATTTAGCTTGTCATAAGATAAAATAAATTATTTGGAGAAGCCCCACCACCCTTTTGAGCATAATTGACACTTTTATTATTATTACTAGATTTTAATCTACAATCCCTTCAAAATGACCATACATGTTACAATGATAATGTGATGTATATTTCTCTTATCAAATTTGCCTCTACCTCTTCCTCTTGAACCACCTCTTCTTCCTCAATTTTCTCTTAATTTTTTTTGATTTTGATCTCTACCTTGGCCTTGGCTACTTTTGAAGCTAGAATTGGAATCTTTATTCTTTATAATTCATAATTTTTAGGAAAAATATTTCTCACCATTTTCATAAATGATTCTCTTAATCTTTCTTCATAAGACATAAGAGATCCAACAAGGTGATCAAACAGAAGGGTAGTCAAATCCTTTCTTTCTTCAATGATTATAGTAACATGGTTCCATCTTGGTGTTAGAGACCTTAACACCTTTTTAATCACAACTTCATTATTTACAGTTTCTCCAAGAGTGGTCATTTTATTGACTGCATGTCATTTACCCTTACACAGTAATCACTCACTTTCTTAGATTCTTGCATCTTCAATTTTTCAAATTCTCTCTCCAATGTTTGTAACTTGACAACCTTGACCTAGTCACTGCCTTGGTAAGCTTATTGTAGAGTCTTCTAGGAATCCTCAACTTTCTTTGCTCCTATAATTCTTGGAAATAAGCTCTTATCTAAATCTATTTCAATATGAAACAAATCCTAAGCATTCTTCTTGTTAGCTTCTCTCTTATTTGTTTTATCATTGGTTGTAAGGGTGTTCCAATCAATTGGTTATGATTGGTTCTTCATAACCAATTTATATAATCTCCCATAGATCTTTTCCTATCAAAAAAATCATAATTGTGATATACCAATAATCATAATCACTTCCATTGAATTTTGGAATGGGCGGGGAGTTAGAACTGGACATGGTGAATTTAATCAGAAAAAACACCTGCTTTGATATCAAATGAAAATTCTAAAAGCAACCCTTGTTTAATTGTTGGAAAAATGTGTCTCAACCTTACAATTATATATGGTTTATTGTGATAGGATGTATATATATTTATATATATTTCCTAGTTACACTGATAGGTGTATATGATGGTAACAAAGAGAAAAAATGTGAGCGTGATAACTTTTTCAGGAAACTTCTAAAATGGCCAACATACATTAAATAATGTTGTATTGTAAATATGGACTATTCGTTATTAGGTTTTAGATCTAATGGAAGATATTTTGTTGGCATGTCTTGCCCAAGAATGTAACCCTATTTTATGAGGGTGTTGTATTACGACTACGGTAAAGAGTGTTGTTTTTTGAGAGTCTAATAACAATCATGTTGTCTTTGGATCTCTAAGTGATGATACTCCTGTGAGAAGCTTCCTCTACAAGTATATTGTAATATTTTTGATTTATTGAATAATATATTGGGCAGCTTTTGGAGTGTGTGGTTTTTCTCTCGAAAGGGTTTTCCCCACGTAAATCACTATGTTGTGGTATGCATGATATTTATGTTTATTCTGTTTAAGTTTTTGTAACTATTAAATATTTGTAAAAGTTTTGCATTATTCTTCTCTCAAGATTAGTGTAGGAAATTGTTTCGCTATCTTAGCTTCCTTACAAGTGGTATCAGAGCTTGATCACCTTTGGTTTCAGTAGTGGGTTCTTGGGTTTTTTGAACTAATCCAGATTTGAGTGGGAGCTTGTGTAGAAGACACTTTTTGATCTTGTTGTGGGAATTTTCAGATGGAAAGTTCATCAGGGAGAATAGAGGTGGAGAAATTTTTTGGAAATAATTTTGAGATGTGGAAGCTAAAAATGGAGGATCTGTTGATAGATCGAGATTTGTGGGATGTTGATGAGAATGTTTCAAGGCCCTTAGATCCTACTCAAGCTGCTCAATATGATGTTATGGACTGTAAATCCAAGGGTCTAATCAGATTGTGCTTAGTAGACTCTATTTTAATTAATGTCCATGAAGAGACCTCTACACATAAACTATGGAAGAAGCTTGGTGAGATGTATCACGGAAAATATTTAGTGAACAATATTTTCTTGAGTAAGAAGTTGTATTCCTTGAGAATGGAAGTTGGTGGATGAATCACAAACCACTTGGAAGCATTCAATATTTTGGTGGCTCAATTGAGATTAGTTGGTGTCAAAATGGATGAGGAGGAGAAATGTCAGATCCTGCTTTGTTCTTTTCCTGATTCGTGGGATTCTCTGGTTATAGCTATTGGGAGTACTTCTGTTATATTGAAGACTAAAGATGTGGTGGGTTCTTTGATTTCTAAAGAGATGAGGAGGAAGGTATCCATCACTGTCAAGGAGGCCCTAAATGGTCATGGAAGACTTAAGGAAAAAGGAAAGAAAAAGGAGAAACGTGACAAATCCAAGTCCAGGGGGAGATCTAAATCTCCTAGAAAGTCCAAAGTTATTTGCTGGAATTGCAGTAAGCCTGGACATGTTCACAAGGAATGCAAAGAAGAAAAGAAGAAGAGAAAGAAGAAATTGGATTATGATTCTGAGTCTGAGAAGGAAGATGGTGACACATTCAGTGCATCTTTGGCAACTCATGTAGGTAATGATGCATGGTTAATTGACTTGGGTGCATCTTTCCATATGACCTTCAATAGTGAAATGAAGAAAATAGTACGCTCTTATGTTTAGGGGGAAAAGACAACCAATTTCCTTGAAGTTTCATTCAAGGAAATCTTAGAGATCTCAATCCAAGGATAGAATGAGGGAAAGAGATCTACAATAAGGTGTCCTAGGGTGTGATTAAATTTCTAAAAAGGGTTCACCACCAAGCTAGGGCATGGAAATAAAAGAAGTGAATGTAACATGCAAAGTGACCTAGGAAATGAAACTAAAATGCAGAATAAAAGACTGAGAAAGTACAAAGGTGCACTTGGGAGAGCGATGAGGTCAAAACAAGCTCCAAAACCCTGAAAACCTATTGTTTGATGCACACTAGGACTCATAGACCAGTCTTTGTTGTTTGAAGACGAAGTTACAACCTGTAGATGACTTTTTGTGAAGATAGCAACCTTGTGATGACTTGATAACTTTCTTCAACCTTGCAACCTAGTCTTCAAAGGATCTTCAAGCTCTAAGACACCTAGATCTGCAATCACACATGTGGAGACAAAAAAACTTGTTGATTGTTAGAGGAAAGGGGTTTTCCTAGGTCAAACCCCATTTAGGTAATTAAACCTTATGATGAAACAATGAAACATGAAACATGAAACATGAACAATGATACCTTGAGTGATGTCTTGAGATGTAAATCAACAATCTAACATGAAGTGGCCATGTAAAATGTAGATCTTGATCTTGAATTGGATATGAAACAATGCTTGCAAATGGATCTTCAATGCTACATCACAACACTATCTCAACAAGATTTTTGATGCATTATGATCTTGACGTGATGATGGATCTTGAATTGCTGCAACAAATGATGAAGAATTATTCCCTTGAATGCCCTAAAAATGCTCTTGTAAACTCCTTGAATACTCTTGTGAGGTCTTAGAATGCTTAACCCTTGATAGATTAGGTTGATATCATGAATGCTTAGTGAAATAATGATTTGAGACCTTGTTTATATAGGCAATCCATCGAACTTATCGTTTATTAGATCCCAAAAGTCGACATTCATGAAATTTGAATTCAAAACCCTGATTTTCTGCTCATAACCCTAAAAAGGGGCCAAATGGGACTCACACGCTACTTGTGGTGTATAGGGGACTTATACACCCAAGGTGGTGTATGGGTCCCACCAGGCCTTTTCAGGTGGATGAAATATCAGGGAGTTGGAAAATTAAGTTTATTTGTTGATCTTGTCAGGATTTCAGTTGAAATAAGGCTCAGGATGCATAATATAGGGTCTTAGGGGCCTATTAATGATGATATGAAGGTCATAAATGCAAGAGGGCCCAAAACTTAATGTGAAGGTGTAAATAAATACAGTTTACATCATTAAATTAAGGAAAAAATAGGTCTATTTAACTTAACAGGGCCCAAAACCTAATGTGAATGTGTAAAATGCATCACAACACTAGATAAAGGCGACATTAGGTCTATTTTAATGTTAATCATTCCCAAATTAAGTATGAAAATGTAAAGGGATACATTTTATACACTACATTTAGCCCCCACTTTAGTGAGAGGAGGAGCTTGCTTCAAACTCACTAAAGTAGACATTCAAGAGGGGTCTCTGTGTGCCAATTGTGTACCGATGTGGATTGTCCAGGATGACAAAGATCAAGGGGGTGGTCAATCTCTCAAGATCCAAGATCCTACATCAAACCAACATAAGCATAATGGGACACATGTACATAAGGTGGATGATATGCAACATCAAGATACACACACATACAATGTCAAAGATGTAAAGATGAAAGAAAAAGAAAGAAAAGGTGGATCAAGGTTTGACCGTTTGTCCCGCACCTTGTAAATCAGATCTAAGCTGTTTTTTCCAAAAATGCATGCTCACTTTGAGGAAACATAACTTTAGGTTGTTCATGTTGAGAAAATGTGTCTCAACCTTACACCTACATAAGATACTGTTGATACATAAGGCATTGTTCAACCGACGACAACAGGGAGGGCATGGGGGCGATCCCCCCCACGAGGGGTCTGGGGGGATCATCCCCTCGACCGGGGTCCAAGGGAAACAGCCTTGGCGGGGGCTCAGGGGCAGCACCCTTAGAAGGAAAATTTTATTTATATTTTATTATTTTAAATCTGACCATTCATCATTATGTCTCATATTTGACGGATGATATTTTATTAGCTTGACTTTCCCTAGAAGGAAAACCTATTTTATGAGGGCATTGTATTATGACTATGTATTGCAATGTATTTTGAGAGTCTGATAGTTATTGTACTACCTCTGGATCTTTGAGTGGTGATACTCCTGTGAGAAGCTTGCTTTGCAAGTATATTGTAATCTTTATGATTGCTGAATAATATATTGGGTGGATTTTGGAGTCTGGGGTTTTCTTCCAAAAGGGTTTTCCCCATGTAAATCATTGTGTTGTGGTATGCATGATATTTGTGTTTATTTCTATCTAATTTTTTGTACCTATTAAAGATTTGTAAATTTTTTGCATTATTCTCCTCTCAATATTAGTGTAGGAAGTTTTTCCACTACCTTAGCTTCCTTACAAGTGGTATCAGAGCCTGATCACCTTTGGTTTCAGTTGTGGGTTGTTGGGTTTTTTGAACTAATCCAAATTTGAGTGGGAGCTTGTGCAGAAGACACTTTGTGATCTTGTTGCAGGAATTTTCAGATGGCAACACTAGTAGAATTTGGAAAATAAATGACTAGGTGACTAAAATTTTTAGTCACAACAACTAAAAATGAGTAAATTCTACTCATTTTTTGCAAATCATCTATAAATGAGTAAATGAATGATTAATTTGGTCGTTGACTAAAAATTATTTAGTGACACAAATAAAAATGACTAAATGGTTAGTCAATTATTTAATTACAATCCATTTGAATAAATCATTTAAGGAATCAAGAATATAGCCTGCCAAAATACTCTAAAACTTTAATAAACATACTCTAAAACTTTCATTGAAATCTTATTTTCAGGCGTTGCCCACCAGAATGGAGTTTTCATTTTAATAAACATACTCGAAAACCTTCGTCAAAACCTTATTTTTAGGCCTAGCCCGCTAAAATGGAGAAGTGTTTCAATTAAAAATGACAAAGAACGGTAAGGAGATGTGTGTGACAGGAGGCATAGGATTCATTGCTGCTTTTCTCATTCCTCCTCTACTCAACAAGGGTTACATTCTTTGCGCTACTGTTTGTAATCCAGGTATTTAATTGATATATATTTGCATAATCTCAAATTCCTTCAGATGATTTTGAAGTATCAATTTATCCTATATAGGGTTTAGAATGATTTATTTTAATTTTAAAAAATAAATAAATGATGTATTTTCCTGTGATTAGATAATGTGGAGATCTCCTAAATCTTCCCCAACACACTGTCCTCTTTGGCACTGTATTCATTACTCCAGCTGCTAGGGTTTTGCATGTGACATCTTTAATATCTTCATGATATTGGCTTTTAAATAGATCTTAGTCTTTGCTTTAATCCTTATCATGGTAACCCTTGAGTTCCATAATCCACCTTTAATCTCTTCTAAGAACATTGTCTTAAGCTAGACTACATAGTATGCATATAAAGCAAGTCCTTCATACCTATCATTGTTCCAAACCACCACTCACTACCTTGCTTAAAATTTTGCCTCCATAAGCACAATAACATGTTTTAAAATCATGGTTGCCAGTGATTGACCATTAAGGTCACTACTTTCATCAAGATACAATGAGATTTTTGTCTTCAAACTCAAGGCATTATGCAAGATAACATTTTGAATTTTTTGATGTGTATGATTTTATTTTCTTGCACATTTACTACTTTGCTAACTGCCTTCAAGACTAGATATTGCACCCCCAGCTGCAATCTCAATCAACTCACTCACTGTCACTTCAAGATTCCTTTCATGAGCATCCTTCTATAAAATCAAACTATGCCCTATAGACTGCCTACTTACTTACTACATGGGACTCATTGTTTCATGGTATTGTGGGTCTTAAGATCCTTTAACCTTATTGTCACTACTTCACAGTCCACAAGGTATTATTCACTATTCTCCCATATTTGACGAGTCTCAAAACACTACTCAAATATGCAATCCACTACCTCCATTATACAATGGCTAAGAAGAAACATTGAACCTTTGATTACCATTGTTACTTCATTTGGACATTCATTCCCTGATTGCATTTTCCTTTTCTAACATTGCCAAAAGCATTTGAAAAACCCTTAAGGTTAGCAAGGGGGTAAGGAAACTCACTATTAAAATCTCCACTTTACTATGCAAGGTTTGAGCTTTATTATCTTGCCACTGCTCAACCTCTTTTTGACTATCACACCTCAAGTGAATTTCATTCTTCTTACCAAAGATTGCATTTACAAATGTCATTGAGCTACATAGTGTGCTTGTTATTGGTTACAATCTTTAGGTTGCAAGATTTTTTTTATTGGCTACAATGTCTCAATATTTTTGGTATTGCAACCTCACTAATCTGCTAGAGTTATTGTTTATGTTTCTACGGAGGCCTAGGGTTTGTACCCTAGTCATGCTCTTACCAATGCTTCTGTTGGTATTAAAAAACAACCTTAAATCTTGGGTCAAAAAATTAGCTGTCTTGACAGGGTTGTGGTATGATCTTGGATTGTTTCCTAGAGTGTGTGGGAAGCTTGTGTTTGATCATTAAGGTATGTAAACCTGATCAGGGAAATGCATCCTATATAGCATGGGTCTTGCTTTAATACTTTCCATAATGGTTATTAGCAGATCACATTATTATAGTTTGTGGTAACCCAAGATTGTATTCAAGTATGTAACAAACTTGGTTTGTAGTTTAAGTTGTACACTTTTAAGTAACATTCATAAGGTTTAGAAAATATTGATCACTCTCTAGAATAACCCATTAAACATGGGTTTTGCTTGAATACACTACATAATTGATATAACGCAACCACTCTGCATATCAACTAGAGTTATAGGCTCTTCATTACAACAAGAGGTAATCGCTCTTGGATCATGCTATCATTACATCATAACCTATTAAAATTGAGTAAACCTGAATGCACCCAATGATGATTGACACCTAATTGTGATGACAATGATTTCTACATGAACTGTGCTCATATGAGTGTCTCCATTTCTATCACAACATAACTACATTAAACTTGGGTCACACATGAATGGATCTTGTAAATGGATCTTGTATTTGTTATAACACAACTGTGCCACATGACCAATAGAGTTATGGATCACATAATTACAGTCACAAGAATTTGTTCCTCGGTTGTGCTATTATGGTGATTCCATTACCATTATAGCATAACCCTTTGGAATTTTATTGCTCAAATCCTTACATTGCTTATTTTCTCTTTGGATGGATTACTTCATGGATTTTTTGTGATTTATAAAACTTTTATTTTGATAGTAAATGACATCATATTCTTTTTGAAGCTGAAATGATTTATTAATTATGGTTTTATGATGATTTTGAGTTTTATTTAGAAGGGATTAATATGCGGTATTTTTATGTTGCAAATTTTGGGTATGGACAGTTTAGGAAAAATTGGATTGCTATTAGTGTCATAACCAGGTTGGAGAGTACCTTGAGCCAGTGTGAAACATTTCTGGGTGTTTTCGGTAGGAAGCAAAACTTAACTGTAGGAATTTTTGAATATTTGATAGTGGAAGTTCCTTTATTCTAAAGATAAAATCACAAATCTACTTGTCCAATTGGACATCCAACTTGAGATCTTTAATATCTGATAGAGAAAATTTGTAAATTCTAAAGATAAAATCATAAATATGCTAGATCAATTTTAGGTCCGATTTGAGGTAGTGAAGCTCCGACAGAGGAAGTTCCTACATTTTAAAGATAAAATCAGAAATTTTATTGGTCCAATTTGAGATCCAATTTGAGGTCGTGAAGCTCCAACAAAGAAAGTTCCTACATTCTAAAGATAAAATCATAAATCTGCTTGGTCCAATTTGAGGTCCAATTGTAAGGATTTGTCTTTTTAATTATAATTTATGACATTTGGCTTGATACAAATTGTCACTTTAGAATTATGGTATTGCTTTTCTTCTAATGTTTTCAACCCTCATTTTAGGGAAGAGCTTTGAAGATGGTTCCTTTAGATGGAGACTACACTTTTCCGCTATAGGTTCCATATAGAAACACCAGAAGCTCAGGTACTATCATACTTAGGTACAACAAAGTTTGAGGTGAATTGCACTTAGTATTTTATGCTGATATGGATATGTTCTAGCCTATAGTTAAATATTTTAGCATAATAGATAGGCTAAATAGTTGTTCATATACCATTTTTTCAAATTCTACATTGCTACCTTATTGTAGGAGAAAATCACAAGGGGATTCTATACATAAGACACCATTGTTTCAAATTCAAAATTGTTGGATCTTTCAAAATTGTTTGCTTCATTTATTTGATCTAAGATAGCCTGGTGTATAGAAGATTCTTTCAAAATCACAGTAATATCCTTTATTCTGAGATGACTGTTTAGAATCTTTCCAATCATAACAATGAACAAAAACATTAGTCATTAACCTAAACTTTGCAAGAGTTTCATCAAATTCTACTTTTCCACTCTCTTTTCCATTCTGAATTTTATTCCCAATTTCATCCATGAAGAACTTCCTCAGCCTATAGATCCTGTTGTTAGCCATAACTTTACCAGGTGTCGAGGATAGCTTCGAGTTTTTACCCAAGCAACAATTGAAAAAATTTGGCCTTACCAGATTTGCTAAAGTAAAAATTCACAACTATCCTCGACACCTGGTAAAGTTATGGCTAACAACAGGATCTACAGGCTGAGGAAGTTCTTCATGGATGAAATTGGGAATAAAATTTAGAATGGAAAAGAGAGTGGAAAAGTAGAATTTGATGACACTCTTGCAAAGTTCAAGTTAATGATTAATGCTTTTGTTCATTGTTATGATGGGAAAGATTCTAAATAGTGATCTCAAAATAAAGGATTTTATTGTGATTTTAAGAGAATCTTCTATACAGTAGGTTGTCTTAGATCAAATAAATGAAGCAAACAATTTTGAAAGAGCCAACAATTTTGAATTTGAAACAATGGTGTATTATGTATAGAATCCCCCCTGTGATTTGTTCCTACAATAAGGTATAGCAATTTAGAATTTGAAACAATGGTATATGAACAACTATTTAGCCTATAGGTTATGCTACAACAATTAACTATAGGTTAGAACATATCCATATCATCATAAAATAGCAGGTGCAATTCACCTCAAACTCTGTTGTGGTAATTGCTTTGTAAGGAAGTTTGCACTCCATGAACATTCTTTGTGCACATCAGTATGTTGGTTATTATCTCGATCTCCTTTGTGATCAAAATAATAGTGAAGTTCATTGCATAACTCATGACCATTTTGTAGTGCTATGATCTAGTGCTCTTTTACTTCTTACTCAATATGTTCTCAATCACCATGTGCAAATGACTTAAAGGATAGATCTTTGTCACCATTTGATAGTAATTTTCATTGTTTTTGGACTGTTTGTTATGATTCAATCACTATTTGATAATGTTCTTCCTTTCTCAGTCCTATAGGATAGAGGACAATTCATAGTTTGCAACTCTCTAACAACGGTAAATAGATGCAGTAAAGATATTTAAAATTTTAGAAGTGGATTTTTTTTTAATTGCTAAAGCCTATTTATAATTTTTATAACTTAAAATTATTTAAGCTATTTGAATAGCTAAACTTCATATTATAAAATTTTAAAGTACAATAGAATCTGGTAATTAAAATGATCACAAAGAAGTTGAATGAAAATTAGTAAATTACTATTGATTTAGCTTTTCCTTTTGTGTATTTACAGGGTTATTTCTTTCAGCATTTGTTAGGCCTATTTTTTATTCTATGGAAACAACAAAGGCAGTTCCACATCTAGGTCTAAATGAGGTGATGACCCATCCTTCTATGATGAATTTTGTAGGATACACCCAAGAATAGATCTAAAAATATCAGATGTTTACACCTTCAAATCTTTGAGATCGTTGCAAATTTGATTTTATTTTTGTACAGTTGGATGGATCTAAAAAACTGTTGCTTGAAAATGATGTAAATGAAAATGTTATTTGTTCAGAATTATCTAAGGTTGTTATTTTTCACTTGCACATAATTTTTTTTTCTACCTTAAGATAACCGTTAAAATTATCATTTTGTTAATCATAATATTTTATTTTATATTTGTATTTTGTTAGATTGTATTGGATAGTTAATGGTTAAGTTTAAAAATAAATAAAAATTAGCATAATATACTTTCCATGTACTTCTTTTCATCACTTGTAAATCTATTTTTTTGTTACTTTTTGTAATCATTAAAAATAGAGATTATTTTAGTCTCTATGAAATATTTTCATGCATGTTTGAGATCTCTACGAGGTGATGAAAAATCCCTAGGGTTTGGTAGGGTTTTGAGTATTCTTATTGTTTTGATGGTAATTTTGTCACTCTTTTCTCTCCTTGCCCAAATATAGTCTCCCGAGAAACTGCCATGATGCTCTTGACTGTAAATTAATTTGTTCTCCCTACCTTCTCACTATAGGTATGATTCTTCAACTCTAGCAACTGCCCTTCCATCTCAATGTCTTTCCATGCTCTTGCATCTATTCTCTTATGAATTTATTCTTGTGACTCTGAAAGCTATCACTAGGTCTATTATGATTGTTAGGTCTTTGAGGGTATATGATTTTCTACAATGAACTCTTAGATTGTAGTACTTTTGATGAAAATTCTCTAAGGATGTTTGCTCACTGACTTAACTCTTTGTATATTCTCCATTATGCATTGAAAATTCATGGTTTCTAGTTAACTATTTATTGGTGTAACCATTTTCATGTTTATTGGGATTGTCATCCCTATAGGATAGTTTCCTTATAGATCTAAATGTAATTTAAAAGGTGCCCATAAATATTGAAAAGTTTCATAAGACTGTTGTGTCAAGGTAGTAGATGGTCATGACAAGTTTCTTAAGATTATTGTGACAAGTTTCATAATACTGCCATACTATAAGAGTCAAGAAGACAGAGTGTGGTGTAGCGATAACATCCTGAATTACCGTAAAGGCTGAGCAATAAATGTGTGGTATGGTGGTAACTCAAATACTTCTCTTGCAACCCTGCAAGAGCTAGGAAGACACAATGCAGTGTAGAGGTAATATCCCGCATTACTGCGAAGGCCAAACAATAATGGTGTAATGTAGCAGTAACATCCCGCATTACCACGAAGGCCAAGCAATAATGGTGCGATGTAGTGGTAACATCCCACATCACCACAAGGATCATGTCAAAATGGTGTGGTATTGCAGTTAAAATATAAAAATAAATATCACATTTATTTGAGGTATTTTTTTGAAACATTTTGCTTGCCTTGTGTATATTGCTTCTACATTTTCATGTATGTCTAGCAGGGCACTTGTAACTACAACATATGACAAAAAAAATCCTTCTTGTTATGCTTTGATGGATGTCCCTTCATTATTACTATATATTTGATGTAGTTCACATTATTGTAGTGTAAGCCTATTTTTTAGATTGTTTCATTTAGCATCACCAATATTCTCAACAAGAACATTTTCCCTATTTAAAATGATGGAAATGGTTCACATCTCTCAAAATAATTTCTCTTGCAACAGTCTTGGAGATGAATTTAGATGCAGTGTGAAAATCAGAACATAGTCGAAGGTTCTTAACAACTCTAATAGTTGTACCAGGGGCCATGTTTAACAAACCAAATGCAGTTGCTAACTTTTCACTATGGTGGTAGATAAATGATTCTTTTTTCTTATATTCCATAGCATTGAGTAAAAGTCTTGAATTTGGAAATACCTTGCTGCCTTCATTTTCCAAGCCAATTTCTCTAGTTTTCCATATATCTCCCATGTTTGTGGATGTGATTTGTCTCCTACACAAAAAAGCATGTACCATTTTATGCCCTTCAATCCAACTACATGTAGGTATCTTTTTAATTCCTCTATCTTTCATCAATCTCCTTACTATTTGAACCTCACCACACTTTCCCCTCTTCTGCACAGATGTTTTAGAGAAGAACATAAGTTGCAACATTTTTAGGATCCAACTAAAAAAGTAGTGTTGCTGGAATACTCAACCCATATTCATGTATGGTCCATAGGAACCAAAGGTTTAACTGCCATCTCAGTAATAATGTTTAGGGTGTCCTCAAGATAGCCAACATGGGCACAAAGGTCAACCATGCACACCTAATGATCAACTATATATAGTAATGCAATAAGGGTTACTGACATGTGAAGTATGTGGAACCCTCATCCACTAAACCTGCATGACTACATGCATCTAGAACACAAGCAAAGCTTACAATGTCAGTGTTCCAGAGTGCTTCATTAATTCAAAGATTTTGAGAGCTTCCTTGCAAAATCCATTTTGTGCACATTTTGCAATCATATCATTTCATTCCATGAGATGACATATCTTTGAGGCATTCTATCAAACAATTCATTTTGTACTACATTTTGGTGTCAAATCTTTGGTAATTATGGTTATTTTCATTACATTCAAATTTTGAATTATGGGAAATTATAAACAGTAAACAGATTGATGGTTGTTTCGATAGTGAACTTAGCTCTCTTAGAAATTCACTGAAATATCTAGAAGGATTATTTTAATTAAAGAGGATTTTGTGGTTATTTTTGTAACAATGATTAATAATGATTTTAGAGTGCAGCTAGCTTGCTATTTTCATTCAAGATACAAGTCATCAAATTCAAGCACATACCAAGAAGATGGTACTCTACTTCAAACCCTCAATCTCACTTAGTTTAGTCTGCTTACATGGGGATATTAAGGAAGTTGGTAAAAAAATAGTATATATCATTTTTTTTTTGTGAAGGAGAATCCTGTGAGATTCAATGTGGCAGTGGATCAATATCCGGTTTCTTAAGTAAAGATGATGTCACAGTTGGGAAACTTGTTGTGAAACATCGGGTTAGTAATTTTTGGATGTTAAGGCTTCCCAATTGGATATCGAAGATATTTTCTCATCAACTTAATTTGGAATTTATGTATAAATGGATTCTTTAATGGTGTAGATCTTTACTGAGACAACACATGAACCAAGGTTGACATTTTTGTTGTCCAAGTCTGATGGAATTCTTGGGCTTGGTTTCCAAGAAATTTCTATTGATAATGTTGTTCTAGTTTGGTTAGTGTTGATAGCCTTCATTCTATAATATGTCCACTGCATTCTATAATATGAGTGTATCACCTTTCTTAAATTTTGAACAATGTTATGAAATCAAGGGTTCAATATGCATATTTCAGGCCTATGTTGAACACTCTGTTTAAGGCATTTGTTGACAAGGCTATAGTTTTTTAATAGATTTATCTTTCTGCTATGTTTGGACTTTCTTTTGTAAACTTGCAATAGACTATGCACTTTTATTCTTTTTAAATTGAGACTAATATTAATTTTGTTGGTTGTATTGAGGTACAACTTCATTCATGGCAGAAAAGGCAACACCTTGTTGCTCATATCAGATGGCACATTCCATATAAAGGAGGAAATATTCTAGTTGGGTTATTGTTGACTATGTTGAAGGAGAGCGCTTCATAAATGGGACACGATCAACACTCTCCTTGGATTCTACATGTTACAACTTGCTCTAGGAAGATTTCCCATGTTGTAGAAGTTTTAAGAGATGAAAGGGGCATGCGCTCGCATTGAAGGGATTCAAGCATGTGTTTCCATCATTGCAGATGTCTTTTGGAGAACTTTCTTTCTTGCAGTCATTTCTCTGCAATATTGTAACTCAAATTTTCAATCTTGTGAATGAAAATAACAATTGTAATACTCTATTTGTAAGTTGTAACTAGAACACATTTCTTTTATTAATAAAGTTCACCAATTTTGCCTTCTCAATGGTTGTCTTATTGTGTGCAATTGATGATTGATGTGTATTTCTATGTTTTATGCTTAAATCCTCAAATATCAGTCAATTAAAATGACTAAATATACTACTAATTGACATAAATTAATAATTAAATTGACTAAATATAAGTTACTAATTGACAGAAATCAGTGAACAGTGAATAAATATGACTAGATATATGACCAGTGAAATCGGTGAATAAAAATGACTAAATACACTACCAATGCATAGAAATTAGTGAATAAAAATGACTAAATAAGTGACTAGTTAACAACAATCAATGACTAATCATGTCAGTGAATAAAAAAATGACTAAATAAGTGACTAGATTACAACAATCAATGACTAAATCAACAACTAAATAAGTGACCAGTTAAATATATTAGTGAATAAAAAATGACTAAATAAGTGACTAGATTACAACAATCAATGACTAAATCAACGACTAAATATATCAGTGGAAAAAAAGTGACTAAATAAGTGACTAGATCACAACAATGAATGACTAAATCAACTACTAAATATACTACCAAATCGATCAATCAAAACAACCAATAAATGAAAAAATAGTTTAGTCATTAATCTGGTTGTGTTATATATGACTGGCGATAAACTACTAATGGTCATGTGACAAACTGTAGTCATTTATAAGTAGTTTTAAGTAGTTTTTTCCATAGTTTATTGCTATTTCTGTACTAGTGCAATTTCATCAGGGAGAATAGAGGTGGATAAATTTTATAGAAATAATTTTGAAATGTGGAAGCTAAAGATGGAGAATCTGTTGATAGATCGAGATATGTGGGATGCTATTGATGAAAATGTTTCAAGGCCTGCAGATCCTAATCAGGATGCTCAATATGATATTATGGATTGTAAATCCAAGGGTCTAATTATATTATGTTTGGTAAACTATTTTAATCAATGTCCATGAAGAGACCTTTGCACATAAACTACGGAAGAAGCTTGGTGAGATGTATCAAGCCAAATATTTAGTGAACAAGATTTCTCGAGGAAGAAATTATATTCCTTGAGAATGGAAGAGGGTGGATGAATTATAGACCACTTAGAAGCATTCATTATGCTGGTGGCTCAGTTGGCATCAATTGGTGTCAAAATGGATTAGGAAGAGAAATGTCAGATCTTTCTTTGTTCTTTGCCAGATTCGTGGGACTCTCTTGTTATGGCCATTGGGAGTAATGATGTTATACTAAAGACTGAAGATGTGGTGGGTTCTTCACTTTCTGAAGAGATGAGAAGGAAGGTATCCATACATGCTAAGGAGGCCTTGAATGTTCATGTAAGACCTCAGGAAAAAGGAAAGAAGAATGAGAAGCGTGACAAATCCAAGTCCAAGGGGAGATCTAAGTCTCCTCAAAAGTCCAAAGTTATTTGTTGGAACTTCGGTAAGCTTGGACATGTTCGTAAGGACTACGAAGAAGAAAAGAAGAAGAAAAGGAAGAAATTTGATTTTGATTCTGAGTCCAAGAAGGAAGATGGTGACACATTCATTGTAACTTTGGAAACTATTAGGAAAAGGTGTGTTGTATGCCTTGCATTATGTATTTAATGTAATTATTCTTGGGGCCACTTAATATTGTATGTAACATTGGGATATAAGTTAAGTTGCTAAAATGTAATTATTTAGTATTGGGGAAAATAATAAATAAAGCACCCAATATTAAATAAGGGGACATGGTTTGTAATCTCATAGTTATTATCACATAGTTTTGTGTAATACCACTTAGTGGTTTTGTGGGAGCTTGCTTCTATAAAAGCAACCACAAAGGTAGTTATTGAGAGATGCAATTTTGCATGATTAGCTCTGGTTAGCATTTGTGAGGGTTTGAAGCATAGCACAAGATGTGTGGTTGCATGCTTGTTCGCATGGATTGCTTGGAGAGAGCGTGTTGCTTCAATGGTGTTCATGGAGACTCAGAAGATGTATTGTAATATTTATTGCTGAATAATACATAAGAGATGGATGCTTTTGGAGGCTAGGTTTTTTTCCCTCTTGAGTTTTTTCCTAGGGTATATCTTGTGTCATATTTTCATGGGTATGTTGTCTATTCTCTTGCATGCGGATTCTGAATACTTAGATGCATAGATTTCTTTATGGGTTATGTGGAAATTGTCTTTAATTGGCTGCAAGTTTCCAACAAGTGGTATCAGAGCTTTGGTTATGGTTGTATAACCCTTTCTTGAAAAAAATCTTGTTTAAGTTTGAATCTATGTATTGCATGTGAGAATCAAAGCCATGGCAAGATATGAGGGTTTTGCAGGTGTTTTATTGCAGATCTGAGGGTTTTGGGTTTGTTGATTAAATAGGTTGTTTGTGGATTTGGGATGTGAGAAATTTTGGGTGAAATAGGTTTCTTGGTTTTGTATTCAAATGGGGGTTTTGGGGGTGATATTTCACAGATGATCTCCTGGCCCAAAATAGACCTCACGGTTGGATCCGAGTTGGCTGAGAGATGAAAACTGATATATAATTTGACCTATTTCTGATACTGTGAAAAATTGCCAAAAATTTGTGCCCATGCCCAGATCGTACGGACGCCAAAATAATATTAAAAAAAATATTATTCTTCGTCCATTAAAATTTGTACCTGCATATAAAACGAAAAAGAAAAAAAAAATTGATTTGAAAAACTTTATGAAAAAAATATTTTAATAAAAAAAAATTATAAAGTTTTGGTGGGGGGTCGGACCCCCCACCGCCGCGCCATATTGCAGGCAGTGGCCTACTGGCCATTGACAGTGGTACCTTTGGTACCTGCTGCCAACGGTACTAGCAGGTACCACTATCGGCAATAGCTGGACGACGGGCCTGGCGTACCGCCAACCCCATAGGGGTTTTTCAAAAACAATTTAAAATTAAATTTTAATTTTTTTGAAAAATTGCCTTTATTGTTAATAATCCGCCCATGCATCATACCAATGCATGTTAAATAATTTTGATAAAATTGAAGGTCTGGATTCATGGGTTTTGAAATTTTAAAAAATTAAGCTTGTTTTAATGGAATTTCAGGTCCACCACCCAAGGAGTGGCACCGCCTAGCCACCAAGGGTGGCTAATTTTTTTTTGCCTCGGGTGCAAACTGTGCTTTTGCTTAAGAAGGGCATAAATTTTGCTCAGTATGTCTGTTTTTTGACTTCTTAGACTCGTTGGAAAGCTAACTCAGAGCTCTACGCTGTGGTGTAATAATTTTTTCCAGATTTTTCAATTTTGGCAATGTTTTTCTTGGTGAAAGTCAGGTGTTTATTTTGAGCTTTGAGAGGGCATATTGGGTGCATACAAAGTCGGATTTTGTACTTCAAATAGTCGACAAAAAGCTTGTTTAGAGCACTACACAGTGGATCAGGTTTGGAGATATTTTGGCATGGCTTATTTGTTGTTTTCTTTATCTAATCTGTTTATGGGTTTCTTTGACTATGGTGATACTTTGAGTTTATGGATGATCAGATCTTAGAGATTTGATGTTGGACTCATTGTATGCTCAGTAGTACATATCAGATTATTATCTCATTTGACATGGTTATCAGTAAATGGTTGGATTCATAAGCTTCATTGATGTATCTACAAGTTGTGCAATGTTGTAGGTAGTCTATACTTACATGTTGCATTTATAACTTGGACATGGGTTGTCTTTGCCCATTGATATTTAAATGTTGATGCATATTCAATTTTGTTGGCTTGGTTTAGTCACTTGGTTTGTTGATTTTGTTGTCATGTTGAGGAGGTGAGATGGTATTACCAGGTACAGTCATAATATGAGACCTATGTAGTTGACTATGATTATGCAGATATGTGGACACGGTTGGATTGAGTTGTTGTTACATTTGGTGGTGATCATGGTGTCATGGATGTTTCTTGTGCTTTAGAGACTTTGGCATGTCATGATGGTTTATGCAGGTGCATTGTTGGTGGTGATGGATTGGTTTCTGATTATGGTTGTGGCGATGTATCTTCGTGGTATGAGGATCATGGTTTTACTTTTCCTTTTGGGAGCTCTTGTTATTTTTGAGTTCTTTGATTGTGTGAGGGCCTTTGGTTGATCTTCATGAGGAGATTTTTATCATGGTGTCATGGATAGCTTGTTTACACTTTTCAGTGGGTGCTTTTGATAGTGATGGTTTTGGTGGTGATGGATATGTTTATGATGGTTTGGTAGTTGTACGTATCTTCTTGGCTTGGAGATTTTGGTTATACTTATTATGTTATTGACATTTCAGTTGTGTGTGTAGACCTGGATGATCTTCATGGAGAGGATAGTTGTCATGATGCCATGTGTGACTCAGTATCACAGTTCAGTGGGAGTTGTTGGAAGTGATGTGGATTCACCATTTGATCATGGATGGTCTTTTGTAGTGATTGTTGGTGTCATGGATGGACTCTTGGATTCTACTTTTATGCAGTGATAGTTCATTGACATTTTTCGTTTCATTGATAGGGGATGGTTTTACTCATATTGATTACATATGTTGGTTCTTGGTTTAGGGTGTTATTGTATTATGTCATAGTTTACTCTTGATCATATGTCAGAGTTTTGGCATGGTACTTGTTCTCTTGAGACTAGGATGTATGCATTGTTGTATGAGATCTCCTATGAGGAGATGGTTAGATCATGTTGTCATGTTATGTTCCTGATTCATGATTGGATATATGACATTGATCTTGTGTGGTTCTCTTGGTATCGGGTACATTGACATTTTCTTGATTACTTCATGATGGTGCTATATTGCACTTGGAGTTTGGCATGGATTGGTTGGTTATAGGTACTCATGGATACTTGGAGACATAGGTAAGGCGTGAGTTCTCTTATGATTAGAGACATGTGCTGAGATGGTTACTCTTGATGAGATTTCAGTAGGGATTCCAAGGAGCCTACACCTTGGTTGGGCATGAGTTCAACATGGACCTATGAGGAGATTGTTTTTGGATGAGTCATGATGACTTGGATGTCTTGGAGGAGCATTCTCATTCCTCACTCTTGGTCTACTCGGTAGTTTCACTTGAGAGGTATTGCCCATTGTTTATTTTAGGTGCTTTATGTTTATGCTTTATCTTCTCATGCAGAAATATCTTGAGCTATGGATATATGGTTTTGGAGGGTTCATTTGAGGAGTGTTGGCATGTTTATCTCCTTATGCATTGTGATTAAATTCAATGATGTTGAGTTTAGGAGATGTATTGGGCTTATTTCCTTTATTGGAAATGGATTTAGTTTGATCTTCTTTGGTTTGAGAGGCTTACATCCATGTTGATTACATGATACTTATGCAATGTTTGATCTTGGAGATTGAACGTTTCGGTGTTGTTATGGCTTTTCTTTTGGGATGTTATGGAGGAGATCATACTTAACACAGTTGGCTTTTAGAGGTGTATGTAGGATATTTTTCTTATAGGTTATTGATAAACAGGTTTGGATATCATTGTGGATGATTCCTTGTTACTACATGATGTAGTTTACACTTTTTATATGATGTTATTGGTAGACTTAGTATGCCATGGTATTTTTTAGATTTTCATTACCCATGCAGTGGGAGCTCTTGGATGTGTATGTTATTCTTTGATAGGTTTTGCACGTGGAGTTTATGATTGCAGTTTATGGGTGTATATGTTTATGGCATGAGTTTACTATGTTTTGTATACCTTGGAGGTATGGACAGTTGGATGTGTTGGCACTTAATGTGGGTGTTATTTTAGGTTTGGGTTAGTGTATCTTGAAAGCTACTGGTGCATATTGATACTTTTGGATTGAGTGTATGTGTTTGGGATATCAGTTGAGCAGGGCTTATGCTTCATTGTGACAAACTATGTGGCTTCTCTATTGGATGGTTTCTTATCTATATGCATTGGCATGATGAAGGATGAGAGCATTCATGCTTGGGATGGTGGTCACTTTGATTCTTGTTGCAGGTATCTTGATGGAGCACATGGAGCACTTTGATTCCATGATGGTATATGTGGCTATATGGATTTTTCATTTGATTCATGTTTTGAGGTTACTTGTTCCCCTTATGAAATGTATGCAACAAGTGGGAGAATGTTAGGAAAAGGTGTGTTGTACACCTTGCATTATGTATTTAAGGTAATTATTCTTGGGGCCACTTAATATTGTATGTAACATTGGGACATAAGTTAAGTTGCTAAAATGTAATTATTTAGTATTGGGGAAAATAATAAATAAAGCACCCAATATTAAATAAGGGGTTATGGTTTGTAATCTCATAGTTATTGTCACATAGTTTTGTGTAATACCACTTAGTGGTTTTTTTGGATCTTGCTTCTATAAAAGCAACCACAAAGGTAGTTATTGAGAGATTCAATTTTGCATGATTAGCTCTGGTTAGCATTTGTGAGGGTTTGAAGCATAGCACAAGATGTGTGGTTGCATGCTTGTTCGCATGGGTTTCTTGGAGAGAGCTTGTTGCTTTAATGGTGTTCATGGAGACTCAGAAGATGTATTGTAATCTTTATTGTTGAATAACACATAAGAGATGGATGCTTTTGGAGGTTGGGTTTTTTTTCCCTCTTGATGGTTTTCCCAGGGTATATCTTGTGTCATATTTTCATGGGTATGTTGTCTATTCTCTTGCATGTGGATTCTGAATACTTAGATGCATAGATTTCTTTATGGGTTATGTGGAAATTGTTTTTAATTGGGTGCAAGTTTCCAATAGAAACTCATGCAGGTAATGATGCATGGTTAATTGAATCAGGTGCATCTTTCCATATGACTGTTAATAGAGATTGGTTTTTTGAATATGAAGAATTTGATGGAGGTAAGGTGTACTTGGGTGATGATTCTCATTTAGACATTTTTGGTCATGGTAAAGTTAAAATCGGGTTTCCTAATGGTAGAATAAGAAGGATTAATGGTGTGTTGCATATCCTTGGTTTAGCACAAAATTTGTTATCTGTGAGAAAACTAATAGATGCAGGTGTGCAGGTAGTATTTTCTGATGCAAGATGAAAAATGGTTAGTGGTTCTATGGTGATTGCTATAGGTGTCAAATATGGCACATTATATAAGCTTGATGCATGCATCGCTGAGTGCAATAGTACTTCTATGAAAAGAAAGTTTGTGGAAGAAGTGAGGGTTTCACCTTCAACAGATGGTCATGGATTTTGGGTACCTAAGGGTGCTCTTTCTTCTGAAAAAAAGGTTACTTGTAGAGAAAACTATGTTATGGCAACAGAGACTTGGCCACATTGGAGAAAAGGGTCTAAGGACCTTGAAAAATAAAAAACTTGTTGAAGGTTTTTCTGTTTGTAATCTTGAATTTGATTTTTGTGAGCATTGTATTTATGGAAAACATAACCGCGTTCAATTTTACTTGAGTTCTCATAAATTTTGTGGTGTATTGGATCTTATTCATTATAATGTGTTTGGTCATGTAGATGTTCCTTCAATTGGTAAATCCACATATTATGTTTCATTTATTGATGATTACAGTAGGACATGGGTATACTTTTTAAAGAGTAAATCTGAAGTTTTTAGTCGATTTAAATAATTTAAAGCAATGATCAAGTTACATAATGGAAAAAAAAATGTTTGAGAATTGATAATGGTGATGAATTTTTCTCTAATAATTTTGACAAATTCTGTAAAGATTTTGGTATTCATAGACATAAGACAACTCCATATTCTCCACAGTAGATTGGGGTTGTAGAAAGAATGAACGAGACACTGATAGAGAAGGCTAGCAGTATTTTGAGTGGTGCTGGTCTAGAACAAAGGTTTTGGGATGAAGTTGTTGCCACTGCTTGTTACCTAATTAATAGGTCTCCTACATCAACTCTTGTTGATAAGATACCTATAGAGGCATGGTTGGGCCACAAGCCTTCATTAAGACATCTTAGAGTTTTTGGTTGTGAAGCATATGCAAATGTGCTAAAGAAGAAGCGAACAAAATTGGAGAACAAGGCTATGAAATGTATCTTCATCGGATATAGTTATGGTGTGAAAGGATACAAGCTTTGGGATCCTATCACACAAAAGGTAATACTTAGTAGAAGTGTTATTTTTAGAGAAACTAAGCCTTCTTCTATTACATTGCAGCCAAAACAAAGTAAACAGGAAGATGTGATTCAATTTCCTTCTACACTTGAGAAAGTTGAATCGAGGCCCATGGATAGACATGAAGTTGAAGAGAGCTCATCCAGCTTTGAATCTTCAAAAGAGGAGGAACAAACTCCAACTCATCTTGTTCATAGGTTTACAAGGCATAGATAACCACCTGAAAGGTATTCACCTAGTGATTGGCGATGTATTTTTGCTTTGAATACTAACATGGATGAACCTAGATCGGTAGAAGAGGCATTAGTTATGAATGATGAAGAATCTTGGAAGGTTGCTATGGATGAAGAAATGACAACTTTAAAAAAGGATGATACATGGGATCTTGTACCATTGCCTGAAGGAAGAAAAATTTTTGGTTGCAAATGGGTTTTCAACAAAAAGATTGGTTCAGATGGAAGTATTGAGAAGTACAAAGCAAGGTTGGTTGCAAAAGGTTACTCTCAAGTTGAGGGTGTTGATTATGGTGAGATATTTTCTCCTGTTTTAAAAATGGCATCCATTAGAATTTTGTTTTCTATTGTTGTTGCTTATGATTTAGAGGTTGAGCAAATGGATGCGAAAACTTCTTTCCTTCATGGTGACATGGAGGAGGATACATATATGACACAGCCAGAGCACTACGTGGTGAAAGGTAAAAGTAAATTGGTTTGCAAATTGAAGAAATATTTGTATGGTTTAAAACATAGTCCTTGGATGTAGTACCAAAAATTTGATACATATGTGTTGAGTTTGGGATTCGAGTATTCTAAATCAAATCATTGTGTTTATTATAAAAATGATGATCACTTCATATTTATTGTATTATATGTTGAAGATATGTTATTCATTGGTAAAGGGGAAGGTATGATTTCAGAACTAAGATCTCAACTTGCTCCTAGGTTTGAAATGAAAGATCTTAATGCAGCTAAACACATTCTTGGGATGGAAATTAGAAGAGATATAGCATGAATAGAAAACTATGGCTTGGGGGTAAACGCACAAATCTGTGTCACACTTTCAACCAACTTATCAACACAATTGAATTTAAGTATTTCTAACTAAAAATCAATTTTGGTCAAACATATGATCTAGTAAGATTCATTCTAGCTAAGTTAGATACTTCCACAACTTTTTCAACTAAAATTGTTGGCTGAAAATAAATGGAGCACCACGTTGAGTCCAATTTACCAAAAAAATAAAATTATTTGAAAGACTTGAAGTTTCAATAACTCATACTAATGTAAATAACAATTTTTTAAAAATTTAAAAACACCCTTTTGTAGATCCATAAGTGTAGTTTTCAAAATTATTTTTATTTTAATAGTTTAATTATTATTATTTTATTTTTTATTTTTACTAAAATTAGGTTATCAAAACAAAATATTAGGTTGATTACCATGACAAGGAAAGATACTAAAACTTACTTAAAAAAATAGAAAAAAATATGATGTACTAGATAAAAGAATCTATTTCAAGATGGTATATTTTTTTTTCCATTTTAGATAGGTATTTAATATGAAAGTTAACGTCGAGTGGAAACAACTATTTTTTGATTCACACACATTTTAATATTTATTTAAAAATACATATTTATCAAAATTGGAAAAAAATTTATCCATGCACTAATGTTTCGAGTTATAAATACACAAAAAAATTGAAATAAAAAAAATTAAAATTTACTATAAAATGTTTGACATCTCACGCAACTTCATTTTTTAGCATTTTATCAACAATTAAATTATAGTGTTAATATATTAAAAACTAGTTTAAAATAATTTTTATTTTTTTTTAAAATGCAAACATAAAATATGTTAAAAAATACACATCTTACTAGTTTACATCATTTCAAAATTTAAAACATATCCGCCACTTTTTAGTGATTCAAGTTTAAAAGTTGGATTATTGTTGGTCATGTCCTTTATAAAGTGCGACAAATCTTTGTGCTTTTACCCTTGGCCAAATTAAGTATGTCAATTCAATTTTAAAGAGGTTTGATATGCAGGATTGTAGACCATTGCGTGTTCCTGTTTCAGCTGGAACAAAGTTATCTATTTTAGATTGTCCAACATCCCCATCAGAGATTGAAGACATGAGTAGAGTGCCTTACCAGAGTGCAGTTGGAAGTTTGATGTTATGGTTTGTGCTAGACCAGACATTTCCCAAGCAGTGGGAGTTCTTTCCAGATATATGTCTAATCTTGGTAGAGTTCATTGGGATGCAATTAAAAGGGTCTTAAGATATTTGCGTGGTACCTCAGATTATTCCTTATGTTATCATAGTAATATTACTAAAGAAAAGATTTCCCTTGATATTCATAGTTATGTGGATTCGATTGGGTTGGTGATGTTGATAGTAGAAGCTCCACTAGTGCTTATGTGTTTACTTTATTTGGTGATGCAATTAGTTGGATGAGTAAGCAATAGGTTGTGGTTGCTTTGTCCACTACTGAAGCAGAGTATATGACAGCTACTCATGCTTGTAAAAAAATGATTTGGCTTAAAAGACTGTGTTCAGTTATTGGAATAAAATAAGATGTAGTGAAAATTTATTGCAACATTTAGAGTGTGGTATGTCTATCCAGGGACCCGACATTTCATGCCAGGACCAAGCACATTGATGTACAATATCATTTTGTTAGAGATATGGTCGAAGATGGCAAGGTGAAGCTTGTTAAGGTAGAGACTTTGATGAATGTTGTTGATTCTTTAACTAAGCCTATGAGCACAAAGAAGTTCAAATGGTGTTCATAGATGTTTGGATTTTTGGCCCCTAGAAATTAAGAGACTATTGATATATAAGGCACTGTTGTCCTTGCAAAGTTTTCAACAAGTGGGAGATTTGTTGAGAAAATGTGTGTCAACCTTGCAATTACATAAGGTACTATTGATATATAAGGCACTGTTCAACTGACGACAATGGGGGGGCATGGGGGGATCATCCCCCCAACTAGGGTCCAAGGGCAGTGGACCTTGGTTGGGGCTTGGGGGCAGCGTCCCCCCCGAAAGAAATTTTTTATTTATATTTTATTATTGTAAATCTGGACCATTCATCATTATGTCTCATATTCGATGGTCGATATTTTATTAGCTTGACTTTCCCTAGAAGGAAACCCTATTTTATGAGGGCATTATATTACAACTATGTATTGTGATGTATTATAAGAGTCTGATAGTGGTTGTGTTGCCTCTGGATCTCTGAGTGGTGATACTCTTGTGAGAAGCGTGCTCTACAAGTATATTGTAATCTTTTTGATTGTTGAATAGTATATTGGGTGGCTTTTGGAGTGTGGGGTTTTTCTCCTGAAAGGGTTTCCCCCACGTAAATCATTGTGCTGTGGTATGCATGATATTTGTGTTTGTTTCTATCTAAGTTTTTGTAACTGTTAAATATTTGTAAAATTTTTGCATTATTTTCCTCTCAAGATTAGTGTACTAAGTTATTATGCTATTTAGCTTCCTTACAGTCTACTGGGTGAGTACCCAAAAGAGTGAGACACATATGCAAGCGACCGATATGCACTCACAAGAAAGTGGCTATGGGAAAGTAACGCCTCAATTTGGCCCCCATATTTACAACCATACCAAAGCTATACCTCCTAATAACTTTTATAAGGTGCCACACAAAAATGAACTTCAAGCTCCATGAGGCAAGCAAAGCTTTGTATGCTTGAAACTCATGAACAAACAAGATGGCTCCATAGGCAAGCAAAGTGGGTTATGCAAGGTGGCCATATAACAATTATTGTAAATGTGGTAGTGTAAGATACGTTCAAAGGGATTTATCTTAGATCTTGTAAGGTCTCTTCTTAGGGAACATTGTGAGTAATGTATCCAAGAGAGAACGAATCAAATAAATATCATGTTCTTGGAGGATATAAAGCCCTATGGTACCACCAAGAAAAGGACACATCACAAGAAGAAATAAAATCACACAATGAAACATGAGTGTCGATGTATGCCCCCACTTTAAAGAGATTGCTAACACCATTGTTGTGAGAAATTGCTTTAAATTAGAAGAGATGAGAGGTTATTCAAAAAATGTTATGCCAAGTCATATGTTCTCAAATGAAACTACATCATGGATAAGGGGGTGCCCCAAAAATATAGCTCAATATGTCACATTCGAGCCAACTTAACACATGTCATCCACATCCCAAGCGTGCTCTTATATATACATGAAAGGAGGCCAACTAGCCAAAAGAGACAACGACAAGTGACATATGAGGACAAGACTACCTAACCCCTTGCCCCCACTTAGTGCAAGAAAAGGATGAGCCAAGATGATTGATGAGAAACATAATAGAATGGAAATCAATATCAATTAGAGGAATTAGGTGCTTCAACACAAGGAAGAGCACCACAATCCTTAAGATGTTGAATTTTATCACTTATAGCCTTACATTCATTAGTAAAGTGACCAAAAACTCTATGATATGCACAAAATGAACTCTTGTAGTAAAATTTTGTTCATGTTCTAAGAGGGAGAGATATCAAATGATCTTGGAGGAGTCTCGACAAGATACCCTCTTGATCAATAGTAGAAGATGTTCCTTTATTTTGTGACAAAGATATCTCTTGCTTAGTACAATGTGTCATACATACACAAGACACTTTAGATTGTGAGATTTTGTACTCTCCTTTATACGAGGGTGTAAAATCTATAAAATTCGAATCATTAGTGTTTTACGTGATGAAATCAATAGTAGGAAAAGATTTATTTGTTTCTTTCATTTCTTGCAGAGGATAATAATCAATACCACTAATGTCTATGAGTTCAAGATGCACTAATGTTAAAGTTGGCTTAAAGGAATCTTTTGTAAGAGTGTTAATATTGAGTGAATGCTTGTTTGTTTTGTTTGAGGGACAATAACCAAGACCATTAGTTGTTCCTTGCATGTTAGGTTCTATTGGGACATTGATACCTTGTTCTCTAGCACCACATCCTTTTCCACTGTATCCAAGTTTTTTCATAAGTTCATAACCTTTTCCATAAATATTTTTCATTTATTTTGGATTCAGCGGTTGCTGGTAGTCTATCTCATCAAAGTTTTTTGTGTAGCTTGCATCTTCTTCTAAAGTGGTTGAAGTGGATGCTTTCGAAGGGTCTTTCAAATTTTTTGTTGACATTACCTCTTTTTCTTTTCCCTTTTTAGAATCTTTTTCTATGATCTTGTATTCTCCCATGAATGATGTGAAATATAAGGAACCCCATTCATCTTCTAATAACTTAGTGACTTCCTCAATATGTTTTTATTTGTCTTTTTTTTGCACGGGTACCACTTGTGAAATTGGTGTTAATGTTTCCAAAGGATTCTCCTTGCTTTTCTCAATGTTCAAACAACTATTTGCTTCAGGGTTAGCTTTGATTGTATACACTTTGTTGTTGTAGACATATTTCATGATATGATGAAGAGTAGAAGGCACCCCATTCATTGCATGAATCCATGGTCTTCCTAAAAGAAGATTATATGAGAGATCATGAGGCATACCATGGACCAGTGTTTCTAATGTGGCCTTTCTAGTTGTAATAGGAAAAGTGATCACACCAAGTGGTTATTTTCCTACATTGTCAAATCCCTTAATAGATAAACAATCAGGTTTATTTTTTTATTTATCCATGCCAAGCCTATCCAAAAGGGTCACACTACACACATTAAGGGTGAAGCCATTTTCAATTAGGGTTCTTTTTATTCCCCACCCATCATAGGAAATTATTATCATGAAAGCATACTTTTGTTTTTGCACTTCCAAAGGAGGTAGCTCACTTTGGTGGAAAATAATGCCAACATTCCTTTATTGAATCAAGGCTGCTATGTCATTCAGTTGCACATTAGGAAGGGTAGAAAATTGTTGTAAGCCATTTTGAATCATATTATGATAATGAGGGGAGGCTTGAATAAGGTCCCATAATGATATCTTAGTAGGAGTGTTCTTAAGCTGTTCAACAAGATCATACTCCTTTCCACTTTGCAAAGGAAAACGAGGAGCACTAGGCAAGATAGGGTTAGGCAATGGGAGGGATATTGAAATTGTTTATCTTGGTTGTAGATTGCTTCTAGTGTTATATGTATGAGCAATGGTATTATAACTCGGCTGTTGTGAAACATTATTCTTAGGTGGGTAAAGGGTAAGTTCAGGTTTGTTTTGAGTTTGAGGTTTGTGTGAAGGTGGCTAAAGGATGAGTTGAGGTTGAATAATATTAAATTCCCTTAGTGAAGGAGAGTCTAATGTTACTTCATCATCTTCATCTAAGGAAACTATGTCACTATTGTCAATGTTATCATTTTCTTGCACCATGATATCCTCCCTAGGAGGAGAGTTTTTCAGAGAACTACAAGCTAGATGTTCATGACATTCAAAAGTTGGTTCATCTAAAATGACTTCATCACAAGTAAGGGAGTTATCAATGGTTAGATTTTCTTTTTTATTAGTAATGTTTTCCCTAGGGGAAGAGAGGCAACTAAGATTATCATCATTCTTATTGCTTTAATCTTCTAACATCAAAGTATCTTCTTTACCAATAGTAGAGATATTAGGAGAAGGTCCAGTTTGATTGTTATAATTGTCCATGATTTCATCCTTGTTTTCTAAGGTCATATTTTATTGTTCCCTAATATCTACCCTAGTAGTATAGCTTTTAGGAGAGGAGCAAACAAGAGGTTCATCACATTCCTTGGTTAGATTTTGTAAAGTAGCTTCATCATAAGTAGGGGAGGCATCAATAGAAGGACAACTATGATTTTAATGCTTATCAAATAGATCTTTCCAAATGGTAGGAGCATTAGGGAAGGGAGGAACAGGGTTCTCATGACTATCAATAAGTGTATCTTCTAACACCAAATTATCTTCTTTGCATCGATGAGGGATATTAGAAGAAGGAAAAATTTGGTTGTCATGGCTATCTATGATTTCATCCTCTTTCACTAAAACATTCTCACAAGAAAGGAATGAATGTAGACTAGGTAAGGTGATGTTTAGAAATGTGTAGAGGTATCGAGAGAAGAAAAATTATGGTTTTCATGATTTTATATGCTTGTATCTTCTTGTATCATATCAACCTCACAGATGGGAGAGATAGTAGGGTTTGAAATAGGCAATACAATATTAAGGATTGTGTCAATGGTTTGATCTGCTTGCTCTAAGATGTTCTCATAACTATGAAAGATAGTAGAAGGATGACTAACATGTTTCTTAATGACCTCATTGTTGTACTCTAAATTGAACTCATAAGAGGGGATTTTGTACTTATGCAATTCATTCTTAGCCATATCAAAACCACATCTCTTAAAAGGAAACATGCTAACATGAAAAAGTAAACTATCTAATTTATGCAATTCTTCAAAAATGTAAACAAATGTCCCACATATTTGAAGATTTTTCAAATGATTTTTGAATTGCTTTAAAAATGACTACACTACATGGATGATTTGACCTAGATACATAAAACATAAGCTCCTAAAACTTTCTAGACTAATGCCATAGGTTACCAGCAAGCTTAAGAAGTATAGAAACACGGTTTTTAATGTTGTAAAAATTCAGTTTCAGGCCTGATCTAGGACTAAATCTCCCAAAGGGGCGTATGAATCCAAATCAAGGGTTTTTAGGGGTTCAGATAGTGAATAACAGTCACCATAGAATACCCAAAAACTAGGAAAAATAACCTATATTGGTATTAAATCACCCAGAGGGGCGTATGAGTCCTAGATTAGGGATTTTCCACAAATTTCAAAAAAAATTGAGTGAAAGTTATGCTTTCTAGTTTGTATGATGTCTAGACTAAGTGCAATTATAGTTTTCAAATGAAAACTAATGATGCAAGATGCAAAAATGCAACCTATATGCACTTTCACTAATGCAAAATTTAGAAACCCTAGATGTAAATTAACTAATACAAAACCTAATGTAGAGATAATGGAAGCTAGATGTATGACTATGATGCACTCAAAATTAAAAAATGATATATTCTAAAGGCTAGGTTCACCAAAATGAAATGAAGAAAATTGTATGCTCTTATGTTTAGGGGGATAAGACAACCAATTTCTTTCAAGTTTCATTCAAGGAAACCTTAGAAATCTTAATCAGAGGATAGAATGAGGGAAAGAGATCTACAATAAGGTTTTCTAGGGTGTGATTAAAGTTATAAAGGGAGTTCACCACCAAGCTAGGGCTTGGAAAGTTAAGAAGTGAATGTAACATGCAAAGTATCATGTAAAACCTAACTAAATGACCTAGGAAATGAAATTGAAATGCAAAATAAAAGATTGAGAAATTACAGAGGTGCACCTAAGAGAGTGATGAGGTCAAAACAAGCTCCAAAACCCTAAAAAATTGTTGTTTGGTGCCTTCTAGGACTCATATGCCAATCTGGGCGGTTTAGTCCCAGACTAGGGTTTTTGTGCCAAAATTAGAATCTCATAGTGGTTGATCTGAATTCACTAAAATTTGGAAAATTCATTGTACTGGGACTCATACACCACAAGTGGTGTATCAATCCCACTCTGCTTTTTCAAAGGGTCAAGACCTAAATCTGCTCTCCTATCTCTGTTGTTCCTTCCAAGCTTTTTTTTCGGGTCTGAAACCCTGATTTGCAACATGGAGGTGACTTTCCGTGAAGATAGCAACCTTTTAATGACTTGATAACTTTCTTCAACCTTGCAACCTAGTCTTCAAAGGATCTTCAAGCTCTAAGACACCTAGATCTACAATCACACATGTGGAGAGATAAAAACTTATTGATTGTTAGAGGATAGGGGTTTACCTAGGTCAAACCCCATTTAGGTAATTAAACCTTATGATGAAACATTGAAACGTGAAAAATGATACCTTGAGTGATGTTTTGAGATGTAAATAAAATTTTTAACATGAGGTGGCCATGTAGAATGTAGATCTTGATCTTGAATTGGATATGAAACAATGCTTGCAAATGGATCTTCAATGCTACATCACAACACTATCTCAACAACATGCTTGATGCATTATGATCTTGACATGATGATGGATCTTCAATTGTTGCAACAAATGATGAAGAATTATGCCCTTGAATGCCCTAGAAATGCTCTTGTAAACTCTTTGAATACTCTTGTGAAGTCTTAGAATGATTAACCCTTGATAGCTTAGGTTGATATCATGAATGCTCAGTGAAATAATGATTTGAGACCTTGTTTATATAGTAAATCCATCCAACTTACCATTTATTAGATGCCAGAAGCTAACATTCATAAAATTTGAATTCAATACCCTGATTTTCCATCTCAAGACCCTAAAAAGGGGCCAAATGGGACTCACACGCAACTTGTGGTATATAGGTCCCATCTATATGGGACTCATACACCCAAGGTGGCGTATGGGTCCCACCAGGCCTTTTCAGGTGGAAGAAATATTGGGGAGTTGGAAAATTAAGTTTATTTGTTGACCTTGTTAGGATTTTGATTGAAATAAGCCTTGAGATGCATAATATAGGGTCTTAGGTGCCTATTAATGATGATATTAAGGTCATAAATGCAAGAGGGCCCAAAACCTATTGTGAATGTGTAAAAGAGATCACAACACTAGGTCAAGGCAACATTAGGTCCATTTTAATGTTAATCATTCCCAAATTAAGTGTGAAAATGTAAAGGGATACATTTTTCTACACTACAAATAGAGATTGGTTTTCTGAATAGGAAGAATTTGATAGAGGTAAGGTGTACTTGGGTGATGATTCTCATTTCAACATTGTTGCTCGTGATAAAGTTATAATTAGATTTGTTGATGGTAGAATAAAAATGATTAATGGTGTGTTGCATATCCTTGGATTAGCAAAAAAAAAATTATCTGTGAGAAAACTAATAAATGCAGGTGTATAGGTAGTATTTTTTGATGCAAGATGCAAGATGGTCAAAGGTGCTATGGTGATTGCTAGAGGTGTTAGATATGGAACATTGTATAAGCTTGATGCATGCACTATTGAGTACAATAGTACTTCTATGAAAATCAAGTTTGTGGAAGAAGTGAGGGTTTCACCTTTAGCTGATGGTCATGGCTTTCGGGTACCCAAGGGTGCTCTTTATTTTGAAACAAAGTTACTTGCAAAGAAAACTATGTTATGGCACCAAAGACTTGGCCACATTGGAGAAAAGGGTCTAAGGACCTTGAAAAATATAAACCTTGTTGAAGGTTTGTCTGATTGTGATCTTGAATTTAATTTTTGTGAGCATTGCATTTATGGAAAACAAAACAACATTAAGTTTTACTCGAGTTCTTATAAATCTTGTGTTGTATTGGATCTTATTCATTCTGATGTGTTTGGTCCTGTGGATGTTCCTTCGATTGGTAAATCCACATATTATGTTTCATTTTTTGATGATTATAGTAGGACATGGGTATATTTTCTAAAGAGTAAATCAAAAGTTTTTAGTGAATTTAGAAAGAATTTAAAGCAATGGTTAAGTTGTAGACTAGAAAGAAAATAAAATGTTTAAGGACTGATAATGGTGGTGAATTTTTCTTTAATGATTTTGATAGATTATGTAAAGATTTTGGTATTCATAGATAGAAGACAACTTTGTATTCTCCACAATAAAATGGAGTTGTAGAAAGAATGAATAGGACACTGATGGAGAAGGCTAGGAGTATGTTGAGTGGTGTTGGCCTAGAACAAAGGTTTTGGGATGAAGTTGTTACCAATGCCTGTTACTTGATTAACAAGTCTCCTACATTAGCTCTTGTTGATAAGACGCCTATAGAGGCATGGTCGGGTCACAAGAATTCATTAAGACATCTTATACTTTTTGGTTGTGATGCATATGCACATGTTCCAGAGGAGAGCGAACAAAGTTGGAGAACAAGGCTATGAAATGTATCTTCATTGGATATAGTTATGGTGTGAATGGATACAATCTTTGGGATCATGTTGCACATAAGGTAATACATAGTAGAAGTGTTATTTTAGAGAAACTAAAAATTATTCTATTACATTGTAGCCAGAACAAAGCAAACAAGAAGATGTGATTCAATTTCCTTCTACACCCGAGAAAGTTGAATCAAGGCCCAAGGATAGACAAGAAGTTGAGGAGAGCTCATCTAGCTCTGGATCTTCAGAAGAGGAGGAAGAACCAACTCAACTTGTTTGTAGGTCCACAAGACATAGATAACCACCTGAAATGTATTCACCTGAGGATTGGAGATGTTATTTTGCTTTGAATACTAACATGGATGAACCCAAATCTGTAGAAGAGGCACTAGGTATGAATGATGCAAAATCCCGAAAGATTGTTATGGATGAAGAAATGGCATCTGTGAAAAAGAATGATACATGGGATTTTGTACCATGTCCTGAAGGATGAAAACCTGTTGGTTGCAAATGTGTGTTCAAGAAAATGATTGGTTCAGATGGAGGTATTTATAAGTATAAAGCAAGGTTGGTTGCGAAAGATCACTCTCAAGTTGAGGGTGTTGATTATGGTGAGATATTTTCTCCTGTTGCAAAAATGACATCCATTAGATTTTTTCTTTCCAGCTGCTACTTATGATTTAGAGGTTGAGAAAATGGATGTGAAAACTACTTTCCTTCATGGTGATTTGGAGGAAGATATTTATATGACATAGTCAAAGCACTACGTGGTGAAAGGTAAAAGTAAGTTGGTTTGTATATTGAAGAAATATTTGTATGGCTTAAAACATATTCCTAGTATGTGGTACCAAAAATTTGATACATATATGTTGAGCTTGGTATTTGAGTGTTCTAAGTCAGATCATTGTGTTTATTATAAAACTGATGGTGATCGTTTTATGTTTATTGCATTATATGTTGATGATATGTTATTTATTGGCAGAGGGAAAGGTATTATTTCAAAACTAAAATCTCAACTTCCTGCTAAATTTGAAATGAAAGATCTTGGTGCAGCTAAACACATTCTTGGGATGGAAATTAAAAGAGGTAGAGTGAACAGAGAGCTATGGCCTGGCCAAAGTAAGCATATCAACTCAATTTTATAGAGGTTTGATATGCAGGATTGTAGACCATTGTGTGTTCCTGTTTCAATTGGAAAAAAATTTATCTATGTCAGATTGTCCAACATATCCATTAGAGATGGAAGACATGAGTAGAGTTCCTTACCAGAGTGCTTTTGGAAGTTTAATGTATGTTATTGTTTGTACTAGAGCAAATATTTCCCAAGAAATGGGAGTTCTTTCCAGATATATGTCTAATCCTGGTAGAGTTCATTGGGATGCAGTTAAAAGAGTTTTCAGATACGTGTGTGATACCTCATATTATTCCTTATGTTATCGTAGTAATATACCTCATATTATTCCTTATGTTATAGTAATATGACTAAAGATGAGATTTCCCTTGATATTCATGGTTATTTGGATTCAGATTGGGAAGGTGATGTTGATAGCACAAAATCCACCAGTGCTTATGTGTTTACTTTATTTGGTGGTGCAATTAGTTGGATGAGTAAATGACAGTTTGTGGTTGCTTTTTCCACTACTTAACCAAAGTGTATGGCAACTACTCATGCTTGTAAAGACGCCATTTGGATTAAGAGACTATGTTTAGATATTGGAATAAAATAAGGTGCATAGACAATTTATTGTGATAGTCAAAGTGTGATATGTCTAGCCAAGAACCCAACATTTCATGCTAGGACCAAGCACATTGATGTACAATATCATTTTGTTAGAGATATGGTTGAAGATGGTAGGGTGAAGCTGGTTAAGGTAGAGACTTTCATGAATGTTGTTGATTCTTTAACTAAGCCTATGAGCATAGAGAAGTTCAGATGGTGTTTAGAGACTATGGTCCTTTTGACCCCTAGCAACTAAAGGGACGATGTTTACACCCTCATGTCGCTCTTGCAAGGTGTTCGATAAGTGGGAGATTTATTGGGAAAATGTGTCTCAACCTTGCAATTATATACAGTTTATTGTGATAGGATGTATATATATATATATATTTCCTAGTTACACTAATAGGTGTATACAATGGTAGCAAAGAGAAAAAAGTGAGCATGTTAACTTTTTTAGGAAAATTCTAAAATGGTTGGCATACACTAAATAATGATGTATTATAAATTTGGACTGTTCATTATTAGGTTTTAGTTCTAATGGTAGATATTTTTTTGAACTATCTTGCCCTATAATGTAACCCTATTTTATGAGGGTGTTGTATTACGGTTGTAGTAGACAGTGATGTATTCTGAGAGTCTGATAGTAGTCATGTTGTCTTTGGATCTCTGAGTGGTGATACACCTGTGAGAAGCTTGCTTTGTAAGTATATTGTAATCTTTTTAATTTACTGAATAATATATTGGGTAGCTTTTGGAGTGTGGGGTTTTTCTCCTGAAAGATTTTTTCCCACGCAAATCACTATGTCGTGGTATATTTATGTATATTATGTTTAAGTTTTTGTAACTATTAAAGATTTGTAAAAATTTTGCATTATTCTCCTCTTAATATTAGTGTAGGAATTTTTTCAGCTACCTTAGCTTCCTTTCATTAACAACAACAATAAAAAAACTATGATAAATAAAATCACTTATAGTTCACTTAACAATCATGAATAATATTCATACATAGAAAAAACTTTTTTATTATTGTTTAAAACTAGAGCTACACTTAATATCGCTCAATACAAAGATATATAGCAAAGAAATCTTATTTAAAAAAATTAAGACAAACTAATAATAGGTAGTGTTTTTACATGCACTAAAAATTGCTTGAAATTTTCTAAAAACCTAATTAAAACTAATTAAAATAGGGAAATAGTACATAGATTTAAAACCAAGCCAATTGGAATACGTCTTGAATTAGTTATCCAACAATTGAAATGTACAAATCTTGTGGCATGAGAAGTTGTCTTCCAAGGTCATAAAATTTAGTATTTCTAAAAAAAATTTAGATGATAATGTGCATGTTGGAGGTCAAGTCCATGTAACAAATCAAAAATTTGAGAGTCGATGGGTGCATAAATAGAAGTAATCATTGTAGATGTTAGTGATAAAATTTTATTATACCTTAGATAGTAGCACCATGTTTCCATACACTCAGTGGGATTTATAATTCATTTTTCCCAAAGTGGACTGTGAAGTAAAAACTTAAGGTTTTGAGAAATTCAAGATCATAAGCACAATATTTATCCATGCCAAAGTTGAGGGTAAACTCAAATGGTTTTTATCAAAAATTTGGTGATGCAATCATTAGTTTTTATTAGGGGAAAATAGGTTTTGATGGGACCTGAAACCCATTACAAACAGGTTTTGAAGGGACTTGAAATGCTATCTAGACAAAGAAAGCTACAATAGAAATAATCAGCAAATAAACAATAGCATAAACATCAACAACCATCTAAAAATAAACAATACAACTTGGGCTACAACAATCAAGTGGGTTTTGAAGGGACCTTTAACCCTTACAATAAGGTTTTAATAGGGACCTTGAACCCTAATTGATCGAAATAATAGACTGTATCAACCAGGCTACAACTAACCAAATGCTTAGAAAACTCAATACTGAACCAAGGAAGACAACCAACTGATTGGTGCAGAAAAATCACACACCCCTTTTATCTAGAGCTTCCAACACAAACAAACCCCTCTCATTAATGAAGGGGTAAGAGAACATGATTGAACATTGAGAAACATCAACATCATTGTAGCACCAATCCACTTGGATAACCATCTCAAGCTCTACCTCTATAGGAGAGAGCTCCCCTCTAAAGGAGAGGATAATATGAGGACCCTTGCTTCTAAAGCCACCACTCTCCTTCTCCCACAAGCTCCACCTCAATAGAAATCATTAAGAGAGAAGAGAACTTTCCATCACACCTATGGTACCCAACTCCACCTTAATAGGAGATGACTCCCCCTCAATAGGAGCAATCTCAACCTCAAGAGAAGAATTGAACTGTAGAAACTAGTAGAAAACAACTTCAAAAGAAAGGGTAGACACAATATCCTTAGGCATCACGATCTCTTGGAACATGAAGCAAGATTGAGAAAGTAACCTAGTAATCAACCAAAAAAACATAAACACCTAAGCCTTCAAAACAAACATTAGGAACAACTCAGCCAACATAAAGGAGACAACCCCAACATGCAGAGGCATCTCAAACTAACAAGGCATCAAGCTAACTTTCTACAAAACAAAGCTTCCAGGGTAGCCCACATGAAGAATCCAGAAGAAAATACCAAAAGGTACTCAACCGCACCCTTTAGCAGAGATAAATTTGCAGAAATGAAAATCCAAACCCCACTAACAACATAGCAAATTAGGTGGGGATCCAAAACACGAGAAAAATAACCTCTTCCAAAAATCAAATGAATATCTTCAATAAAACCACAGTGCTCACTCCAAAACAAGAACCAAAAAGAGGGGAAAAATCAGGGCTTAATGTAAAAGCTTAAGGCAGCAAAAGAGATTCTACAATAGACACCAAGTCATAGTAACCCAAAGTGAGAACATAAATGTCAAAGCTCAGAAAACCATCAATGTGGTAGAGACCATCAACATGACATAGACCATCAGTGTGGTAGATCATCAACCTGATAGAACATAAAACCTTTTCACACACCACTAGAGCAATAGAAGACTAGAAAACCAAGCCCATAGAAGCCAAAGGAGCCCCCAATTCCAAAAAATAATCAACATGACATAAACTATCAATGCCACAAACCATTAGTATGGAAAACTAGAAAACCTCCTCACACACCACTAGAGCAGTAGCAGACTGGAAAACCATGCCCACAAAATTCATAAGAGCCCCCTGTAGACGTCTAATTTTGATCACTTCCATATGATCAAACGCGTCTCCCTGTTCATCCGGTTACTCATCCCCTTTGTCAATATTAATTAAACCAGGTGTTTAATTAATACCCTGCATCTTGCACAAAGGTCCTAAAGTATTCAATTTAATACTTTGCCCCTCTTCCTCCTCTAAATTAAATAAATATGCCCTTTTATTTAATTTAGTCATATTCCTCTTTTGAATTAAAATTCATTTTTTAATTCACCTTTTCTCTCTCATGGTCACATCCTCCAACTTTTGCAAGTTGGTCCTTAATCCATTTTAATTACTTCATCTTCTTCTAATTAACCAGGGTTAGCATGTGCACACCCTTAATCATCATTAAGGTCACATCCTCCATAATTTCCCACTTGCCTCTAATCAGTCATTAGTCCATCTAACTGAGTACTTGCACAACCTTAATCATTTGATTAGCCTAACCTAATCCTCATCCTATTTATGGCACATGTCCTTGAGTCAACCTTATTAAAGGCTTTCTCCTTTTGGACAAGGCATCCCCCTTCCCCATGTGAATTTTTAATTCACCTTTTAATCCCCCAAGGCACCCAAAAGGAATTTTTAATTCCTTCACTTCTCCCCACATGTCCTTTATTCATTATTTATTCTTTCTCCCATCCCCATGAGAATATTTGAGGAATTTTTAATTCCTCACATGTCCTCTCTCCCACATGGGGACAATGACCTCCTTTATGAGGAGATCTTGTCCAATCCCAAGGTACTTTGTACCCCTCTCCATGTCATGTCCTTTTCCTTCCACCTTATGTCCACTTCACCTTTTAGGGCTTCATCACATGCCACATGTCGAGATGTGAGGGCTTGTGAGTTCTCAACTCACCTTAGCCCTACATCTTGATATTTGGTGGAGCAATCTTGACCGTCCATTTCCCCTAGGATTTCTCAAAAATCCTATAAATACCCCCTCTTTTCTCTCATTTTGGGGAGATCATTTGTGCTAGCCAAACTCTTGCAGTTTTGTTTCTCAACCTCTACTTAGCCATTTTCACATTTTCATCCACTTGCATCCATCTTCACATCCTCATCTAGCTTGCATCTTTCCATCCAAGGAGCATACATGTCAAAGATCGAAGGGCCAACCAAAGGATCGACTCAACGCAAGGTATAAAGTTCCATTTTGTGGCTTTGTCTTGTTTTGTTTCTAACTTAGGCTAATCTTGAAGTGTAGGTTGTTTAAGTTGTTTATTTGCACCTTTTGACTTGTTGCTTGCTTTCTAACCACCTAATTTGACCTATCACATTTATGGCACGCCCGGTGGGACCCACAAATGGGTCTATTTTCTTCACGTTTGCTATTTTTTGCATTTTTCAAGGTCTAGGTTGCAGAGTGGCGGATTGGTCCTGACAGAGTGGCGGATCTGTCCAGAGGTGGCGGATTGGTCCTAACAGAGTGGCGGATTTGTCCGGCAGTGGCGGATCTTTCCTGCAGTGGCGGATCTATCCTGACAGGGTGGCGGATTTGTCTTCCGGTGGCGGATCTGTCCTGCAGTGGCGGACTGGGCCTAACAGAGTGGCAAATCTGTCCTTGCAGAGTGGCGGACCTGTCCTCCAGAAGGTAAAAAATTTCCAGTTTTTCCTGAATTGTCTTTTGGTAAAATAAGAACATAGTTTAATTAAAGGGGTGTCAATAAACCTTGCTTGGCATGTTTGGGAAGGCTATTTGACGTATCCAATCCCCTTGCACCATTTGGCGATCCTGGGTGACGAGAAATCGTAGCTTTCCAAGTCCTTTTGAGTCACCTATTTTTCATTTTCTTAGCGGGACCTGCTTGGGGATTTCATCACCCCAAGGGACGATTCCAACCACGCGTACCAGCGGGGTATATAAAGGGGGGAGAGCGAAAGCTGTACCCCAATCCAACCATGTTGTAATTGGCGAAGCGTCGGATGACGTGAAGAGTTGGTCCGAGCCTCTAGTATCTCGCTAAGGTTCGGAGCTCACGCTTATAACGGGTTGGTGTTCACGGTTTGGGCCTCACGTACCGGGTGTATATCGAGGACTCCTTAGAAACCATGTGCATCCTAGAGTAGAAGACTTTGTTGACCATACCCGTTTCTACTAATCTTAGGGTTGTGCTGCTTGAATTGTCTTTCTTGTGCAAAAACCAGTGATTATCGATTTGGCCAAGTCTTTTCATGATTGCTACAATTTGGGTCCTTTGCCTTTGCCATCCATCAAAAAAACCAAGCTTAAGTTCATCCTTTGGCGGACTTAACCTTATCTTTTAGCAAACCTGTCCTTGTGCTGTGGCGGATTTGTCCTAGTTCTGTGGAGGATCTGTCCTACTGCTGTGGCGGATTGGTCCCAGTGCAGTGGCGGATTGGTCCCAGTGCAGTGGTAGATTGGTCTTAGTGCAGTGGCGGATTTGTCTTAGTTCTGTGGCGGATTGGTCCCAGTGCTGTGGCGGATTGGTCCCAGTGCAGTGGCGGATTTGTCCCAGTACTGTGGTGGATCTGTCCTAGTGCAGTGGCGGATTGGTCCCAATACAGTGGCGGACCTGTCCTTTTGCAGTGGCGGACCCATCCCTTTGGCCATCCTATACCATCATTTAGCATCCATTGTCCATCTGTTTTGAACACCGAAACGATCATTTAGCGTCCAAAACGAACATCTGTATGTCCGTTCCAAGCCCTTCGTTCAAAGGGTCATTTGTCCTGAATAGTCTTTTGCTTGTTTCGAGAGCCATTCATCTATCTTGAGACACTCCCTGTCCGTCCTAAACACGCTTTCGTCTCTGATCTCCGTTATTCCATATAAACCCTGTTAGAGTCGTCATCCAAGTTGACCTAGGTATTCATCCCTAATCACAATCATCATAGCTGGCTTAGGATTGCTATCCGTCTTAGGTCAGTTATCATTTTCGACCCAATCAATCCGCTTCTATCTCAAGTTGGATTCGGTGTCGTTATCATACATCCACCTTTTAATCAATACCTAGTGTTACCAAGGATCCTTCTTAAACTCGGTTGTGGATCTCGGTCGTCATCATCACATCAATCCTAATCATCATATCGATCTAATCCCCACATCATCAAACCTATTCGGATCAAAACCCAGAATCTAGGTTAATCCAACATCTACCAATCAATCCAATCCAATTCCATCAAGCAAATCCACGTCGACCTAATCAATCATCGTCAACTAATCTTTCATCAAAATCAAATCAATCTCTCATCATCAAGGTGTTTCTAATATCTTGATCTACTTCATCATCTTGCATGCCCGTTCAGACTCGATCACAAGCAAAGAAAATGGCCGACCAACAAGCCCTGAATGCCCAATTGAACAACCCACAAGATCTCACCAACACAGTCAACATCACGTCAGACCCGAACTATGGTGCTAATATCCCTCACGACCCCCACAACGGTACCTCATCGCAATCCAATGTGGATGGTCAAAACACATCACCACCTGGGGAAGAAAACATGGCCGATCAACCTGAGCTCACGTTCGAGGAGCACTTTAGCAACCCAGTTAATGCACAAATGATGGAGCGCCTTCTCGAAAGACATGGTGACCGAATCTTGGCTCACTTGATTGACAAAGGTGTCAAGTTGCCGTCAAGTGTCGACCTATCCAAGTATGGCACCTCCACATCTAATGTACCCCAAGTTGCACATGACATCCCCAGTAGCTGGCATCAACCTGAGTTCGGCAACGCTGTCCTATATCCCGTTGGAAATCCCACACATCCCACCATCTCAGTCACAGGATCCCCCCAAACTATTGATCCCAATGATCATTTTGCCTATGGCATGCCACAAAACATCCCGCAACCGCAACCATTAATGCTACCGGCACCACCCCCCTCGAACCCGCTTCCTGCCAACACTGGGGGCAACCCTTTCACTGCCTTACCCCCACCTCTTGGGGCTACAAATCCTCCACCATCGCCGATCCTATCTCAACAGCCGCCCCAATCCAACATCCCTCCTTCAGCATCATTTAATCCTCCACCATCGTCCCAATCCAATATTCCTCCACCATCGTCGTTCATACCTCAACAGCCTCCACAGCTGCCCCAATCCAACATCCCTCCACCATCATCATTCATATCCCAACAACCTCCCCAATCCTACGCTCCCACTAGTGCTCAACAACCTCCCTCGCACAACATCTCAATCGCACCTCCACCTCAACAACAGTCATTGGTCAATCCCCTATTTTCAACACAACCATCACAACATCAACTGCCGGGAAATCAACCTCGGCCTTCAGCCCCGACCGTATCTTCGTTCCTTGCATCCATTTTACGCCCACAAGCGCAACCACAACATAGCATGCCATCTCGCCCATCACAGACACCACCTATGCATCAACAACAATATCAACAACCACCTCATCACTACAACTATTACAACCAGCAACAATATCAACAACAACCCTCCTATGGGGCATCACAACAGTCATATCAACACCACCAATATCCGCAAGCTAATCAGCAACACTTTCTCCATACTTCCCAACAATACGCCACCCACAACTACCCAATCAATCAATATCCCACATCACAACAACAACCTTTTTATCAACAAGGTCCCTTGGCATATCCGCAAGAGGTACCACCTCCTCATTATCCCCACACCCATCCCCAAACATCCTCTCAGAATCCACAATCATCCTACCATCAATATCCGTCTAACACTCCAGCCAATGCGGACATCCTGGAAATCAAAGCCACACTAAAGGATCTCCAGGCAGGGACTAGCAAGCAATCCTTCAAGTTCGAAGATATATGTCCCTATCCGTATGATCCCTCCATCTCATTGATTCCCTTTCCTAAGCATTTTGAGATGCCAAAATTTGACAAATATAAGGGGAACAAAGATCCTAAGGCCCACCTACGGGAGTTCTACTCCCAGTGTCAAGAAGTGATCCACAATGACAACTATCTCTTGCGTTTGTTCCCCCAAAGTCTGGGAAGTGACGCACTAGGGTGGTTCATGACCCTCAACAAGGGATCTATAAAATCTTTTGCAGACTTGTCAGAAAGGTTTGTCTCCTACTTCTCCTTTAACTTGGAGAAGGATACTGATACCCTAGATCTTCTCAAGGAGAAACAACGTGAAGGGGAAACTTTTACTAGCTACCTCCAGAGGTGGCGTGCCCTGGCAAGCCGAATGAAAACTCCTTTGAAAGAAAAGGACATGGTCACCCTCTTCGTGGAGAATTCCCATCTTGACATGGCTCACAACTTCCGATTACACTGTGTCACCACTTTTGCGGAGGTGGTGGAGAAAGGACCCATCCTTGAGCGTGCCCTTGTTGCCAAGGGGCACATCAAAATATATAACCAAGATAGGGAAAGAACATTCAACGACAAGCCACGTTTCTGGAACAAGAACAAGAATGCAGTCAATGATGGTGTCACTGATACTAAACATGTCCAAGTGGCCAACGCATCCCAGAAACAACAACAATCTGTACCTAATGCCATATCCGTACCACAAGGGACACCCCGTCCTCCCCAACAATCCAATCAAAATAACCAAGGGAACCCTAAATGCCAATATGCTCAACTAGGAGAACCCTTGAGTGTCGTCTTCAATAAACTGTTGCAGATCAGCTATCCAATCACGTACCCCGTCACCAAGCCACTAGACGAATCCAAACCTAAGCCTGCATGGTTTAGGGAAAATGAATATTGTGAGTTCCACAAAATTAAAGGGCACTCTTTGAATAAGTGTCAGGGTTTGAAAAACTACGTCTAGGATCTCATCGATCGAGGTGACATCAAGGTTGATCCTAACCAAGCTCCGTCGTCCAATGCTCAGTTGTAGATTTATCAAAACGCTTTCCCAAACCATAACCAAGGCCCGAGCACTTCCAACAGTAATCCTCAAAACAACAACACAAATAACGCGAGTTACAAGAATGTACCTCTCAATTATGAGGGTATTATTCATTACATTGAGCAGGTAGAACCTTGTGTATCCATGATACATGTCAAAGCTAAAGACTCTCAATGTGCTGTTACCACACGACGAGCTCGCATCACCATTCCTGCAGCCTCTGCACCTGCCCAACCAACTCCTGTAACTTCCCAATACAATATCCTTGATCACTTGGGAAAGACCCCTGCACATATCTCCATCTTGGATTTACTCAAGTCTTCCCCCGTGTATCAAGAAATCCTTAATAGAGCCCTACAAGAAACCCATGTGCCTAATAATATGGATCCTACACAGTTTCAAGCCTTGGTAGGACACCTAGCTTCATCTCACCAACTACACTTCGGCCACGATGATATGCCCAACATTGATGCTAATCACAATCGCCCCTTACATATTGAAGTCGTAGTCGCTCGGCATAAAATAAAAAGGGTCTTGGTAGATAATGGCTCTGCCCTCAACTTGTGCACTTTAAAATTCATAAAGCAGGTGGGGTGTACCCAAGCAGACCTAAGTAACCAGATTATTACAATCAAGGCTTATGACAATGCAGAAAGAAATTTAGAAGGGATCATCAATCTTCCGGTCCAAGTGGAACCGGTAGTTCAGTACATCACCTGCCATGTCCTTGATCTGGACTTACCATATAATCTCCTCCTCGGCCGTCCATGGCTCCATGCTATGCAAGCCGTGCCTTCCACCTACCATCAGTGCCTCAAATTCCCAGTCAACGGACAAGAGGTCACCATCTATGCTGATCCCCAACCGTTCGAATATTGCCGCGCCCTAGAGACATCATTTCCCCATTTGCATTATTGTCCTGGGGTTGAAATGGGGGCATCTCGGCCATCACCCGTTAATCCACCATCCACTGTCGTAACTGCTCCATCCTCCACTGATCCTACCGTCACAAAAGTCCAGATCATTGACAAAGGGTGTGGCGAGTATGAAATGCATACTGCTCTTAATGTAGCAACCATGCCACCATCGCCACACGAGTATGGTCAACCTTCCCATGCTACCCCAAAAGAGGACAAGACTGTCACCTTCCGTGGCAACAACATCCCTACTACCACTTTTGTATCCCCAAGTATCAAGACAGATGCACCCGAAGAAGACATAAGCCAATGGGTTTACCGAGAAGAGCCTCAGCCGGAAACTCCTCTCAAATAATACTTCCAAGAAAAGTACCCCTAGCCGAAAAAGTTTGTGGAAAAGCATAACTATCAAGGCAGAGGCCTGGGAAAGCAAGAACAAGGGCGGTTACAACCCATTGATACATCTCTGCTACCAAAAAATGTGGGCATTGGGTATGACAGAAAGCAAAAAATCCCCGAAACATCATCTAATGCTTCCAATAGTGTAGTTGTGGACAACGGCTTATTGGAAGACATACCTGAGGAGGAATCCATCATACGTGCGTACGATGACATCGATCATGCCGACCTATCTTCCATGTTCGAATGCCTATCCGTCTGCACCATCAGCCTATCCCTTTGCCATCCTGAGCTCATTGATTGGGACCTACGAACTAGCACACCTATCAGTATGTCTGCGGATACCTATGTTAACCTTATGGGATTGGGGGAGGATGAACACTCCAGTCGCAAAAGCAAAAATCAGAAAAATAACAAACGGTCATCTAGTGAAAACCTCCCTGAGACACTTCGTGACCCTAAAAAAGTAAAAATAAAGGACGCATCTGATGGCGAAAACCTCAAAGAGGCGCTAGAAGATGGAGATGTTCATCTTCCCCTTATGGGAACTCAGCTATCTGCCAGATCATCTGTTCTGATTGAAGAAACGCAAGAGATTAATTTGGGAACTGCTGAAAATCCCGGATCGCACCTATGTAGCCAAGTCACTCTCGAACAAGAGTTCCGTCTTTGCCGCGGCTACTCGGAGGAGTTGTTAACTGCTTGGTCATGCACCGGATATGCACGGCTTAGATCCATGGTTCATCACTGGACATCTTGCCCGGATACCAAACTTTAATCAAGCAAAAACTCCATAAGATGCATCCATGAAGTTGCATTATTAGTCAAGAAGGAATTAGAGAAGTTACTAGAGGCAGGATTTATCAGACCAATTGACTACTCCGAATGGATCTCCAACATAGTGCCAGTAGCTAAACCAAATGGTGACATTCGGATATGTACAGACTTCAGGGATCTCAACAAAGCTTGCCCCAAAGACGACTTCCCCCTACCCAATATTGACATGTTGGTCGACCTAATAGCAGGACATGAGATGTCCCTTATGGATGGCTTCTCCGGGTACAACCAGATTCGAATTGCACCTGAAGACCAACACAAAACCGCCTTCACCACTCCTTGGGGCACTTTCTGCTACAATGTTATGCCCTTCGGTCTCAAAAATGCAGGGGCGACTTATCAGAGGGCAATGACGGTCATCTTCCATGACCTCATACATATCATCATGGAAGACTATGTTGATGACCTATTAGGGAAATCTAGAACACAAGCAGAACATCTTGCCATCCTGAAGAAGATATTTGAGCGGTTAGAGCATTATAAGTTGCAGCTGAATCCAAAAAAATGTGTCTTTGGGGTCACTTCTAGAAAGTTGTTGGGTTTCATAGTCTCTCGCAGGGGCATTGAAGTTGATCCCGCTAAGGTAAAGGCTATCCTAGACATGCCCCCTCCACGCAATCTCAAACAGTTAAGAAGCCTTCAGGGAAAAATGCAGTCCATCCACCGCTTCATTGCCCAACTGGCAGACAAGTGTCAACCATTCACTCATCTTCTAAAAAAGGATTCCACCTTCCGATGGAACCCGCAATGTCAGATGGGATTTGACAAGATTAAGGAATATTTGGCCCATCCACCAATATTGATGCCACCTATTCCCGGCAAGCCCCTCTTGCTCTACATCTCCGCCACTTCAGTCGCACTGGGGGCATTGTTGGCGCAGCATGACGAGTCGTCAAAAGAAAGGGCAGTCTACTATATCAGTCGGACACTGGTTGGCTACGAGCTAAACTACTCTCCCATGGAAAAAGCGTGC
>VDFB02000015.1:207341246-207352193 GCA_007258455.2 Sequoia sempervirens | reverse complement strand
CTTACTTACTACATGGGACTCATTGTTTCATGGTATTGTGGGTCTTAAGATCCTTTAACCTTATTGTCACTACTTCACAGTCCACAAGGTATTATTCACTATTCTCCCATATTTGACGAGTCTCAAAACACTACTCAAATATGCAATCCACTACCTCCATTATACAATGGCTAAGAAGAAACATTGAACCTTTGATTACCATTGTTACTTCATTTGGACATTCATTCCCTGATTGCATTTTCCTTTTCTAACATTGCCAAAAGCATTTGAAAAACCCTTAAGGTTAGCAAGGGGGTAAGGAAACTCACTATTAAAATCTCCACTTTACTATGCAAGGTTTGAGCTTTATTATCTTGCCACTGCTTAGCCTCTTTTTGACTATCACACCTCAAGTGAATTTCATTCTTCTTACCAAAGATTGCATTTACAAATGTCATTGAGCTACATAGTGTGCTTGTTATTGGTTACAATCTTTAGGTTGCAAGATTTTTTTTATTGGCTACAATGTCTCAATATTTTTGGTATTGCAACCTCACTAATCTGCTAGAGTTATTGTTTATGTTTCTACGGAGGCCTAGGGTTTGTACCCTAGTCATGCTCTTACCAATGCTTCTGTTGGTATTAAAAAACAACCTTAAATCTTGGGTCAAAAAATTAGCTGTCTTGACAGGGTTGTGGTATGATCTTGGATTGTTTCCTAGAGTGTGTGGGAAGCTTGTGTTTGATCATTAAGGTATGTAAACCTGATCAGGGAAATGCATCCTATATAGCATGGGTCTTGCTTTAATACTTTCCATAATGGTTATTAGCAGATCACATTATTATAGTTTGTGGTAACCCAAGATTGTATTCAAGTATGTAACAAACTTGGTTTGTAGTTTAAGTTGTACACTTTTAAGTAACATTCATAAGGTTTAGAAAATATTGATCACTCTCTAGAATAACCCATTAAACATGGGTTTTGCTTGAATGCACTACATAATTGATATAACACAACCACTCTGCATATCAACTAGAGTTATAGGCTCTTCATTACAACAAGAGGTAATCGCTCTTGGATCATGCTATCATTACATCATAACCTATTAAAATTGAGTAAACCTGAATGCACCCAATGATGATTGACACCTAATTGTGATGACAATGATTTCTACATGAACTGTGCTCATATGAGTGTCTCCATTTCTGTCACAACATAACTACATTAAACTTGGGTCACACATGAATGGATCTTGTAAATGGATCTTGTATTTGTTATAACACAACTGTGCCACATGACCAATAGAGTTATGGATCACATAATTACAGTCACAAGAATTTGTTCCTCGGTTGTGCTATTATGGTGATTCCATTACCATTATAGCATAACCCTTTGGAATTTTATTGCTCAAATCCTTACATTGCTTATTTTCTCTTTGGATGGATTACTTCATGGATTTTTTGTGATTTATAAAACTTTTATTTTGATAGTAAATAACATCATATTCTTTTTGAAGCTGAAATGATTTATTAATTATGGTTTTATGATGATTTTGAGTTTTATTTAGAAGGGATTAATATGCGGTATTTTTATGTTGCAAATTTTGGGTATGGACGGTTTAGGAAAAATTGGATTGCTATTAGTGTCATAACCAGGTTGGAGAGTACCTTGAGCCAGTGTGAAACATTTCTGGGTGTTTTCGGTAGGAAGCAAAACTTAACTATAGGAATTTTTGAATATTTGATAATGGAAGTTCCTTTATTCTAAAGATAAAATCACAAATCTACTTGTCCAATTGGACATCCAACTTGAGATCTTTAATATCTGATAGAGAAAATTTGTAAATTCTAAAGATAAAATCATAAATATGCTAGATCAATTTTAGGTCCGATTTGAGGTAGTGAAGCTCCGACAGAGGAAGTTCCTACATTTTAAAGATAAAATCAGAAATTTTATTGGTCCAATTTGAGATCCAATTTAAGGTCGTGAAGCTCCAACAGAGAAAGTTCCTACATTCTAAAGATAAAATCATAAATCTGCTTGGTCCAATTTGAGGTCCAATTGTAAGGATTTGTCTTTTTAATTATACTTTATGACATTTGGCTTGATACAAATTGTCACTTTAGAATTATGGTATTGCTTTTCTTCTAATGTTTTCAACCCTCATTTTAGGGAAGAGCTTTGAAGATGGTTCCTTTAGATGGAGACTACACTTTTCCGCCATAGGTTCCATCTGTGTCACCGTAAGCTCAAAAATCGCCATACTTTTGGTAAGGCTAACAGTTTGGAGGTGAATTGCACTTAGTATTTGTGTGCCGATATGGATATGTTCTAGCCTATAGTTAAATATTTTAGCATACATAAATAGTTAACCATATGTTCATTTTCACATTGTTACCTTGCCAGAGAAAATACAAGGGGATTTTATATAGCCTCCAAAATAGCCGATCTTTCACCAGCTTGCTTCACTTCATTTGACCTAAGATACCGAGCGTATAGAAGAGGCCTTCAAAATCACAATATCCTTTACTGGAAGATGCTATATCATAACAATGGCAAAAATATTGGAATATTAACCTAAACTTTGTAACAAGCACTTCTCTTCTTCACATGAAGAATGTCATTGTTACAACAGTAAGGATATTTCCGAAGCTTTGATCAAGCAAACAATTGGAAAAATTTGGTCTTTACCGATTTTATAAAGTAAAATTAAAACTATCCCCATTAACTGCAAAGCTAAGTGGCTACAACAACAGGATCTGCTAAAATGGTGGAAGTTCCCTTTCATGGATGAAATTGGGGAATAAAATTTAGAATGGAAAAGAGAGTGGAAAAGTAGAATTTGATGACACTCTTGCAAAGTTCAAGTTAATGATTAATGCTTTTGTTCATTGTTATGATGGGAAAGATTCTAAACAGTGATCTCAAAATAAAGGATTTTATTGTGATTTTGAGAGAATCTTCTATACAGTAGGTTGTCTTAGATCAAATAAATGAAGCAAACAATTTTGAAAGAGCCAACAATTTTGAATTTGTAACAATGGTGTCTTATGTATAGAATCCCCCCTGTGATTTGTTCCTACAATAAGGTATAGCAATTTAGAATTTGAAACAATGGTATATAAACAACTATTTAGCCTATATGTTATGCTACAACAATTAACTATAGGTTAGAACATATCCATATCATCATAAAATAGCAGGTGCAATTCACCTCAAACTCTGTTGTGGTAATTGCTTTGTAAGGAAGTTTGCACTCCATGAACATTCTTTGTGCACATCAGTATGTTGGTTATTATCTCGATCTCCTTTGTGATCAAAATAATAGTGAAGTTCATTGCATAACTCATGACCATTTTGTAGTGCTATGATCTAGTGCTCTTTTACTTCTTACTCAATATGTTCTCAATCACCATGTGCAAATGACTTAAAGGATAGATCTTTGTCACCATTTGATAGTAACTTTCATTGTTTTTGGACTGTTTGTTATGATTCAATCACTATTTGATAATGTTCTTCCTTTCTCAGTCCTATAGGATAGAGGACAATTCATAGTTTGCAACTCTCTAACAACGGTAAATAGATGCAGTAAAGATATTTAAAATTTTAGAAGTAGATTTTTTTTTAATTGCTAAAGCCTATTTATAATTTTATAACTTAAAATTATTTAAGCTATCGGAATAGCTTAAACTTTCTATATTATAAACTTTTGTAAGTACAATAGAATGCACCAAAACGACTCACAAAGAAGCTGAACGGTTCAGGTAAAACTACCATTGACTTAGCCTTCCTTGTGTACTTACGTATTGGCTCTTCTACATCTATATTGTATCTATTTTTTATTCTATGGAAACAACAAAGGCAGTTCCACATCTAGGTCTAAATGAGGTGATGACCCATCCTTCTATGATGAATTTTGTAGGATACACCCAAGAATAGATCTAAAAATATCAGATTTTTACACCTTCAAATCTTTGAGATCGTTGCAAATTTGATTTGATTTTTGTACAGTTGGATGGATCTAAAAAACTGTTGCTTGAAAATGATGTAAATGAAAATGTTATTTGTTCAGAATTATCTAAGGTTGTTATTTTTCACTTGCACATAATTTTTTTTTCTACCTTAAGATAACCGTTAAAATTATCATTTTGTTAATCATAATATTTTATTTTATATTTGTATTTTGTTAGATTGTATTGGATAGTTAATGGTTAAGTTTAAAAATAAATAAAAATTAGCATAATATACTTTCCATGTACTTCTTTTCATCACTTGTAAATCTATTTTTTTGTTACTTTTTGTAATCATTAAAAATAGAGATTATTTTAGTCTCTATGAAATATTTTCATGCATGTTTGAGATCTCTACGAGGTGATGAAAAATCCCTAGGGTTTGGTAGGGTTTTGAGTATTCTTATTGTTTTGATGGTAATTTTGTCACTCTTTTCTCTCCTTGCCCAAATATAGTCTCCCGAGAAACTGCCATGATGCTCTTGACTGTAAATTAATTTGTTCTCCCTACCTTCTCACTATAGGTATGATTCTTCAACTCTAGCAACTGCCCTTCCATCTCAATGTCTTTCCATGCTCTTGCATCTATTCTCTTATGAATTTATTCTTGTGACTCTGAAAGCTATCACTAGGTCTATTATGATTGTTAGGTCTTTGAGGGTATATGATTTTCTACAATGAACTCTTAGATTGTAATACTTTTGATGAAAATTCTCTAAGGATGTTTGCTCACTGACTTAACTCTTTGTATATTCTCCATTATGCATTGAAATTTCATGGTTTCTAGTTAACTATTTATTGGTGTAACCATTTTCATGTTTATTGGGATTGTCATCCCTATAGGATAGTTTCCTTATAGATCTAAATGTAATTTAAAAGGTGCCCATAAATATTGAAAAGTTTCATAAGACTGTTGTGTCAAGGTAGTAGATGGTCATGACAAGTTTCTTAAGATTATTGTGAAAAGTTTCATAATACTGCCATACTATAAGAGTCAAGAAGACAGAGTGTGGTGTAGCGATAACATCCTGAATTACCGTAAAGGCTGAGCAATAAATGTGTGGTATGGTGGTAACTCAAATACTTCTCTTGCAACCCTGCAAGAGCTAAGAAGACACAATGCAGTGTAGAGGTAATATCCCGCATTACTGTGAAGGCCAAACAATAATGGTGTAATGTAGCAATAACATCCCGCATTACCACGAAGGCCAAGCAATAATGGTGAGATGTAGTGGTAACATCCCACATCACCACAAGGATCATGTCAAAATGGTGTGGTATTGCAGTTAAAATATAAAAATAAATATCACATTTATTTGAGGTATTTTTTTGAAACATTTTGCTTGCCTTGTGTATATTGCTTCTACATTTTCATGTATGTATAGCAGGGCACTTGTAACTACAACATATGACAAAAAAAATCCTTGTTGTTATGCTTTGATGGATGTCCCTTCATTATTACTATATATTTGATGTAGTTCACATTATTGTAGTGTAAGCCTATTTTTTAGATTGTTTCATTTAGCATCACCAATATTCTCAACAAGAACATTTTCCCTATTTAAAATGATGGAAATGGTTCACATCTCTCAAAACAATTTCTCTTGCAATAGTCTTGGAGATGAATTTAGACGCAGTGTGAAAATCAGAACATAGTCGAAGGTTCTTAACAACTCTAATAGTTGTACCAGGGGCCATGTTTAACAAACCAAATGCAGTTGCTAACTTTTCACTATGGTGGTAGATAAATGATTCTTTTTTCTTATATTCCATAGCATTGAGTAAAAGTCTTGAATTTGGAAATACCTTGCTGCCTTCATTTTCCAAGCCAATTTCTCTAGTTTTCCATATATCTCCCATGTTTGTGGATGTGATTTGTCTCCTACACAAAAAAGCATGTACCATTTTATGCCCTTCAATCCAACTACATGTAGGTATCTTTTTAATTCCTCTATCTTTCATCAATCTCCTTACTATTTGAACCTCACCACACTTGCCCACTTCTGCACAGATTTTTTTAGAGAAGAACATAAGTTGCATCATTTTTAGGATCTAACTTTAAAAAGTAGTGTTGTTGGAATACTCAACCCATATCTACAAAGGGTCCATAGGGAAATCCAAAGGTTTAATCATCTCGTGAATAATACGTTTAAGGTGTCCTCAAGATAGCCAACATGGCACAAAGGTCAACCATGTACACCTAATGATCAACTATATATAGTAATGCAATAGCAAGCATCGACATGTGAAAGTGAAGAATATGTGAACCCCTCATCCACTAAACCTGCATGACTACATGTATCTAGAACACAAGCAAAGCTTACAATGTCAGTATTCTAGAGTGCTTCATTAATTCAATGATTTTGAGAGCTTCCTTGCAAAATCTATTTTGTGCACATTTTGTAATCATATCATTTCATTCCATGAGATGGACATATCTCTTTGAGTAAGTATTCTATCAGTCAATTCCATTTTGTATCACATTTTAAAAGGCCAAATCTTTTGTAATTATGTATATTTCATTACATTCAAATTTTGAATTATGGGAATTATAAACAAGAAAAACAAATTGATGGTTGTTTTATATGAACTTTAGCCTCTCGAAATTCACCTAAATATCAGAAGGATTATTTTAATTCAAAGTATATTCCCGGTGGTTATTTTGTAACAATGATTAATAATGATTTTAATCGCAGCTAGCTCATATTTCTATCCAAGATACAAGCTATCAAATCTGCCATACCAAGAAGATGGTACTCTACTTCAAACCCTCAATCTCACTTAGTTTAGTCTGCTTACATGGGGATATTAAGGAAGTTGGTAAAAAAATAGTATATATCATTTTTTTTTTTGTGAAGGAGAATCCTGTGAGATTCAATGTGGCAGTGGATCAATATCCGGTTTCTTAAGTAAAGATGATGTCACAATTGGGAAACTTGTTGTGAAACATCGGGTTAGTAATTTTTTGATGTTAAGGCTTCCCAATTGGATATCGAAGATATTTTCTCATCAACTTAATTTGAAATTTATGTATAAATGGATTCTTTAATGGTGTAGATCTTTACTGAGACAACACATGAACCAAGGTTGACATTTTTGTTGTCCAAGTCTGATGGAATTCTTGGGCTTGGTTTCCAAGAAATTTCTATTGATAATGTTGTTCCAGTTTGGTTAGTGTTGATAGCCTTCATTCTATAATATGTCCACTGCATTCTATAATATGAGTGTATCACCTTTCTTAAATTTTGAACAATGTTATGAAATCAAGGGTTCAATATGCATATTTCAGGCCTATGTTGAACACTCTGTTTAAGGCATTTGTTGACAAGGCTATAGTTTTTTAATAGATTTATCTTTCTGCTATGTTTGGACTTTCTTTTGTAAACTTGCAATAGACTATGCACTTTTATTCTTTTTAAATTGAGACTAATATTAATTTTGTTGGTTGTATTGAGGTACAACTTCATTCATGGCAGAAAAGGCAACACCTTGTTGCTCATATCAGATGGCACATTCCATATAAAGGAGGAAATATTCTAGTTGGGTTATTGTTGATTTGCATTGGGAGAGGAAGCTATGCTGGGACTGAAATCAACATATCATGGATTCTACTGCGTTATTAGCTTTCTCTAGGAAGATTTCCCACATTCTTAGAAGTTTAAAAGAGATGAAAGGGCATCAGCTCACATTAGAGGGATTCAAGCATGCGTTTCCATCATTGCAAAAGTCTTTTGGAGAACTTTCTTGCAATCATTTCTCTACAATATTGTAACTTTGATTTTCAATCTTGTGAATGAAAATAACAATTGTAATACTCTATTTGTAAGTTGTAACTAGAACACATTTCTTTTATTAATAAAGTTCACCAATTTTTCCTTCTCAATGGCTGTCTTATTATGCAGTTGACTGATTGAGTGTGTATTTCTATGTTTTATGCTTAATCCCTCAAATATGACAGTCAATTAAAATGATAAATATACTACTAATTGACATAATTAATAATTAAATTGGCTGAAATATATAAGTTTACTAATTGACATAAATCAATGAGTGATTGAATAAATATGATAGATAGGCCGGTGAAATCGATTGAATAAAATGGTAGACACACTACTGATACATAAAGTAAAGTGAATAAAAATAGTAATAAGTGACAGGTTAACAACAATCGATATTAATCATATCCCAGTGAATAAAAAATGACAAATAGGTGACTAGATTACAGCGATGCATTATTAAATCAACAGCTAAATAGAGTGATACTAGTTAAATATATCAGTGAATAAAAAATGACTAAAAAAGTGATCAAATTACAACAATCAATGACTAAATCAACGACTAAATATATCAGTGGAAAAAAAGTGACTAAATAAGTGACTAGACCACAATAATGAATGACTAAATCAACTACTAAATATACTACCAAATCGATTAATCAAAACAACCAATAAATGACAAAATAGTTTAGTCATCAATCTGGTCGTGTTATATGTGACTGGCGATAAACTACTAATGGTCATGTGACAAACTGTAGTCATTTATAAGTAGTTTTTAGTAGTTTTTTCCGTAGTTTATTGCTATTTTTGTACTAGTGCAATTTCATCAGGGAGAATAGAGGTGGATAAATTTTATAGAAGTAATTTTGAAATGTGGAAGCTAAAGATGGAGGATCTATTGATAGATCGAGATTTGTGGGATGCTATTGATGAGAATGTTTCAAGCCTGCAGATCGTAATCAGGATGCTCAATATGATATTATGGACTATAAATCCAAGGGTCTAATTATATTATGTGTGGTAGACTATTTTAATCAATGTCCATGAAGAGACCTTTGCACATAAGCTACAAAAGAAGCTTGGTGAGATGTATCAAGCCAAATATTTAGTGAACAAGATTTCTCGAGGAAGAAATTATAATCCGTGAGAATGGAAGAGGGTGGACAAATTATAGACCACTTAGAAGCATTCATTATGCTGGTGGCTCAATTGGCATCAATTGGTGTCAAAATAGATGAGGAAGAGAAATGTCAGATCTTTCTTTGCTCTTTGCTAGATTCGTGGGACTCTCTTGTTATGGCCATTGGGAGTACTTTTGTTATTCTAAAGACTGAAGATGTGGTGGGTTCTTCACTTTTTGAAGAGATGAGAAGGAAGGTATCCATTAGTGCTAAGGAGGCCTTGAATGTAAATGCAAGTCCAAGGGGAGATCTAAGTCTCCTCGAAAGTCCAAAGTTATTTGTTGGAACTTCGGTAAGCTTGGACATGTTCGTCAGGACTACGAAGAAGAAAAGAAGAAGAAAATGAAGAAATTTGATTTTGATTCCGAGTCCAAGAAGGAAGATGGTGACACATTCATTGTAACTTTGGAAACTGTTAGGAAAAGGTGTGTTGTATGCCTTGCATTATGTATTTAATGTAATTATTCTTGGGGCCACTTAATATTGTATGTAAAATTGGGACATAAGTTAAGTTGCTAAAATGTAATTATTTAGTATTGGGGAAAATAATAAATAAAACACCCAACATTAAATAAGGGGACATGGTTTGTAATCTCATAGTTATTGTCATATAGTTTTGTGTAATACCACTTAGTGGTTTTGTGGGAGCTTGCTTCTATAAAAGCAACCACAAAGGTAGTTATTGAGAGATGCAATTTTGCATGATTAGCTCTGGTTAGCATTTGTGAGGGTTTGAAAAGTACCATGGGATGGTTTGCATGCTTAATTAGTTAGCAGAGAGCTTGTTGCTTCAATGGTGTTCATGGAGACTCAGAAGATGTATTATAATATTTATTGCTGAATAATACATAAGAGATGGATGCTTTTGGAGGCCCTCTTGAGTGTTTTCCCAGGGTATATCTTGTGTCATATTTTTATGGGTATGTGTTCTATTCTCTTGCATGCGGATTCTGAATACTTAGATGCATAGATTTCTTTATGGGTTATGTGGAAATTGTCTTTAATTGGCTGCAAGTTTCCAACAAGTGGTATTAGAGCTTTAGTTATGGTTGTATAACCATTGGTTGAGAAAAATCTTGTTTAAGTTTGAATCTATGTATTGCATGTGAGAATCAAAGCCATGGCAAGATATGAGGGTTTTGCAGGTGTTTTATTGCAGATCTGAGGGTTTTGGGTTTGCTGATTAAATGGGTTGTTTGTGGATTTGAGATGTGAGAAATTTTGGGTGAAATAGGTTTCTTGGTTTTGTATTCAAATGGGGGTTTTGGGGGTGATATTTCACAAATGAACTCTTGGCCCAAAATAGACCTCACGGTTGGATCCGAGTTGGCTGAGAGACGAAAATTGATATATAATTTGACCTATTTATGATACTGTGAAAAATTGCAAAATTTTTGTGCCCATGCCTAGATCATATGAACGTCAAAATAATATTTAGAAAAAATATTATTCTTCATCCATTAAAATTCGTACCTACATATAAAACGAAAAAAAAAAAATTGATTTGAAAAACTTTATGAAAAAAAGATTTTAATAAAAATTTTTAATAAAGTTTTGGTGGGGGGTCGGACCCCCCACCGCTGCACTATACTGCAGGCAGTGGCTTGCTGGCAGCTGACAGTGGTACCTTTGGTACCTACTGCTAGTGGTACTAGCAGGTACCGCTATCGGCAATAGCTGGACGATGGGCCTGGCGTACCGTCAAGTCCACAGGGGTTTTTCAAAAACAATTTAAAATTAAATTTTAATTTTTTTGAAAAATCGCCTTTATTGTTAATAATCCGCCCATGCATCATACCAATGCATGTTAAATAATTTTGATAAAATTGAAGGTCTGGATTCATGGGTTTTGAAATTTTAAAAAATTAAATATTTTAATAGATTTGGTCCACCACCCAAAGGAGTGGTGTGTGTGACAACTGGGGTGGCTAAATTTTTTTTTGCCTGGAGTGTATTTGTGCCTTTTGCTTAGAGGGACATAAATTTGCTTAAGTATGTCT